>VWZK01006517.1:0-130980 GCA_013396935.1 Baryphthengus martii | reverse complement strand
ATTAAAAAAAAAAAAAAAAAAAAGAAAGAGAGATTAGCTGGCTTTGGATCAAATCTTGAACATCAATCGGAATATGTGGATGAAGCAGAACATGAACTGAAAGGGAGAGAGGGCACGGCCCTGACATGCACTGGGGTTTAGTTTATTGCAACTCCGTACGACACGGAAGAGCGACAGATTGCTTGGGACATGGCAGCGCGTAGGCCAGCCCCTGCGAAAGGCTCACCTTAACAAGGTTCCCGGGAGTCGAGCAGGAACAATTTAAAATTGCATTAGAGAGGTGTCACACAGAAGGGAAACGGTAATAAATCCAGCGTCACGCAGGTTGTCATTCTTTCTTAGACGTGAGAACATATGGTTCATTTGCTTACTTGATGCTCACGCTATCTGATGTGCTAAACACTATTGCATTAAGCAGTCAGTAGTACAGGATGAAATTAGGTTTATTGGCTCGTTCCAGTATGAAACTCTCTAAGGAGAGAGAAAAGAAAGGAAAAGTCCTTTTTCTTCTGTCTTCTGCTGCACTAATATTCCCTGTCTGGTGCCTGCCAGCATTTCAGCGGGTCAAGTAGCAATGGGGGTCCCCTTCTGCCTTCTCATTACTCTGCAGTGGTTTGACTTCAAATGAAAAGATAACCAAGAAAGAAGAAAGGGGCAAAAACAAAGCAAAATAAGATTAAGAAGTAAAAAATACTGCCTTTTTCTTCCCCTCATCTGGGCTCGCTCTTCCTTCTCCTTCTGTCTCCCTCCTCATCTTTCACTCATACGCTTTCCACTCCCCTGTCTTCACTCTCAGCTTGAGGGAGAAGACAGAAATAACTGGAAACGTGGAGGACACAAAGAAGGAAAGACTGAAGGTGCTTCAGGTCAGTCTGAGGCGGTTTTTTTCTGGCAACCCTTCGGTTGTAAAACTTTTCTTAGGCCAGTATCTCTAGTTCTGCTAGATCACCAAACATTTCTGCTCACCGTTCCGTGACTACTGCCATGTTTATGTTCCTCCTAAATCTCATGACGTTATTCAGAAGGAAGCAAGGGCAAACGCTTGCACGCTTATGCCTACAACCAACACTGGGAACAGAAAAATACCACTGTTGTTAGCAAATAAACGTTCAAGAAATCCATTCTACCTGCCTCCGCCAGTCTTGCTATACTCTGTTCTCTTCTACCTTTCCTATAGAAACAGAAACCACTGTCATCTGAGCTTATGATATTTTTAGCTAGAACGTAGAATACTCCTTGTAGCTCTCAGCGTTCCCTCGGGAAGGGTGTAACGATGGGGTTCGTCTGGTTAGCACTGAATATGTAGCAGAAGGGTGGCCTGAGAGATGAAAAACTAAAGCAATTCTCTACAGCAATCTCAGCTTTTGTAGGAGTTTCTACTCCTACAAAATACGTAAGTTCAGGCCAAGCACTGAAAGCAGGCAGGTAAATCCATGCCTTTGATTTCTGCCAATCTATTTGTTAGCAAGGAAGGGAACTGAAGTGATTAATCAAATTTAGCAGATGTGGAATCAATTCCATTGGTTCCCTAAGCAAAATTAGAATTTCATCAAGAGATAAGCTTAATTTGTATTCATGTTGACTTACAGCGATGGTGTCTAAGATATCTGGAACTGCTCTGATTGCTGATGCCCACACTTCAAGTGCTCTATTTAAAACCTAAAATGGGAAATGAACTTCTGATAAGACAGAAGGGTTAAGGCGTATCATCAAAGCTATGCAAAGCTTCTTGTGGTAGAAAAGCAAGAGGGATAAAAATGGAGATACACTTAATCCCGGCTTCAAAAACCAGACTTAAAAAAATAAAATAATAGAAATATTAACATCCCATTGCTATTCACCTAGCTGCATTGCTGTGAAAAGCTGGGAATAGAATGGTAAGTGCTGGAATAGCATCAGGAAATACGTTCTATATGAAGCTTGCTCCCAGAATACAAATACCTCTACTGCCTTTATCTGCAAACAGCGGGGGATAAAGCAGGGTGGTTCGTGGCACTAAGCAGCACGACAAGGAAAGCTTCTCTTTGCTTGTGTTACTCATCCCGTCTGACTTCAATACAAGTAGGGTTTTTGTGGGTTTTTTTCAGGCACTGTGGGTAGCTTTCACTCCCCCACCTTTGCTCATCTAAAAGTTAGGCATCTCATTTGAGATGGAGGTACCTGCCAAGAAAAAGTAAATAACTACCTTAGACTGCATATTGACTTCAGCTAAATAAAAGTTAAGTGACATCAATCTCCTTCTTTGTTAGTAGAGTAGTGCAAATTTTGGAATTTTCAATACATTTTGTCTTGATTCCTCCCCAAGCAGATTTATCTTTTTCTTTTTAAAAAAAAAAATAAAAGAGATAATGGATATTCTGGAAGGTTTCAGTACAAGCTAAACAAACAGTGCTGACATTCTGGTAATTGAAATGTTTCATTGAAGTTTGTTGAACTGCCCTGACACATTTCTTCTCAAATTGGTTCAAGCTGAAATGCTGTTTCACAGTACAACATGTTTCGTGTGCTGTATTTGATCAGTGGATTGAGGACATCTCTTGTTTACTGATTAATTGCCTTTATTTTTTTAACTCCTTATTTCTCTAATTCCAACAGCAGTCACGAGACAATTCTTTCCCAAAATAAGAAAAAAGTTTAGGATGTGTTGAAATGCTCATGGTTTTGGACTCTGACTCTGAACAGCGGAGCAGCAGCAGAAAGGCAGAAGCAGATGGTGGTTGTGGATGTTCAGAAGGCTGTTGGAGGATGGTCCTGCCCAGGAGACCGGTAGGACCATTCAGATGCAGCACACGGCTGTGAGCAGACTCAACCCTTTAGTTAGTGAAACCTACTGGGAGCAGGAGAATCCCCTTGAGTTCAAGTCTCCAAGGGACAGCTCTAACACCTCAGCGATTCTTAAATAATTCCCTGTACCCGCAGTGTTAGAAGTTTCCAGCCACAACATCTGCTCAGTTTTCTTTGCATAAGGTTGTTGAAAGACAGCTTTTCATTTCAGCACTCAATCATTCCCTCATGTTTCCCTTGAGTTATGGCAATAACTCGAGTGCAAAACACCAAAAGCAAGCGTGGCGTGGGAGAGAGAATTTACCACCCCGAGCAGCTTTATTTATGGCAGAGGACTAATTACTGTCCTTCACGGAGATGGGACTGAACTGCATCTTACAAGCAAGTCTAGGAGCCAACAAATATTCAGCATATTTTATTGACCCCCTCCCTAAACATACTTCTTGTCCAGTCCCCAGAAAACTATTTAAATTATGAATATTTGCTTATTACTGATTATTAATGCATGGAAAGTGCTGTATATATCTAATGCATTCTTTCAGCCTACCTCATTTGTCGGTTTTCCCTCAGCTACCCTCATTTGAATGCTGAGTGGAGTGAATCCCATATGTTTATACGCATTCACTACAGTGTTTGGGGATCCTCAGCTCACGGCGAGGGAATAGCACCTCTCTCTGGTGCAGCAAAAGGGCTTCTAATTCCCATTTATTAAAACGCTTCGACCAAAAAGAATTTTTATAACATAAATTTTCCATGAGGGTCCTGATCCTGAATCTACTGAAGGCAGTAAGAAAACATAAATTTCTGATCAGTGTCTAGACTTTCAAATTCGCTTTAATTTTATTTTTTTTTTTCATTTAATAAATAAATGTTCCCAGTTAGCCTTTCTTTTCCTCAGTGGACACGTGAGATGATAGAAGCAAGAAAAGAGAAGAAAACTCCCACTGCACTTTCTGAGAATAGATGATATACATGAAAACAGCTTGTATCTGTGTCAAACTTCACAGGGTGGGACCTTAGAGCACAGAGCTGCTTCTTTTCTTTGTTGCATTTCATTTCTACACTGAGCTAAATTCCATAGCAGACACCAGGAAAAAAAAAAAAATCACGCATTCAGCACAGGGCAAACAAAATCTTTCCAAACAGTTGCCCGTTGGACAAGCGATACTGCTCCTGAAAGCCTGTTTCTCAAGAGTTTGATCCAAAGGAGGTTAATTGCCCTAAAGGAGACTTGAATCTGTACTGCTAGATGATCCAGAAAAGCTGATTGGAGGATCACGGGAAGAGAGGGCAGGAAAAACCAGCTAGGATTAGCCAAGTGTGGAATTTTATTTTGATTCCTGAAGCTGAGAACCTTGAATTCCTTCCCTAACGTGGTGAGCAGTACAAACCAAAGAGAAATCCACCATTCAGGGGTGATCCATATGAACGAGGGTGGAATACAGCGATTTCTGAAAATCTAGAAGTAGAATACTCCATGGAGAGGGGACATTCAGACTGGGAGCAGTAAGTAGACCTGGTACAGGCATCTTCAGGCTTTGGTTTACCATTTAATGGAAAAACTGATTGATTTGGGAATTTTTGAAGGCCTTAGCGTGGATGCTTCACATGCAATAAAGTATTCTACACAAATCAGAGCACACAAGCTGTTGAAGATCTGGGCAAGGATGCGTTTGAGCTGCAAAGATGGGAGAGACAAGTGGGGCTGGAGGAAACTGACCCCTGAAAAAGGGATCTGAGGTCTGAGAACCTTCACGGCTGGGCTGTGACAAGAGATTGAGAAGATTACGCTTCAGACTCAGGAAACATTGAGATGTTTTTTCAAATAGCAGGGGCAGCCTCATAAACTTAGAAAGGTTTGATAAAAAACAAACAAACAAACAAAAAAAACAACTCTCAGAGGAAATAATGAAAAAAAAATAATTCATGGTGCTCTTATTAATACAGATAGTCTATTAATTATCTCTTCCTAGTTAGCACACTTCTCTTTACACACTTACACACTAACATTGATATAAGGCCGCATTATCCTGTCGTATTAAGAGATCAGATGATCAGGGAGAGCAGTGCCCACGCAGGCACGACTAGCAGGAATAAACTATTGTCATGGCAAAGGAAGAAGGTGAAAAATGAGAAGCATTCCTTCCCCTTAGGGTGGAATAGGTCTAGCTGCAGTATTCCTGTAACAAAACATTGACTTTGTCCAAATCATTCTGAACAAGTTATGTGATCTGACTGACTTAGCAATGTGTCCATCACGGTTTTGCTGTCAGAACTCTAAGGGGTTATTTATGTTTTTTTTCCCCAGCATTTATAACCTAACCAAATATTAAAAAAATACAAGTTAGTAAAGGACTCCATAAAGACTATAATTGCTGCACAACAAACTGGGAGCGGAAATGAGGGAAGCTTTAGTTAAAATGGTTAATCTGTGTGTGACATGTCAGGGTTTAATCATAGACAGAAAGGCAGATCAGGTCCCTTCTCTTTTTTTATAAGCAAAGATACATGTGATTTTAGAATTTAATTAGCTGTGCACTGCAATTACAGCCATACAAATCCTTATTTCTTTTTCTGTCACAGAGTTCTCTGGAAAAAATACTGTATAGATGATTTATTTTCTCTTCTTTAAAACCATGGCATTAGCTAATTTGTCATTCAATAATCAAAAAGCCTCATAAATTCTACTTTGCACCAGTGGACGCACTGGTAATGATGTTTTGCATACAGAGACTTTAAACAGTCTCTCCCTTTGCCTCACAGTGTAAATCCTGCTCCTTTTGTTTACTCCCGTTAAGCAGCAAAAGGCCTTCTGGGATGCTCAAAAATTACAGCGCGCTCATAATTATTGTTAGTAAATTAATACCGAAGCACAAGTAAATACTGTATGCAGTATGTAAATATTTTTTTATAAGCAAATCAGATGGGGAATATCAGGGTACTAGAACCTCAAGATCCAGGCTTAGTTCAAGTATTTAAATGGAAAGCTTTAAAGAGCGCTCTCCTTGCTCCTGTTCCCATCAATATCAGAAAATCCAGAGATTACCTGTGGCAAACTGAGCCTGTTTTCTACATGCTGTAGGGAGAGGCTGCAGCTAAGAGGAACAAACCAGCATTTTTCTTGAACAGGCTGTACAATCAGAATGCAAATAAACATTCGACTGAAGACTAGTTAGAAAAATATTTTTCTTCACCAGCCCAGCAGTTAAACAGGAAATAAACCTGCCCTTAAAGAAAGTGAGGGAAAAAATAAATAAATCACCGCAGAGCTCTCTGCACCCCACGGCATGGATTGCTTACCCAAATTTTTCTGGTTTGCTGTGAGCACCTATGTGAAATATTTCTCAGATTTCAACTTTCTTTCACATATAATTCTCCACCTTACTTTTAGCTGCGCTGTACATTACCCCAGTATGGGATAGAGAAACACTTCTTTGTGTCACGGTTTTGGACAATGTTCTTTTAGTGAGTGATAATTAAGTCTTAAGTGACCTAAACTAACCTCCTTGAGCAACTGGTCCCGTGTGCAAAATCTGGTGCTCAGTTTCCAGAGCTTCATGAATCACTGATTCTGTTTTCAGTCTTTGAAAACGATAATGTGATAAAACAGTGTTGCTGTTGTATTTGTGAACTGAAAGAGATGCTGAGAAAGATGACAGTTCTTCGACACCGTTGCCCATTTCGTCCATCTGTCTGCATTTGTACCCGGAAATATCCTCACGGTTGTATAGCGTGTGCTATTCCCAACTTACTCAAGTTAGTAAGTTGCTTTGATTTTAATGCTTTATTGTTTAATTGACAGTAGCATGTAATAATAGAGATGGTTTGTGGCAAAGGCCTGCAGAAGATCATGGAACCCCCATACTGGTTGATGAGGGAGCGTACCAGTACACCAGTCCGGCGGCTCGATCCTGCCTCACCAGAAGAGACAGAAACTACGGAGGCTGATTTAGCTCCGGGTTATCGTACAACTGCAAAGCAATTATGAAGCAGCCTGGGGGTATATTCTGCTTCCCTGAAGCCTCCACTGATGTCTCCTCCATGAAGCTGATTCACTCCGGCTTCGTGTGCGGTAACCAGTCAGCTCTGATAGCCTTGCAGGGAATTAACTGCTGATGAACGTAAACGTATGTGTAGTAAAATTACCCGTGTGTATTCGGTTTGGCTTTGTTCTCAACCGGCTTTACATCTGCAGAACTGTATGGCCACTGCTAAAGACAAACAGGCCCCTGGCATCAAAGTTTTCCATCAACGAGCTGTCAAAAGCAATACCAAGCCAGCTGTGTTTCAATGAAGCTTAAATGATATTATTAAAACAGAGAACGCCCAACAACCCGGCAACCGGTTTACGACGGTACCTTTTGTTCTGGCGCAGAACCTCTGAGCCCTTTCTCCAGTTAATAACCGCACTGGGAGAAGCGCTCGGTTTACAACCGATTGTAACTTCACCTCCGACTTGAACAACGGAGACTTTCTTCACAGGATTTTGGGAAAAATCGGGTGCTGCAGCTAAAAATAGAGAAGGAAGAAGAAAGAGCAGAACAGTCTGCGGCTGACAAGTTATTAAATGAACTTGCTGAATTTTCTTTGAGCTACATAGTGGGTGAACCCAGTAATTGCTTTGCTTTTGAGGTTTCTGCAGAAGAAGATACATCAAATATGAAAAATGTATTGAAGTAGCAAAGAACGGAATTCATTGTATGCTATTTATTATTTATCTTTATTTATACTGTTTCTAAACTGTCTACCTAGAAACTGCCCGCTCTGACAATCGCTCCTTTGGGTTATCTGCAGACTGGGAGGTCTATCTGTGACGAAGGAAAAGGTTCCTGAGCAGAGCTATGGCAGCAGGATAAGATCATACTCCTGATGTCAGCCACATGTATTTGTCTGCAGAGAGCATTCAATTACAGACAGAGTTTTTCAATGGCTTTCTGTTCAGTAACTGACACTTTTTTCTGAAAACATGTTTATTTTTATCCAGTAATTTATGTGAAAATTCACTCTTAAAGAAGGAGAAACCACAAGACCTGTACAATAGCTAGTTGCTCTTAAAGTCTGTGTTATGCTGGTTTCACCAGGATTTGACAGTTGAACAAACTTTATATTTGGATACCCATCAGAGAATGCTTTTTGTAATAGATGAACAAATTCCATTTTATCTGCATCCTTGGTACTCATTAATGAGAATACTTGCTACATGTTATTTGTTTTTATATATGTATTTGCCATATGCTCTTTGTTTATAGTTAAGACTATTTTTCTCGCTTTGTGACTTTTAAAAACCTCAGAATAACTATTAATAACTCAAAATACTAAGTGAGAAACTGCATTCATTAAATTGGTATGTGATAAAAAAAGACCACACATAGGATTAGATTCATCCCCCAAACCAGCCATGAAATAAAATTTTAAAAAACTCCAAACTGTTTGCACGTGGGTGAAGAACAGGCAGTAAAGAAATATCAACAGACTTGAACTGCCAGGTGGAGCATAATCCACTCATTTCTTAATTTATTTGTTTTTTGTTTTTTTTTTCAATGAGTGTCTTGTTTACTCAGTACATGCTCATTTTAGTGACATTTACTCACCTATCACCCGCAACTCAGCACTGGCATAAATAGTATCGTACTTGTTTTCTGCCACGCACTGGTAGAGGCCAGAGTCTGACATATTCAGCGTAGGTATGATAAGGGTTCCATTTTCTATTTGAATTCTTCCCTGATAAAAGAAAAACAAGCACATAAACATCGACAGAGCCAATAAGTGTACAATCCCAGAGATTTTTTTGGCATCACACTAATGCACCTGATTGTAATTCAGAAGCAGAAACGTTATTTTCTTGGAAGCAAGGTGGGGGAAAACATCAGAAATACGACGTCTACGTCGGCTGTCTGATGGTGGTTAGGTTTTTGGACCTCTTAGCTCTTCAAACTTCTCCAGAACTCCAAGCTCATGTTGAAGAGTCGTTGCCTTGAGCAGTTTTGCCCAGATGTGCCAGCTGTGGCACATGTTTCCCTGCATTGCTGAACCGTGAATCTGCAGCAACGCTTCACCATGAAGCAGATGCAAAAGTAGCTACCACAGGGCAGGTCTAGGAGATGCTTCACCTTGAAAGCCTGGAGCATCTTCCACAGGGCTCCTGAGAAGCAGCACCTGGGGGCACAGTGAAGCATGACCTACCCCCCTCCTCTGATAAGACGAACTTGATGACAGTGATCTAAGATGATCAGCAAAGCTCCGCAGGAGATCGAGGTGCTCAGATAATGGAAACATTTCAAATGTCATCAGATCACGAGTCACACAAGAATGATCCACTGGAAAAGCTCTGCTGAAAGCCAACATTTCTAAATTCCTCTTGGAAAGCCAGAGGCAGCTGTTGAGATCAGAGAGAGAGCGTGCTCCTCACGGCTTCAATTTCTACATGTACTAATCTGCTTTGGTACAATTCTGCTGAAATAGAGGAAACTGCACAGGAGGTAAATTTGGAGCAGAGCTTGGGCTTTGGTGTATTGAAAAGAGTTTTATGTGCTCTATTTTGGCAAGTAGAAAAAAGCCTGTTTTGTACTACAAGCATAACTTAAAGCTAAATATTTTGTGATTTTACTATTACTAGCCTCCAGAGACAAAAACAGCTCCACAACAAAGCGTAACATTGAGAAACAGAAGAGAGCATGTTCCCCAAAACACATCCGTTGAGAAGAAACCCACAACAGGGAATAGAAATTCCATCACCAAATACAAACCTGAAACAACAGATAGTACTATTATTATTATTATGATGATGTTCCTCCGTCTGTCTGGCTCTCCTGCCTCTGCAGCAGCACCAGGAACAGGCTTTGTTAGACTGTGCAGCACAGCCTTTGCTGAAGAACTACAAGCATCTCAGATGGATTTGTGAACAGCTAAACGTATCTAACCTAACTTGCTGCGTCCTAATTGTCACAGACAAGCCAGCGGCACAGGCTGTTGGGGGGGATTTCTCCAGCGGTGCTTGCGGAGGGGGAAAAGCCACCTATCGAGCCCCGGAGCTGTATTTTCCAATGCTCTGGGTTTTTTTTTTTTCTTGGAGGTCTCCTAAGCAAGAACTGACCCCAGCCCAAGCTTGTTTCGCTTGGAAATGTGACGAGAGCGCAGCCAGCGGTTGTACGGCTGGTAGATTGCAAACTAATTAACAACATTACATTCCTTACCCACTGCTAATTTTTTTGGAGGCTTTCGCTACAGATAGCTTTTGCATACTTAGTTTCAGCTTCAGGCTGTTTGCTATCCTCTCGATGCATTCTATTTTTAGACACATCTTTTGAATGTAAAACCCCCTCGTGTTTCCTACACACGCCGAATCCCCCGCCATTCTCCGCTGGCTCTTTTGAGCTCTGCAGACAAAGAGCAGGGTAAAGCACACCATGTTCACAAGCAGGAATAACGATGGGATGACCGAGTAGGTGGTCAGGGAGAAAGGTTTGACAAAGAGGAGACAATACCCTCAAAATCAGCCCCAAGGTAGAGAGTATCTGGGGGGTATTCTTTCTGTGATATTTCCAACAAGCAGGGGGCTGTGACAGACTGAATATTTTATTACACCTTCCTTGTACTTTCACCTCTAAACCATCCATTTTGTCCATTGAGCAATAACATTCAGCATTTGTTGCCTGAAGTATTCCATCTACGATACACTGTAAGTACTGTGAAAATGTTGGCCAAAAATGCGTCTGCAGAGTGTTTTATTTAATTTTTTTTGTATCAAAATGATGCAGTTAAAGAATGACAAATTCTAACTACCTGTCTTCGAAGAAAAAGAAACTAGACAACCCTGCGTAGGAAGAGGTGACGATGAGCAGAATGATCAAGTCCAGAAAAACTGCAATCTAGGTAAATTCAGGCTAGACTTCTCAGATGATAGTTGGGTTGTCTTTAGGATTAATCCACCAGAAAATCATATGGAAGATCAGACTTCCCTCCAATTGCTCCAAATAAGCACTACTAAGTCAAACAAGTGCTTGTTGTGCAACCCAGCAGGTGTTAATTTGCTTGCTATGTTTTGGAAATTATTCTGTATTTGCTATTACTAGACAGAAATTAATCACAGCATTATTTTTTTCCAATCAAGTAAAAATGCCTTACAGATGAGCCATGCCATTTTATGCCTGATAGATGCTGAATAGATGCTTAACAAAACAGGAAAACGTGGCCTCAGCAGAATGCAAAGGCAGCAAAGAGCCTCCTGCCACAGAAGTCATCCTCCATGAGGCTGCCAACAACCAAAGACTGGAAGAGGAATGTGCCAAAGCTCAGTGGCCACAGAAATACAACTTTACTGCTTGGAAAAAGACAAAGTTGGGTTCTCAAAGGCCCGTCTATGTAAGTATCTGATTTGCTTTCTGAAGTGTTTGAGCTCCAATCGATTTCCCTTCTCCTCCTGCACTCCTACCACTTCATTCCTCCCCTTTCCACTTGGTCCTCCTTTTTCCTGCAAGTGAGATTTTTCAATATTTCACCTTTTTCTTACAGTTTTATAAGGTTTCCTTTAGTCTATTATTCCCCTGCATAGCACCAGAAAAGTATTAACCTCAATATTAACTGATTTTCATAGCTGACTGATTCATTCCGTTAGAGGATTAACACAGCACCAGAACAAGCCATACTGCATGAGACCAAAGGTCCATCCAGCCTCCCGATTAAGAACGGAAACAGAAGAAAAGTGCAAGTTAACAGGCTGATCACTTTGCGATGTCAGCTCGGAAACACTCTTTGACAAACAGCTAGTTGGCACCCTACCAGCTTCCCAAACTACAGATTATGTCTGCAAATGCGTTTAGTGTTCCTGGATAGACCCTTCTTTCACTGATTAGGATTGATATTTTTAAACCCATCCGTACCTACTGTCAATTAGATGTTCTGTAAGATAAATCATATGGTGTATCTTCATACATCTAACCTGGCTATATCACATATTTTCAATAAAATGAACTCCAAGAACCGAGGCTTTATGTTGCAAAGAGTTTAGGCTATTATATCGGGTTTGATATGTTAACATTTAATTAAGTTTTTGGAAAAAAAAAAGGTAATGCACTGTAAAATGAATGCAATGACTATTGCATTCATGACAACAACAAAAAGAGGAGCAAACAAGCAAGCAAACAAGATGACAGGAACCTTACCTCGGACGTGAGCGGCTGGCCATTTTTTAACCACCTGTAGGAAGGGCTCGGTTTTCCTTTTGCCTTACATTCCCAAACTAAACTGTCATAGAGAGACAGAAAGGCATTTTGGATTTTTTTATCCCATTCAGGGAGTGCTGAAAAGAATATGCAAACCATTTTAAGCAGAAAGAAAGTGATTTTGCTAGAGGTATTTTGCCTTTAATTAATGAACTGAGCAAGGCTAATTAGTATTTGTGCAACACATTCTTCTTATAAGGAAGTGAATTCTGTACAACAATTCCCTGACATTAAACTCCACGACTAACTTGGAAAAATATTAGAGATCAAGTGGCTGGTGGGCAGGAAGATCAGTTCAGATATTGTTCATTTTTATGGTCAAAATCTGCAGAAGTGATTTAGATGCCTGAAATTCTGGATGTACTTTCTGACAGCACCGTGACCCCTACTTTCTGAAAAAACAGTCCTTATCTCAAGGTGCTTGGATCTCCGTACCAAAAATAGAAATATCAACATCATTAGTCAGTAGCTAATAAAAATCATGGATTGTAAATATTACCCCTTTGTTTTACCCACATACCTATGACCACGGGTTCAGAGCATGGATTCTTTACAATTTACAACTCAGATACTACGCAAATTAATTAGGGCTACTCAGATTAAAACAAAACCTTCTGAACATGCTTGTGGCACAGTGACATAAATTCATTGCTGCATAAAAGCAGAATTTGCAGTAATCACCAAGAGCCCTTTAAACATCCAAGTGAAGCACTCAAAGGACTGGGTGGAGCAGGAATTAGCTTGAGGCTGGCTGACATTTAGAATGGTTGCCAAAACACAGGTGAATATGAGACCTAGAGGAGAATAAGACCCACCTAACTGGGACAGACCAAAGCCACATGCAAGTGAGGTACTAAGCTTCATCCCTCTAGCTTAAGTGGCTGGTGTCTTAACATCAGAACTAGAGGAAATGGCCTAAAGTTGCATCAGGGGAGGTTTAGATGAAGTATCAGGAAGAATTTCTTTACTGAAAGACTAGTCAGGTGCTGGAACAGGTTGCCCGGGGAGGTGGTGGAGTCACCATCCCTCGAGGTGTTCCAAAAACATGTAGATGAGGCACTTCAGGACATGCTCTAATGGGGTGGTGAGGTGTTTTTTGTAGTTCTGGTTGGTTGGGTTTGGGTTATTTTTGCTGGGTTGACAGTTGGACACAGTGATCTTAGAGGTCTTTTCCAACCATGACAATCCTGTGATCCCGTGAGAAATTTCTCGCTGGGTTATTAAATCCTAATGCAGTAGTCTCCATATATATATATACATACATACATGTAGCTCTTCTGTAGAGCAATTATTTTAGAAAGAGAATCATTATCCTTTGAGACTAGAAGAACATGACTGCCTCTGCAACATGGCGCTGGGGGTAGCTCATGACTCTGTCCCAACAAAGTACCTCGAGATTGTCCAACACTAGATGAATACAGTGACGTGAGCCGCTTCCCAAAATAGGAAAATACCTGGGATTTAGCTCATCATGCTTAAAAATGATTCTAATTACACACCATTTTGATTGCTGCCAGAGCCCAAGGCACAGAATCCAGGTATCATACACAGAGCAGCAGAGAGTGTCCAGGAAAGCAACCCTGCTTCCCAGGGACAAGCTGCCTACGGAGTAAAAGCACCACAGCACAGAAATTAAGTAAGAGGAAGTCAGTTACGTAGGTAACACACCAGCCCACTCCTAATATGATTAAAACAAAAGAAAAAAAAATCTTGTGCGAAAGCTTCATGAGTGCTGTTCATGTATTTCACTCTGAGCAGCTATTAATTAATTTACAAGGCACATTTAATAAGTGCATTGTTTTAGATTGTATTAACTGATCATAATTTTGTAATTGCCTATGCTGTTATCAATCATGTCCAGGTAATCTACTGAACTTAATTTTAATGGAATTGCTTGATTGATGTTCTGCAAAAATTAGTGGGCAATGAGAACAAAAATAACTCCCTAAAAGCAGAAAAATAATTAAATACTCAAAACAGCAGCAGACTATTCCTGGCATATCTCTTGATATTAGCCATGGCTGCAGGAGTCTGGTAGCTTATCAGCAAAGCCTGCATCTCTTCATTACAAGAGACTTACCTAAAAAAAAAAGCTAAAAATACTTGCCAAGGTCTTCTCAATGTATGTTAATTGTAGGCTCAGTCTAGGTTTTTGTAATTTTTTTTTCCTTACTGTTACATTTTTTACTCTTTTTCCTTCTCTTTTGAAAGATTTATGAGATAAAGAAAAGATATTTCCCTGAAAAAGAAAAAAATGCTTTCCCAGAGTATTAACAAGGGGACTATAGAGCATATAATTCACCTTGGCTAGGAGGGACCATCATGTGTGACTTGGATCGCAGCAAGGGAAGGGAAAAGGAAAGGGAGAACGGTTTCACAGAAATATTATTCTCCACTTTTAGACAAGGAGGAAGGAGAGGAACGCAGTGGAATGAGTTTTCCCCTCCTTTGCCCTCATCTGTTTATGAAGCAATACAGTTCAGCTAGGATAGGAGGTGAAATAATCTTATGCTCACATGGAGCACAACCTCATGAATCCTTCTCCAATCTGCATCTGGGGCAGCACAGCTTTATGCTGCTGTGAGCTATTGAGAGTAAATCTCTTTGCCTGCCCTTAATGTTTCATGTAAATGTACCAGGGATTTCTTTCTGCCTCGTATTAACCTTTACAACTTCATCATGGCACAGCCCACATTTTCAATCTGAGTTTTAATGCAAAATATCTTTATTTGCCGAGGATGTAATTCAGTGAAGGTCACTGCAGACCTCCAATCATTTTTTAACCAGCTTAACCTGAACTACATTTTGTATCTCCAGGAAGGGGCTAATAGACTTCATCCACAAAATACATCTGAACGTCATCATGCTCTGTAAAAAAATAAAATAAATAAATGAAGAAATGAATGAATCTGCTTACCATAGACAAATAATTGACCTCTTGCAATGTTTCTTCCTCGAATGTTTCCTGCAATGCACTCATAAGAGCCTTCATCTTCTTGCTGAACGTCTGGGATTTCAAGAACCCCTTTCGTTTTGTTGTGTTCAATTTTCTTTGACAAGGAGTTGCCATCAGACCTCTTCCAGCTAATACTAGGGACAGGACTAAATAATTACATTTCATTAGAGAAAAAGAGAGAGCATTTGTTATAGCAGAAAAAAAAAAAAAGATAATGTGAAATCTTCTCATAAAAGTAATAACATTTTTAAAAAAATACATGACATACAGGCTCATAAGACTGAGACTTTATAATCTGTCCAATTTATTTAGGGGCACAAGTCCAACAGTGGGATGAAGTTCTCAGTCAATCCCATGATTGCTTCTTAGGCCAATTTGGATTTTCCCTGCAGTAACTCTTACTTAGGGCTCCAATCTGCTTTTAAACACTGTGACACTGAAGAAATGACTTTGGAAGTCCAAATAAGCACCAGAGAAGCACTGAATTATTCACTGGTTTTCAGAGCAAACAAATTCCCTGTAGCATTACAGGTATTTTCACACCTCAAAATAGGAAACATTGGACAAGAACTCGAAGGACCTAAAAATACCAATAAATCTAAGCATAAAAAAAAATTAAAAATCAGAGAGAGGATAGAAGAGGGAACACAGACAGTTGAGTGAGGCAGTGAAAAGTATGAGACATTAGAGGCTGAAAGGAGATAGAAACAAAAGAGAATATTTTTTTTTCATGTTTTTGTAGCTTTCTATCATTTTCATTTATGTTTGGATTAGTGTATTCTATACAATAAAAAAAAACAGTCAAATATGAAGGTGGCTAAAAATACTTCTTGATTTCTGGTAATATCACAAACCGTACAAGCCTCACTTTCGTGATCCATTATGTCACCAAAACACTTTGAAATATTAATAGTCTCAGATTTCACAGTTGCTTTCTGTTTCTGCAAACTCAAATAAGCTGCTTTTTCTAAGCAGATGAGAAGTTATGTTTCAAATAGCTTTTTACAGAGGCTTTGGCTAAATGCTGACTTCTTTTCCATTGGAAGTGACATCAACAGCAAATCCTTGGTCCTGAACTTGAAAACGTAACTTTCGTGGACGTTAGAAGTGCACATTGCCCTTGTCTGCCAGTCCCCGAGGCCTCTGGCCTGTAGTGCTGACTTACAAAGTATATATTCCTTTTTAGCAGAGGCTACGACTGCTCATACCTTAAATTATTTAGGTCCTTGGTTCAAATCCTTGTTTATTGACCGAAAAAGTCAAGGCACAAATAGAGAATGAACCTAATGAGGCCTAATACCTGCATTTTGAGTTTGTGCGACTATGATGTTGACAAGAATGGCAGGTGTTAACAGAGTAAATATAAACATAAAGCTGAAATTTGTGACATTGAGGGTGCTGAGACACTGGCCCAGGTTGCCCAGAGAGGATCCTAATAGAAAGGTTTTTAGGTACGAGATAAACTGAGGTCCTCAGCACAGGAAAGATACAGATCTGTTGGAGTAGTGGTGGGAATTTATGTTGCACCCAAAAACTGTATGGGGAGGGGGAAAATCAGTGGTACTAAAACAGCTTGTATAAAACCTTTCTTGGAGAAATTTAATACATAGAAAAGGTCATTTGGACATTTTGACAGCGTGGTGAAATAAAGGCCTCTAAATGGATTCAATCATTCAGGCTTTTTTTAATATGAACTTCTTTTTATCAGTTCCTAGCACTTAGTACTTGAAAATACATCTGATGTAGCAATTAAAATGTCATATTAATAATACTGTTATGTATTATTTCTTTACTCAACCTAGTCTATAAACATCGATATATTTCAGGACTGAAAAGCAGCTACAAATACTTCCCATCCTTAGAGAAAGAATTGGAATAATTCTGAAACATAGAAGGATGCCAGAAGCCCTCTTATAATACAGAAGCTTTTCACAAGATAGTTCAAATCTCTAGAATTTTTTCCCTTCGGTAAATGACACAATTTTTCACAAATTATTTCCCATTTGCCTCCTGCTTGTTTGGCAGCCACACATCAGGGCAACACAGCTGATGCAGAGGGAGGGCCCACTGCAAGCCACACTGCAGCCACATTTCCCTACTCGAACACCAGTTNTTGGTTCAAATCCTTGTTTATTGACCGAAAAAGTCAAGGCACAAATAGAGAATGAACCTAATGAGGCCTAATACCTGCATTTTGAGTTTGTGCGACTATGAGGTTGACAAGAATGGCAGGTGTTAACAGAGTAAATATAAACATAAGGCTAAAATTTGTGACATTGAGGGTGGTGAGACACTGGCCCAGGTTGCCCAGAGAGGATCCTAATAGAAAGGTTTTTAGGTACGAGATAAACTGAGGTCCTCAGCACAGGAAAGATACAGATCTGTTGGAGTAGTGGTGGGAATTTATGTTGCACCCAAAAACTGTATGGGGAGGGGGAAAATCAGTGGTACTAAAACAGCTTGTATAAAATCTTTCTTGGAGAAATTTAATACGTAGAAAAGGTCATTTGGACATTTTGACAGCGTGGTAAAATAAAGGCCTCTAAATGGATTCAATCATTCAGGCTTTTTTTAATATGAACTTCTTTTTATCAGTTCCTAGCTCTTAGTACTTGAAAATACATCTGATGTAGCAATTAAAATGTCATATTAATAATACTGTTATGTATTATTTCTTTACTCAACCTAGTCTATAAACATCGATATATTTCAGGACTGAAAAGCAGCTACAAATACTTCCCATCCTTAGAGAAAGAATTGGAATAATTCTGAAACATAGAAGGATGCCAGAAGCCCTCTTATAATACAGAAGCTTTTCACAAGATAGTTCAAATCTCTAGAATTTTTTCCCTTCGGTAAATGACACAATTTTTCACAAATTATTTCCCATTTGCCTCCTGCTTGTTTGGCAGCCACACATCAGAGCAACGCAGCTGATGCAGAGGGAGGGCCCACTGCAAGCCACACTGCAGCCACATTTCCCTACTCGAACACCAGTTTCGAGCAGGTCCAGATGAGGCCACAAAAATGATCTGAGGGCCGGAACCCCCTGCTGGGAGGCCAGGCTGAGAGATTTGGGATTGTTCAGCCTGAAGAGGAGAAGGCTCCGGGGAGGCCTAAAGGCCTTAAGGCCTTTCAGTGCTTCCAGAGGCCTGTCAGAAAGATGGGGACAGACTGTTGAGCAGGGCCTGTTGTGACAGGACAAGGGGGGACGGTTTTAAATTTGAAGAGGGAGATTGAGACTGGAGAGAAGGAAGAAATTTTTTACACTGAGGGTGGTGAGAGCCTTGCCCAGGTTACCCAGAGAGGTGATTGCTGCCCCATCCCTGGAAGCATTCCAGGGGAGGTTGGCCGGGGCTCTGAGCAACCTGCTCTAGTCACAGATGTNCATTTTGACAGCGTGGTGAAATAAAGGCCTCTAAATGGATTCAATCATTCAGGCTTTTTTTAATATGAACTTCTTTTTATCAGTTCCTAGCACTTAGTACTTGAAAATACATCTGATGTAGCAATTAAAATGTCATATTAATAATACTGTTATGTATTATTTCTTTACTCAACCTATTCTATAAACATCGATATATTTCAGGACTGAAAAGCAGCTACAAATACTTCCCATCCTTAGAGAAAGAATTGGAATAATTCTGAAACATAGAAGGATGCCAGAAGCCCTCTTATAATACAGAAGCTTTTCACAAGATAGTTCAAATCTCTAGAATTTTTTCCCTTCGGTAAATGACACAATTTTTCACAAATTATTTCCCATTTGCCTCCTGCTTGTTTGGCAGCCACACATCAGAGCAACGCAGCTGATGCAGAGGGAGGGCCCACTGCAAGCCACACTGCAGCCACATTTCCCTACTCTAAGACCAGTTTCGAGCAGGTCCAGATGAGGCCACAAAAATGATCTGAGGGCTGGAACCCCCTGCTGGGAGGCCAGGCTGAGAGATTTGGGATTGTTCAGCCTGAAGAGGAGAAGGCTCCGGGGAGGTCTAAAGGCCTTAAGGCCTTTCAGTGCTTCCAGAGGCCTGTCAGAAAGATGGGGACAGACTGTTGAGCAGGGCCTGTTGTGACAGGACAAGGGGGGACGGTTTTAAATTTGAAGAGGGAGATTGAGACTGGAGAGAAGGAAGAAATTTTTTACACTGAGGGTGGTGAGAGCCTTGCCCAGGTTACCCAGAGAGGTGATTGCTGCCCCATCCCTGGAAGCATTCCAGGGGAGGTTGGCCGGGGCTCTGAGCAACCTGCTCTAGTCACAGATGTGCGGCGGGGTTGGACTTGACCTCTAAAGGTTCACTTCCAACCCAAACCCATCTATGATTCTATAAAATAAACAGAAACAGGCCGTGTACAGGACAATTTGCAGCTAGACCGCTGTAACAAACAATGAATAACAACCCCATAAATTTGCTGAGTTCTGCATTTAAGCTTGAAAGATAGAGCAAGTGCACTGGAAGTCTGTAAATGTTTTCCTTTTACTAGTGGGAGTTCCACTGGGCAAGAAAGCCTCCAAGGTGCCCTTCCCCCTGCTCCATAAAATAGAAAATCATAGTCCCGAGACCACAAATTTAACAGAGGGATCTCTAAGGGCTTTTTAAGCAGCACGATAATTTCTCTAGCTCCCTTATATTTTCCACCATAACTGAACTGCCTGTGAAAATGGCTTGGAACTATAAGCAATTTGTTCCAGATTTTGGTGTTAGCTCTGTACTGATATGTATATACGGATAACTTATATAGATACACACACACGTTTTGACTCTAACATGACTCCTGCAATGCAGCTGAACAATTTACTACCAATGACAGACACTGGGACATGCCACACATCCTTAACCAGTGAAAAAGCAGGAAAGAACAACTGAGATTTAATTCTTCTATTTCCTATTTTGGTTCAAAATCTATACAATTGTTTAAACTCCAGATCTTTTTTGAACAACAGTAGTGTTTTTCACCATCTTTATTAACTGTCCTTCACTAGGAGACCAAAACCTATTTCAGATGCAAACTGGTTTAATATTATTCCTTACTAGGCACTTGAAAAAGGTCCCTCTGTTTTTCTCCAGTGCTCTAGTCAATCTGTTAAAAGGTGCTGTCTCCTCCCCAAATCTTGCACGACATTATTCATGCATAATTTCTGTAAACCAAGTTACTTTTCACTGTTTAAAAGCAACGGAGCTACAGCGCAGCACAGGTCTGACCCACAATTGCTGTGCTCCAGTCAGGAAAAGAGCCGGAGGTATTTTGCAGTCTTGATACAGACTGTTGATGACACAAAGGAGAGCGTGGCTGGCTTTTAAAATGCTGTGCATATTAAACGGTGGGTGAAGAGCTTCTGTGTAACAGCAGCAGTGCATTGAAGCCAGGAGCATTTAACTACATACTTTAAAGGCATCTCTCCTGGATTTTTATTTTTTTTTTTAACAGCAAGATTAAAGGAAACTAACAGCCATATGGGAGAACAACAACAATTAGATGCATTCATTCCTGCCCGCTACCTGAAAGCCTTCATCTAAATATTTCCTGTTCTATTAGCCATTTGTTTTCTCCCAGTACTGACTATTCATGAACAAGTCTACATTGACACCAAGGCCAGAGGCAGGGCTCTGTGGAAAAAGGCCCCTTCTGTCAACTTGTCAAGTCAAGTTTACCAAGGTTTGAGCTGAAGCCGCTGTCCTGTTTTCCTTATCCACACCACATACTTATAATGACATCCTTGGGGATGTTTCAAGGCAAACTCACCTCTTTTTTTTTTTTTTTTTTTNTTTTTTTTTTTTTTTTTTTTTTTACCAAACGGAAGGGTGCTTGACATGCACTCTCTGGGATGTTAGCTGTAGCAGGATGACATAAAAGCCTCAGAGTTCTGTTCATCAACTTCACTGTGTTCGTGTGCCTAATTGCAATAAATAGTTAACAGCACTTTATTCTCCTGCCAGGGAGTCTCGCACCAAGTGGCCTAGTTTTATCAGCAGAGAGAATTCATTTGTCAGGACAGCAGCTTCTCATCAGCTTGAGCTATAGGTTAAACGAGCAGACTGTAGGAGTGGCCCTTGCTCAGCTGTGTGCCATCAACCATGGAAAGCACCTACATTGTCACAGCAGCTTGAGAAGATCTGCATTTCTTCATTGACTTTGCTGACACCTCATTATCACAGGCTTTTCAGTGTCTTCAGTCACTATTTTGCAGCAGGCAGGTTTTTTTAGCTGGCTTCACCTTCTTCTGATGTTAGTTTATATTTTTTAACCAAATCTTTTAACGGGCCTATGAAATTTTTCAATGTTAAAAAAAAACAGCCTGAATTTATATTTGAAGTTTACTTTAATGAAATTGCTTTTTACAACAAATTATCTATTTTACAAGCTGATGATGTAATACATGAAACTATCCTTCAGGTATAGATAAATATATACCAAATCTAGATTAATAAACATATCCTTCTGATTTTTTTGTAGGATTATGCTGCATAATCGTGTTCTATTGAAGGCCAGTACCTGACATCTCTACCCAGACTACTACCTTCCTGTGCAGATTCAGGGTGGTCCTGCAACTGGTGAGTCTTTTTTCATTTAGTCACTACCAATTACCAGCTTAAAATGGGCACCTCCTTGGGGCTAAAAAGTTTTGGAATAGCTAAAGAAACAATGAGTACACTTTTCAAATTTATTACACTTCATAGACAAAGCCTTACTTTCACCTGAGTAAATAAGGAAACAGTGCATAAATATGAGAGTGTGTTTGTACATAAATCTGCAGTTTATTTGAAACCTTCAGAGCATCTAGGAGTACTAATTTAATTTATATTCTACCATACAGGCAGCAGAATCACAAAACCATAAGTTATTAACTCAGAAAGGAAAGACGATGGAAAATATTTTTTGGTCGGTGACAAGTCTTGTCACACCGAACATGAAATTAATTTGTCTGCAGCATTACAGCCCACACCAAGATGAAGATTCCACCTTTTTTGCAAGAAAGACTCAGGAGCCAGATGATGCATTGCACCCGTACCTCAACTCTTGTCCTATGCATTTGAGGGCAATTCACAATAAAATTAAATCTCCAGCTTCATTAATGGAGACCATGCCCAGTTAAACAAATGAGACAAAGCTGAGGTTCGAAAGCTGCTATCCTGGCTGCATCAACTGCTGACACAAGGAAGAAATAGGATCCAAAGGGCATCATAATTAAAGTACTCAGGCTTCTAATCATCCTGACGCATTACTTCAGAAACAGCAAAGTAGCAAAGTTCTCTAAAACCTGGTACTGTGCCTCATTCTCTTGCGGTCAGAAGCCACTCACCTTAACTAACGTGAGAGAGGACCTTCCAGAGCTGCTTGCTCATCCCTGAAAGTACAAATCTTAAGGTATTAGCTCCATCAGGAACGTGGGCTGAAAGAAGCCAGCTTCACTTGTGGTGGCAGAAGTCATTCAGATGATTTTAGAATCCTGCAATTGATCCTTTTATAGCCTCCTACATGAACTCCTTGAGAATATACTAGAATAGCCACCTAATGAAGAGATGAAGCCTGGTATTTTTATGTTAAGTTTAGTAAAGATGGTTATTTGGAACTCTCTTATAGCTGTGTGATTATCTACTTATAGTAACAACCTCTAGAAAAACCCTTTCCTGAATACGCTTACAGGAATATGTGAGGTCTTCCCATGAAAACCTGAGTATTTTGGGTTGAAAGAAATCCTGTTTTATATTATTCACATATGCTCTTTGCAACCTCAGCTGGCAATAGCCCATCTGGAGAGATTCTGAACAGATTATTTCCCTATCTTCAAGGAGAGAAGAAAAATGTAAGATATAGACACAGTTTAATAAATGTCTGCACCAGACAGGGAAACTACTTTGCTTATTTTCATTCGAAAAACTATTTGTATTTGTGCAAGAACAAAAAAAAAAGTTATTTTGGACAAAATCTAGAGGGGAAAAAAAAAGCACAGTAACTTGAATGAATATAACACTTTCCACAGTACTCAATCCCCTCAAACAATAATTCAGATGTATGGCATGATTAATATAGCTTGATCCAAAACATGACTTTTTAATACTGGCATAGTATTAAACACTGTCAGCATAACGAATATTAGTGCCGAACACAAAGCTCCATCTCTCCTATTAAATTGCTACAGGCTGGAGTAGTTGAAATAGTGAAGCTACTATTTCATATTTGAGTTTTCCTGGTTTTAAACAATAAAATATAGGGTGCCTTTTTTTTGCCTCTTTAGATTCCCCACGCCAATCACCAGATAGTTGAGTGCTCCTTACATTTCTTTTTACCCAATTGTGTTTCCATCGCAGTGAAGACTAATTTACTTTGCAAAAATTTTCTCTATTATCTGCACTCTCTGTTCTACAAAATCGGATTCAGAGTCAAGAGCTGGCTCAAGCACTTTTGTCCTTTTGGGATCCATCCCTTCCAACCCTCTCCTCAGGAATAAATACTGACTTTTTGTTCTCCTTATACTTACTTTCCTCAAAAGAAGCAAGAGGCTAGAAGGCTATTTGTGAGAATTAGGATATTTTCATGTTAAATGCAAAAAAGAGAGCTCTGCACCAGAGCGGTGTGGAATATACCTACCCCTGGGTTGTCCCACAACCTGGCTGAAGGAAAATTCTTTGGTGGCTTTGAGTTCCCCCAGGTAAAAAAGCATCTTAAAACTCAGCCATAAATCTGGCTTCTTGTACTTGTGTTTTAAATGTGGAAGCACTTTTTGAGCAAGGTCCAATAGGTATGATTTGCTGTTCCCTATAGAAAAGAGATGCTATTTCTCTAAACACCATGAAAGTACTTTCATTTAAGACTTTTGGAGACCAAAACCACAGCAGGTTGCCTATAATCTGCCTTAGATGTGAAAGATTTCTGTTATTCATAGCGCAGAGGTAGTAGCAGCTGACAGCATTGTCTGAACCAGTGGACTAACAGTATGAATATAGAAAATTATGGATAATGGGAAAGCAGTTCTGAAATCCAAGAGAGATAATAACCGTTAGTGCTTGTGGCAGATCAGAGGTATAGCTCAACAAATGTTGAGCTGAATTGATTTTAACACAAACAGACAATAGTAAGGGCCAGAGTTTTAGTGGAATTTAAGCATCTAAAGGTACAGATGGCCACACTGCTGCATTTATATGTGCACAACTACAATTGTAAACAGCTGGAGGTAGGAAACTTCGAGCTTTTAACAGTCCCACTAATCACTTACATACCTTTAGAAATCTGGCCTTATCTAATAAGTTAAGAGTATTTCACCTGCAATCTGTTCCTCTTGCTTTATTCACATGGAAATGCCAGCTCAGAAATACAGCTTTTGCACTGATTGACACATTACTGAAAGTGTGGTTCAAGGCTCTGTTTGGAGAGAAAGCAGCAGATTGAAAACAGTACAGTTCTGGATGAAAACTGTATGTATTTTTTAAAAAAAAAAATCTAGAATAAAGAGCCTTTACTCACAAACAGCACCTCTGAAACACGTCCATTAGCCTAGATACACATTAGCAGTATGACAAAAAAAAACCTGTGAAGAATGGATTTCTGCCTCTGGATCACTGGTATTTATGCAGTAAAACTCCAGGAAAGTATGGCAGCACTGGTTTCAGCTGCAGTCCTCTATATGAAGAAGAAAATGTATTTTAAAGCTGCATTAACCCTCTCAGCCATCTTATTCTCTAAGCACAGCCTCTGTGCTCGCTGAGAGATTTCACAATATATATATAAAATACATACTCTCCCAGTCCAACTTTTTTTTTTTCCTCCTCAAGATGTTCTTTAAATGGCAAAACCCGTGTGCCACGTAAATATGACCCATATTTACCCCTTCAGTAAGAAGGCTCTGCTTTGTACCTATCATTTACTTTGCCTTTGAAAGGCTTTTCTGCAGTCAACGTATCATTGTGAAATGCTTTCCATGCAACAGATGGAAATATGAAATGACAACTTGAAATGTAAAGCCTGCACTGACTCACACACAATTAAGGAGGTATTTAAAGAGAAGTAGTTTGACAGTATTTGGAAAGGAAAATCAGCTTTAGCAGGAGTGTTCCAGTCTGGTACTTGTTTTAGGCCAAAAAAAATAAATAAAAAAAAATGCATATGCTTTTTAATATGGCTCTGTAGAAATATTCTTCATCCTTAAATAAAAATTAGCCATAAGATTAGTTTATATAAAATTCTCATCTGAAAGGGAAGGCCATTTTCCCCTCTTATTAACTTTTTATTTGCTTTACTTTTCTACTTCCTAGCATAGGTTCCAGAGGAACATTTGATTAATTTGTGCTGTCTGCAAGTCAGGCTTTTAACCTCTGGGAAAGCTCTAAACACTTTAAAAGCTTACAGCCCTAAAACGGATTGTCAAAGTAAACTTAAACTAAATAGAGGTCAACAATCTAAGGTTATTTTAGCTTTTCTGGGGAAAACAGATGCTCATTGGAAAGACTAGTTTTCAATAGGCTGGTTATACTTACTCAGTTATCCATCTACTCTTTGAATACAGAGCACCCCTTGCTGTTTGAATACACTACTACGACTGGAAATTTCATGCAACAATTTAAGCAACCCAGGAAAATTATATATACCACAAGCCTAATAAATTGGTAGATCTTTGGAAAGTCTGTGCTCAGAGCCACGTGAATCTGTTAGCTCCATTCCACACAGCCTACGTGCTCTTGAAACACAGCTCATTTCCCCAGATTTCATTCTTAACTGCAATGCCACACAGAAAAAAAAATCCTGCTTTGATGCAGAACATGCAGTTAGACTGAATGTTGTAACCTGAAGTCAGGTCTCCTCTCAGAGTTGAAACTGCTCTCAAGGAATAAGAGTCTTTGTTCTGGTTTTCCCTTCCCCTCCCTTTCTCCCCCTCTCCGCCTTCAAGCTACAACCAAGTGAGCTTCAGTTATAATATATTTTTTCTTTCCTTTCCTTGGGAACACATTGCGCAGAAATAATCAACCCAAGAGAAGGTTAAAAACAAGTGAGTTGTACACACGTTCTGCCCTCCAAAAATTTTACCCTGCCAATTAGAAAGAACCCGTGTTTCTCACTGTAGAACAGCATTGTATTTTAATGAAAGACAAAAATCTTACTTTCCAAGGGCAAAGCATTCCAGTTGAACAGACGAGCCCTTCGCTGCGTATGTTGTTTCGGGGAAACGTACTTCGATCTTTGGTTCATACTCTCCCATCACACCTGTTGAACATCAAAACAGCTAGCACTCCAGTTGAGTCTCAGACCTGTCTAGTACAACAGAATTTCAATGTAAAAGAAAGGCTGGCACCAGTAATGTCAGAGCCTTACGTTCCACCCGTGGCAACCAACACGTGATGTCTACGGAGCAGGTGAAATTCAAGCCCATGTTGAAAGCTACTGTGAATTCTAACTTCTACGGGTTTGAGAGTTGAAGAGCATGACTTTTATAAAAGCTGTGCATGTACAGGTATGCCATACCTATGCATTAAGGTTTTTGAGATAATTAAGGTGTCTGAGATAATTTAGGGTTCACATCTCTTGTTAAGAGGGGTTCATGAGCAATGCCTTTAACATTGGTCACTTCACTGAGTGGCCACTTCTCAGGATGCTGGATAGATTCTGGGTGCAAGAGACAATAATGGAATTCTGTGTCTTAGAACTTCTTTAAAACATCCAAATCTGAGCTCCAAGACTGAGAAAGGCCGATGTAATTAGCCATAATGATCACATTATGATCTGGCTGAGCGTTTTATAAACCACAGATAATCCATGATCAGTTTAGGGCAGATCCTACACTGAAAAATGCCAGATTCTTATTTTATATTTCACAGGCATCTGGCTCATATCACATGTACAAGTTGCACTGTTGCTTTAGAGGGTGCCTATATAGGACTCGATCCAGAGGCCAAAGTGAATGGGAGGAGATTAGGAGACTGGGAGACTTGGAGAAAAGGAATCAAGCAGGGTGATGAAAAGAAAGCAAATAGAACAGATCTTAAGCATTTACACTCAGTTTGTACCAAATTATTAATTCTCAGCTGTGGAACTATACGCTTGTTTGGGGTGATCTGATTATATATATAAATATATATATAAAGCAGCACAGTCTCATAGTTGAAGTCTTATTCTAGAATGCATAGTTGAGGTTTATTTGTCCTAGAAGCATAACTCTAAACAGACTTTTGTTGCTGATTGCCGCCACCGCTTTGCAAACCGCGCGAGGATATTGGAATTTAGGTGAGCAAACTTACAAAACCAACTTTGTGTAAAGATTTCCCAGGTATATATTTCTCACTGGGAACATTTAATTAGAAGTGTTGCCAGAAAGGTATTTGTATATGTGTGGGTGAGTTTCTCACCTCAATGACTCACTTTGAAACAGCTTTGCAGATTTGATATTTGAGCTATATCTACATTATAAATTTAGAAAGCCTTGCCAGGTTTAAGACTCAACACAGGCACCCGTAAGATGAAAAATATTAACATATCATTTGACATTCTCTTGCTATTTTTCAATGATATTGAGTGCTGGGTTGGTTTTTTTTTTGCATATGTTTATCATATCATCTCTGGGCTGACAGCTCAAAAATCTCATTGCTGTGGATCATGTCCCACTGCACGATGTTTTACTGGGAGTCTCTTACCTCCATGAGGAAGGCTGAGAGACCTGGGGCTGTTTAGCCTGGAGAAGAGAAGACTGAGAGGGGATCTTATGAATGTTTACAAAGGTCTGAAGGGCGGATGTCAAGTGGAAGGGGCCTGTCTCTTTTCTGTGGAGCCCTGGGATAGGACGAGGGTCAATGGACACAAACTGGAACACAGGAAGTTCCACCTCAACAGGAGGAAAAACTTCTTTGCTGTGGGGGTGACAGAGCCTGGAACAGGCTGCCCAAGGAGGCTGTGGAGTCTCCTTCTCTGGAGACTTTCCAAACCCCCCTGGATCTGTTGCTGTGTGGCCTGCCCTGGGGGATCCTGCTCTGGCAGGGGGGTTGGACTCAATCTCCAGAGGTCCCTTCCAAGCCCTACCATTCTAGGATTCTATGTGGATGCACCAGTTTCCAATAGCTGGAGATGGACCAGCTGGAGTCATGCTGTGTGTTTTCAGCCAAGCACGCCCAGACAACTAACTTACCATCGCTGCGGAGAGTGAGAGGAGTGGGTGGCCCCCGCACGCTTTGCTCCGCCTCGGCGTTAGTGACGACACAGGTGTAATTGCCCACATCCGACGGCTCCACTTTGGCGATGTACAGATTTCCCGTTTCTTGTGAAACGAAGCGGCGACTATCTTCCTGAACAGATAAGGGATTATTGTTGAAGACCCACGTGTAGGCCAAGCCTAGAAAACACCAGATACATATCATGCAGCCTTTCCAGTATCATCTGCTTCCCATTAGTGCTTAAGTGCAACATTGCCAGTTGAAAGAACAAGTCAGTTACAGGGTAAACCACTGGGGATGCACGAATTAGCAAAGGCAAGGTAAGCATTGCTTTAGTTTTAAACTCATTTCCAGCCACTTCAGAAGGTCACAGAAGTTTTCGTCCCCTGCTACTTTTCATTTTCCTGCTCAGCTTATTTTTAAGTAGGAATGGCAGTGCTGCAATGCCATGAGAAAGCTCGTTTAGTAAATAATTTCTATTTATAATACTTTCCCTCTGAACAGCCAGAGAGCCAATTGCTCCTCACAGTGTTAACGGCTCCTTTCTTCACTCTGAATATGGAGAGAAGAAATGGGTAATACAGAGCTCAGATGCTTATGGAGGGGGGAGCTCAGCTGCGTGCAAATGTTTCGGAGCTTATGGAATATTTGATCTTACTGCCTATTTGACGCCTCTCCTCTTCTACCACATTTATATCTGGTTTGTGCTTCTTGTCCTGTTCTAACTTCCTAACCCACTTCCAGAGATCTTTCCATACAGTGTTTCACAAAGCCTACCCTAATAATGTGTTGCTATAGTCTAAGCAATTTCAAATGACTTTATCAGGGCCCAAGTGGAACACAGGAAGTTCCACTTCAACATGAGGAAAAACTTCTTTGCTGTGGGGGTGACAGAGCCTGGCCCAGGCTGCCCAGAGAGGTGGTGGAGTCTCCTTCTCTGGAGACTTTCCAAATCCCTCTGGATCTGTTGCTGTGTGGCCTGCCCTGGGTGATCCTGCTCTGGCAGGGGGGTTGGACTTGATCTCCAGAGGCCCCTTCCAACTCCTACCATTCTAGGATTCTATGAATTTATTTGACAAGCCCACCCTGGAAGAGCAGATGCCCATGCCAGCTTATCATTCAAAGACCTTGCTTCTCAGAAGGGTTTTCTGGCCAAGCCTTGTTCCACAGCCATCAGTACCACAGTGAGTGGGTTCAGAGCTTGTAACCCAGCGTGCTGCCAGCCCCGTGCTGTGGCTGCTCTGCCGGCATCCGACAGCCGGAGCAGGACTGAAATTCTGTCTTTAATAAGGCACGGTAAATCAGAAGTTTCAAAACCTACCAGTTTAGCTTTCCTTAATTAAATGCATAATTCATAAGCTAACAGTGTTCTGCCAACAGCTTCATTTTTACACATTTCCCCCATCAACAATCCCATTTGAAAGAGATTATTTACGTTTCTTCCCCCCTCCTTGGTTACAACACGGGTACAGTATGATAATAAGTCTGCAAACTCCAGGAGTTTTGTGGAGTTTTATGTTATCATCTTCTAACATTTTAGGACTCTCATTAGAAATGATGCATCTCCAGGGAGCAATCAGTGACACTTTCTACACTTGGCTAAATCCTGCAATAGGGTCTGGTTTGCTACAGCTTAATGCTAAACTTTTTTTTTTTTTTTTTTTCCTGATGTACAGTAAGCCTAGAAGATGCGACAATTCCTAAAATAGTGTCGTACAACATGTGTATGTCCACACACACAAGATAAAAGCACCACATTTTCACATTTGCATACCCACATACTTTTAGGTACCTGGTTAAAACATTTATTCACAGAAGAAAATCTGGAGCTGGGTGGGTTTTTCCACAGGAAGGATCAGCCTGTAGGTGGGTATAAGTGATGGAGCCATGACCTGATACCTCTTCCAGAGACACACTATATAGAGACTATGCTCCTGGCTCAGGCACAGAGTTTGATGACTATAATCTGACTGGACAAACAGATCAAAGTGACTGGTGTGGTCAGAACTCTGGTTTCAACTCCTTTATTTACCATAGAATCATAGTATGGTTTGGGTTTTAAGGTTCTCCAGCGTGCAAGTTGGGGACTGTAAAGAAAATACTCAAGACTGGCAGGGTAAATACTGTTTAACTGAACATCGATCGAAGTATGTTGTAAACTTGGGATTTCTGTGGAAGAAATACCTTGGCTCTGCAATCTCCTGGTTTCGCAAGAACACTTGAGGGCTAGTGCCCTGATGTGCATTTCATGACAGCTGCCTTGCTTTCCTCCTCACACAGACCCACACAAAGGCACGTATGGGCTTACGTGCCACAAAACCAATCTGAGAGGTTGAACCTGATGGTTGGATGGCCAGACTCCCATGACATTACGGTGTACTTAATGAGAAGCTGGAGGTTATTTTAAAAGTGAGATGATAGGAAAAAGCAGTTTGGAGGTTCCCTTTTCAAAGTCCAGCTGTGGTACTAGCAATGAGAGGGTGGAAGAAAGCACCATCCCACTTATTAACACCATACGTGTTAATACCAAATGGAGGCCCACAAAGGACCATGAGGTCAATCTCTGAATTAATTAACCAGTACAAGAGAGCCAGTCCTTGTCTGTCCTGATTCCAGTTCTCAGGGGGTTCCAGTTGACGTCATCTCCTGAAGTTTCTGTTGCTTTCTTCCTGTCTATACTCCACCATTGCCTTCAGGCCACTCGATGAATTTTCCCCATTAACTGGGAATAAGCACAGGCCCCTCCTTCTCCTTTTAAATTCCCTTTTTTCCCTCCAGTATAAGAAATATAAGCACTACCACTCTTCTAACTGCAGGTTCATCATCACCAATCCGTGGGCCACACTTGCCCAGAGCCTAATTCAGCTCCACTAAACTCTGTAGAAACCCTCATTTTAATTGACTTCAATGGGAGTTGGATGAAATCTCAAGAGAAAGGAACCAAACTTTGGAGATAATTTTTTTTTCCCCGTCTTCTAAGGCATAATTCCAGCAGTCTACTCCCTTATATAGTATCTTAGAAAGATAAGTGACAACATCAATTAATATAATAGGGTGGAAAATCTAACATTGCATTATAAAAGATGCAACTATTACCTAAACATTTTAATTGTGGGTCATTTTGACTAAATCAGATGTACGGCAGACCCACTAAATGAGCAAAAGGCCCATGATATGACTTTGAGAGTTCAATCCATTCACATGAGTAAATCAGCAGCTAGAAAAGCTACCACTGGACAGAAGTTTGCAGAGGTATAGAAGGGAAATTATAAAGAATAACCTGCTAATGAAGTGGAGCTTAAATGAACTTGAAAATTGCTGCTGCCAGCTATTTTATGGAAGAACAAATCAAGGTACAATTATTGTTCAGTTTATTTTTTGCTTCTTTTGTTTTCCATTTAACCACAGGGTTTCTGAATGATTTGGATCACGCTTCTATATACCCACGACAGTCTCAGAATTACTGAATTTCAGAGACTGCTATGAAAGAACTTGGGTATAAAAGGTCTTACACAAGTCTGAGCCATTATCAGCAGCAAAGATTTTTGTGGGCTTTTTATTTTCCTCTATTTCATTTTTTTTCCTTTGTGCATGGGCCTGTAACTTTCCCTCTGGAGTAACCACTTTTTGTATGATGTTGAAGATGAATCAACGTATCTGAAACAAGGGAATAATGTGGGGTTTTTTTATACCAGAGAAATTAGCCCAGCTTTCCTATTGCTCTTTTCACTGTGGTTATTGCGTGATGTTTTAGAACAACGTGTGAGGTAAAACTACATAGTGGGGCAGAAGGGAGAGAAGATGCTGGGGAAAGGAGCCCTTCCAGAAATACTCATTGATCACAGAGTGCTGCTGAGTGTGCTGAGAAGCAAGTTGGACCAATTTTGGGCAAGTCCCTACTCCTTGGTGGTTTAGATATGAACCAAAGCAGTGAAATTTGGTCTCAGATTGGGTTTTTTTAATAAACTTTTGAAATAAATGACTTAAAATGAAAGCTGAGGTTTTTTCAGAAATGAAGAAAAACTGATTTATCTCTAGGTTATGAAAATTTCTGCTAATCTTATGGAGTTTCATACCCGGAGAATCCCTGATATCTGGACCTAAGAACAATAAATTTCAGAGCACTATGAAGGCTTCACGATTGAGTTCACAAGTATGACTAATAAAACATTATCATTTGTAAATATTATAAATTATTGTTATAAATCATAATAAAACATTATAAATTAATATTATTGTAAAATAATATAAACGTTATAAATTAAGCCACTGAGGATAGAAATGATAACACATGTCAAGGTGTTTAAGACAAGCTTTGAAAACACTAATTGCTCCCAGGTAATTAATTTTTTCCATTCTAACTATGAAATAATCACAAATATTACATCACTGCTCCTTTTTTCATGTGCAGATGATTGGTCTTGGCACACATTAGCCCATTTGAGCACTGGAAGATGATATCTGCCCTCAAAAGACACTGATCCCAAAGGTGTTACTGCCTCAGTGAGAAGATGCCCTGGAGAGCAGAGTCCTGCCTTTACTTCCCAGGGGCTACGTGTCCATGGAAGAGTCATGACGTCGATTCAGACTTCACGATGATGCACGTGCCAGAGTTCCAGCTGTTCCATCAGGGCTGCAAACCCAACGTGGGTTTGGATTTGTTTGATGCAAGGCAGGTGAGTGTCAGTCAGAGGCCCCCAAAACAAGGTTGACTTCACCTCACCTCGCAGGCAAGCACTGCCTGGTGGGCAAGTTCTGAGCTTGGGCAGGCAGGAGAGCGTTGCCCTACTCTGTCAGCCGCCAGCAAGTTCTTTCAAAACACAGCTGAGAAGGAAAAAGAGCAGCTGATAATCGCTCCTGATACACTAGTCTAAAGAATAGAACATTTTGGTGCTTTCCTCAGCCCAAGCAAATTCAAATCAATACTGTTACTTCTGCAGAACAGCTACAGGCTGGTCGCAGGGAGGAGACTCTCCCAGCTCCTGCCAGAGCTGGCAGGAAAGGATTAAAGATTCATAGAAGCGTTGAGCTAGAGGAGCAGAGAGAAAGAGACTCTAAAGCCATGACTAAGGCACTCAGCTTTATAAAAGGAGATACGCTTCAAACCTTCACTGGGAGTTTATGCATTTTATCAAGTAGCCTGTTTAATATAAAATGCAGAAACAACCTGAGGCAGAAGTCTAAGAGCCTTTTACATAAAAGGCAGCACGACTCATCTCAACCCATCCTCTCCACACACCCAGTTTCCTCGACTCTGCTTCCAACGTAGAACTCCTTCTGCTGGGTGGGCACGTTCCCCCAGCTCTACGCTGAGGATTTGACTAAACAGGTCCATAGGGCTCTTACTTCCTTATGAGGGTTTTGTGTTTTTAACGTAGCCTTGGAGTAGTAATGTCAGCACAGAGAAAAGCCTACAGAGCCAGCAGCCCGGCTTCAAAGCCTGGCAGCTCTGCTACACAAGGAAATGCAAATGTGCAGTGATCCTGCTGCTCCTAACAAGATTAGTAACTTCCTGAAAGCTCTGCAGGGAGCCAGCTTGAAGAGAACAGGCCTTACATCAGGCTTTGCTTCTGAAAAAGAAGCCCACACAAATGAACAACAGTCCACCCCACAGCCTTATGTCAAGTGTAGCCATTTAGGCAGCAGCTTCTTAATCACAGTCAGGTCAAGCTCATCTAAAGCTACAGAAATTAAGACTTCCTCAGACTTCCTTCCTACATGCTTTGCTCTGCCTTCTAACCCTGTCTGAAGCACTGTTGTTTGATAATAAAATAACACTACATGTTGATTACGTATAGGAAAAGAAAAAGAGCTGACCTGAAGAACTTAAGCTAGTGAAGAGACAGAGCTCAGAGAAAGAAATAGAACTTACTTTCCCACCCCTGCACTCCAGAGCCTCACTAACAAGGAGGGCAAAGCCACACTCTGAACTTTATAAGGTGTGTTAATGAGCCTCATAAATAACAACCGCTGAGGCTGGAGAGTGGCTGCTGCATAAATAGGCAAGGAGAGGGTAGGGGAGCAAGTAGAAGGTTTGGGCTGAATCAGGTAATCATGAGAGCAGCTTTTTTTTTTTTATTATTATTATTTATTTTGTTTGTTTTAGGGTGTTTTTTTGTTGGTTCCACTGTTAACTATAGGAGGCTATGAGTTTTTTTGTTCATTAACTGTAGTAACTTTTTAATGTCTTGCTTGATCAAAGATATAAGTAGTGCCTTTAACAGGTGGGCATTTTTTTTCATTCTTTTGTTTGCCCTTTGACTAAAAGGGCTGGTGTTTGTAGTAAAATAGAATAGGCTCTCTTTTGGTGTTAAATTTTAGTGTAGCTTTAACACAACTCTGCAAGGTTTTTGTTCTCTGAGAGTTAGTTTCAGGCATAAAGCTGATGTGTAAGCTGTTGGAGCAACTCTTCTATACTTTTTTTCTTTCTATTTATCGCATAGTTGCATGATGGTCTCTGTCCCTTATTAGAGTAAAATTTCTTGTTTCTCTTGCATAAGAAAAAATAAGTTATTTATGTATTCTCAGTGAAGAAATGGGTATACAAAAAAGCTATAGCAGAAAACTAAGTTTGCTTAAAAATAAGTTTTAAAATATGTTAAATATTTTGGAATGTAAAAAAGTACCTACAGGATATGATAAACAGCTGAGTGGCCTAAGGATACCTGCAGATTTTGCTTTGCATTGAGCCTAGCAGAAAGTTTAACTTCAGAATGTTTGGGGTACGGGACTAGATAAGCTCAGCAATGTGTTGTCTTTATAGGGAGAGGTGGAAAAGGAAGTGAAATATTTATCTAGATACCACACATGATTGAAATACTTCTTGAGTTGTTCAATTTACCTGTTCCTACTTTTTGAGCTCTCATTCAATCTACTTCCTACTACATGGGAAGAAACTTTAATTAATAAACTCTCTATTTTCTAAGGTTCTTGCCTCTCCGTCTCTTCTCTTGCTAGAAGCAGCAGATACAGACTTTTAGGCTGGGAGGAAGGCAGAAGGCTTTATCTGGTGCATCTTCTTCCAAAATAACTATTAATGGTAGCTGCTTTGAACACCTGCTGTACAGAAGTTTCCTGTCTTCCTTCAAGTCAAAGGAAAACAAACACAACAACCATCAGAACCATGTTCCTTTTCCTTCTCTGTGATGTATGGGTAGGGCCAGGTCTGTTAAGTGACTCATCCTGGGAAAAGAAGCAGCTGGTCTGTAGGAAGGAGCGCCTGAAGGGCTGTATCCATCTGCTCTGGATCCCTTGGGTGTCTTTTCAGTGACATGGATAATTTCTCTCCAGGAGCATAGTCAGTGTTTTCTACCTGGACGGTTAACCTCTGTTTCCTTGTAAGTGTTCACATTAGCAAAAAAAAAAACCCTCTGTGCTGATTATGGGTTTTATCTACTAAGCAGGATAGAAAATCCAAAGAGCAATTTTGTTTTCTAGTGTACAGGGCACATTATTCAGCTTGTATTGTCTTGCTCGTGTTCCCATTATAGGAAAGGCAGCTCTCTTCCTGCCGGTGTGGTATATCTTCCAAATTCCTTGGTATCTAATTCCTGACACATTTAAGACACTGTACAGACCACTTGTAAGGGAAGCTGGGTGCAAGTTTGTATTCTGAGTCAGAGGCAAGGGTTTCAATGAAAAAAACAAACCCAAACAACTAAATACACACTTTTAAAAAATAAAAATAGCTTCCTAAGCATTCTGAAATAGTATATAGCTTACCATAGTTCATGCCATTTATTTCACCCCCATGAGATGTAGTTTTGGATCATAAATATAGTGCATATAGATGACAGAAGAACTCGGTGCTTGTTCTCTAGAGGCTTCTTATTTCAGATAATGTATTTTTTTTAGGCCTATTGGTCAACAGCTCACATCCGCTGCTTAAGAGACACTGTGGCAAAGACTTTATTCAAGGATACCATTTTATCAGGTCAATTAATCTTGGGTGAACTCACTTGTTAACTATTTATTTGTTCCAAATGTTGTTTTTTTCCCAGTCATTTCCATTTGTCAAATTGTAATTTTTTTACCCAACAGCAAGAGGAAAATATATAGCTTACTGTCTCGAGGATGGATGTGTTGTCTTTCTGTCTGTCCCACCGATACATTTCAGGAACTCATTCAAGCCTTTTCTGCCCTTAAGGAGCAGGTTTCACTTCATCTCCTTGATTATATACTTCTTTCATATGGCTGTAAACACTAAGTGAACTGACATTTCCTCTCTCTTCAAGACTTGCGGGCTTTAAATTGATTGATGGGTTTCTCTACATCTCTGATATACTTCATCCCTCTTTATAGATCACTATTTACCTTCTCATGGGAATTTGTCTTATAACTCTCTTTCTTCAGGAAGAATTGAGGAAACATTGTGAAGAGTAGGAACTTGATGCTGGAACACAAGAATCTGTAGCACTTGTGGATGTGTGATCACTCCTGCCAGAAGCAGGATACGAGTCACTTAAGAGCTGCTGATTCTTTCCAGACAGGACAATTTGGTAACTGTGTTATTGATATTTCCCCTTTATTAATACATACTTGCTTTTCCAGGGTAAAATTTCCAATCATCTTCAGGTAGTTATGCCAGGAAATCATAGTTCTTGCTTCAGACTTCAAAAGATCTGAAACTATTTTGATCTAGGTTTTAACACCCCTGTAGATTTGTGAAGGTGTATGGCTCAAAACTTGCCAGAGTCAGTGTTGAGGGGGGGGAAAAATAAATCTCAACATATCACTTGAGCTTCTTCTGGTAGGTACAAAAAGTGTTAAGAAAAAAATTCTAACAGTGTGCATAATGTTCAAAACTGTGTCACTCTGTAAATGCTGATGTTGGAGGTGGTAATACACCTATCAAATGAGGAAAAGGAAAATTGCAGCCCATATTTAGGGCTGTCTTAGATAGAAAGTCTGAAACATTCTGCTAAATACATTACTCTTTCATTGCATGTCACCTGGCCTGTACCTCATCCAGAAAAGAAGACCTGAAGAAGAAGCCTGATGGCTAAGAAGCAGTAGTAGGCAGTGGCAGCATGTGTAAGGCACCTTCAAATCTATTCCCCAGAAAACTCCTTTTCATTCCTTACCTGAAGCATTGAAAATCATCAAGCAACCTGCTCTAATCAGGCCTCCTTTAATCAGGCAGTTTACCTCTCCGGAATTCCCTTCCAATCTAATTTTTTCCTATCACTTGTGATTATCAGGAAGGAGAGAATCAGACATTCAAGAGTGGAAGACAATTTTTCATGAAAATTCTAATGTGTAAAATGCAGGGTTCAAATTACAGCACTGAAGTGGCAAGCACTAAAAGGCAAAACAGTCATTCCGTTCAGACCTGAAGTGGTTTTGGTGTAAAAGGAGTTGCTGGTGGCTGCTTCTCTGCCATTCCAAAGGGGTGAAGGAGCTGAGATAATGGTTTAAGTCGAGACAGTCTTTTAGACCTTCGTGCTTTCTTTGCTTAGTTCACATGCAAAGAGTGATGACATGTGCTAGTCCATCAAGTAACCACAGAATAATAAAAAAAGGGTTTCCCTAGAAGTGCCAACTCATGTCTTTAAATGAAGTTAAATCCAAATTTGTTGTAAACACATACATCTCATGCACAAATAAACTCTGGTGCTAATCAGGCAGGGAGCTGCATAGGCTGCTGCTCCTGAGCTGTAGCAGTTGATGTTTGGGCCACACACAACATAGAATTATGATTATATTATAATATATATAATAATATATTTTTTATATAAATAATATACATTATTAGAATTATTAACAACATACCTCCATAATGTGGGGGAGGACCACAGAGGAGAACCACTCCTTGTCCTTCTCTGACTGACACCGTGCTTCTTGGTTTTGTTTCAAAATTTTCCAGATCTTGAGAGAAAAGGAGAAAACAGAACCCAGTTATTGCCTGTCAGATTGGTTCTAAACTGCATGCCAAGCTGTGCAATGCTTATGTAGCTCAAGAATGTGTTCATGTATTGAGATATTATTTTATTGAATATGTGAATTGACATATTGTATGGAAAAATAGCTCACCTAACCTAGTATCTAGTCCTTTGGCAATCATGAGATACCTGTTCATAAAGCAGTTATACATGAACCCTGTGAGGTTTTTTTTTACCATTCCCAATTGCAAAGCTAGTGTATTATTCCATGACTTTTTTTTTGCTAGCATCATTTTTTGGAACTTACTAGACTTAGAAAAAAACCAATATTTTGTGGTGTTTCCTTTTTTTTATAGAAATAAAAAGCAGGTGTGTTCTTCTATATATACAAGTGATAATTAACCATCATCAGGACTCCCACAGAGTGTGTAGCTAAATGATGATAAAAGTTGTGTTCTTAATGAATCTTTTCTGTCCTAAAGCTGGCTGTGGAAAGTGGATATGTTTTAATTGACTTTCTCACATTTCGCTGAGATATGCAAGTGCATCAGTCTTGATTCCTTTAATTCAATTACAAAACATGGCACGATAGATGTAGTTTAAAAAATGATTATTTACTTTTTGATCCACTTCTCATCCCAATGAGAAGGCTTACTACTTTTTGTCAAGAGTCCTTTGGGAAATGATTGCTTGAAATCCATCCAAAATGTGTTTCATATAATAAAGAATATCAACTTCTCCTTAAAGCTCTTTATACCATAGTGCTGTATACTGCTTGCCTTAAGCTTATTTTATTTACCTTGCTGCAGATTCTTGTTTCAAGCAATTGTTCCATTTTTCATCAGCTGAATAACTGCCTGATCCAGAGTTCAATAGAAAAACAGTTCTCGTTGGTCGAAGCAATAATGATTACTCCCTGTACAGGCTCAGCTATTTATGTCAATATATCAATTTTCTCCCCCTTAGTTGAACTTTACACAGTTAATTTTTCTTTTCCTCCCCTTCATCTCCTGTATATTGGTCTCCTATGAAGACATTGTCTACTCAGAGGTGACTGAATTGAATTAGGCAGCTGTAGCACCTCCTTGTGCTGTCATAGCCACAATAGATGGTACCTGTCAATACACAAGGAAAGTGTTTTAAACTCCGATGTTCTTTTAATTGCCTGCTGACTAGATCTCTGCATTGCAGTCTGGGTAGGCTGGGGATGGAAAAAAAAGACAAGAAAGGCCAAAAAAAAAAAAGAATTTATTGAGTTCTATTCCATACTGTATGACTAATTAGAAAATTAAACAGTGGATGGATGTAATGTGACTAACTAGAGTTTGGATTCATATTTAGATGGTATTTGCTGGTCCAGTCTCTGAATGTGTGGATTTATTTACCTCTTTTGAAAACGCAGTCTGAGAAAATCTATCAGCTTAATTCTTTTCTTGTCTATGGGTTAAGTGTTTTCTGAAAAGGAAAAGGCCAGCACAAAATATTTGTGTGGAAAAGTCGCCTCTGGGCCAACTGTCAAGACATTAGACGGGGATTTGCTTGGATTGGCCTGAGGCTTTGTGCTTTGGGGCCAGCTTTGGATGGAGTGATTAAAAACCCAAACAACAAAACACCCTTGAATTTTCCCATGTATTATGTTAAAAGCTCAGAAAGGTGCAAAACATTCAGATCTTTTAGAATTTGTGCACTAGCAATTAAAATGGTCACATTTCCCTTTCCTATCACTTTCCTCGAGCTGCTGACACAAAGCAAACTGTGCAGTTTCCATATAAAAATAGAGTTCAAATTAAAAACAAAGAAATAAATGAATTGGGAAGTATGGAACATATACATAATGTAACTAGTGGTTTTCAATGCTCTCCACTATGGTGTCTCAGGCCTATTTTTATTTTTTTTTTTGCTGAGGACGAAATTTCACTTGTTGTGAGACACCTGAGAAAGGAGGGGGAGAAAAAGGAAGCGCGATGCAGCAGTAGCAAAAGGTTGTCGTGACAATTGAGAATTAACTATGTAATATTTTACTCTGAAATTGGAATAGATTTTGGAAAGAAATAAGGTGCTAGTAGCAGCTCTTAGTTTAACGACACAATACATCATGCTATCATTTTTATTCTAATTTTAGAGGCTATGCGACCTGTCTGTGTTTCTCCATTAAAACCAAGACAAGTATCCCTGACTTAACAAAAAAGCAGGAGTACTAGATCTCTTATATAATTATGTAATATCTTAATTATTTAATTACATTATCTCTCACTGTTTTAGTATTTGAAAGGCTACTTCTGATTATATGTGGGAAAGAAGTTGACTTTGCCCTTTTCATCTACACATTTCAGCTTTAAATTGAGTATCAAAGTCTTTGTGCAGGAGCCTGAGCTCTTTCATAGCATGTTTACAGCTGGGTTATACAAAGCAGATCAACTTTTCCAAGTGCTGGTGACAAGATTTTTATACCATTGTGCTTACTAGTGAATCACTAGTATAAAAAAGTAGATTTGGAGGTACGTAAATGGTCATTTAATCCATTTGCCCAGTCCATGACAGGTACGAGTAGGCTATGTCCTTCCTAAAAGATACTTCTTAACCCATTTTTGAAGCCCTCTAGGGATAGACATTTTCTTTACACAGTCCATTCCAGTGCCTGACTTTGAGGTCTTCATCATTCTGCATCTTTTCGAAACTTCTATCCCCCAAAACTTAGTAAGTCTACACAGGAGTGATCTTGTTTTTCTATCTGAAGTTGGTTTTGATAGATAATTGTACAAAAAGAATTTGTTCAATGTCTCTAATAAAGAATCATTGCATATTTAAAAGAAAAACAACTCCTAAAGAGCAAAACAAATAAAAATAACTCATTAGGGGAGTCAGTCTTATGTTTGTTGTCATCTTTATTGGACCCTTTCTCCAGGCAGACAGCATCTCCTATGAAATATTATGACACCTCATTCAGATGGGATTGAATAATGGGTTATAAAATTGTCTGTCTTTGTTATGTAGCCCAGGGTGATAAAGAGAGGAAAGAAGTGGACCATCAGAAATAATATTTCTTTTTGCCAGAAGCAGTCTTTTTACCCCAAAGATTTGTCCACTCATTTTCCCCCCACTATGGGGCTGTCTTTTCAGTGATGAATGACTATCTAAAACATGTTCAATATATATCAAATCACCTGAAGATGAACATAAACACAGATACTCTACTTTGCTCCTGTTATTCTGAAAATCTGGCTGCTCCTCAGGACCACTTCTCTTTGCCCTGAACACGCATTTACACCAAGAGATCACAACCACTCTGCTCTCCCAGTTGCTGTTGCCTAGCACTGCTTTATAACATAACATGACATCATCTAATAAAGTGGCAATTTTACTTGTCAAAAAGAGTATCAAATAAGATTGCTCAGATCAGGTGTTTGGCACACACATAGATTCCTAATATGCACTTAGGAATAGTACAGCTATTTAACAGATGGTATATTCGCTAACTTCAGGGATTCTGCAGACATCTATAAATAAATTAGCACCTAGTTCCTTCCATTCTTTGTCTGTATTCATCTCACTTTATGAACAATGAGTTCCCTCACACTGCATTGCTCTCTCAGCTGCGAGTTTTAACAGAAACAACAACATTTATTTTTTTTTTTCCCCGGCAGTGCTGGTGTTGGCAGATTACTATTGGTGTAGCACAATTAATCCGTGGGATGTGATAATGAGGTCATGGAGACTGACCAAAATGCTCAGATGAACAAGGAATTCTTCATGGTAAAGAGTGGAAATACATGGACTCAGCTGTGCGAGAAGTCATTGTGTTCAGCTGGAAACATTTGCAGAGCTAAGCAAGAAAGGTACGTGCTCAGAACAAGCCAAACATTTTTGTGGAAGCTGAATTAGAGGATGACAGGGCTTTCTCTGGTGTCAGTGGGAATACTGGAGGGGGAAGGAGGTTTCCAGCTCCTCACCAGCTATGAAGGGAGGGCTGAGGAGAAGGCCAGAGCTTTTTTTTCAGCTGGTGTGAGTCAATAATACCCCAGTGGGGTCAAAGAAGTTATGCTGGTTTATGATAGCAAAGGATAGGGCCTGTGGGTCTTCAGTGGAGATATTCAGCTGCAACACAAACAAAAGGTGAGAAGAATAGTGGGTTTGGGATGAGGATGACCATCAGTGTAGCTTTCCTGAGTACAGAGCTGCCACTGAGAGAAGGGAAGCAAATCCCCATTGGTGGGTGAGGGGTCTACTCGAAGTCGTGATCTGTGGAGATAGAAAAGAATTGTAACTGATAGACACAAATACTTCCTGCTGAAGTGCTTGTGTTAATAAGCTAATTAATAGGTTCACCCACCCAGTATTTTCTTTTTTTTCCATGTTTTAAAGCTCAGCACTGACATAATTGCTGATTGTCAAGAATATATCTCTTCTAATTTCACCACCACTATTCCCCTCACATCTGTTTTGTCTTTTTTTTTTCTTAATATAAAACTGCCTTATAAGTGTTAGAGTGGTAGGTTTAACTGTGTCTGAAGACATGGTCCATTTTCCTGGGATTAGGGAAAGGTAGGAACAAAAACCTAATTACAAGTAGCAACTCATTGATTTCAACTTCCCTCTTATGTGTTTGAAATTCCTTATTCTGCTCAGGGATAGGTGTAACTCTTCCAAACTAGTCCAAGAACGGGCATAGGACAGCTCTGTGTTACCAAGTAGCTGACAAAGAAACCCGGGAGGGGGGATTTAATATATGAAATTGTTACAGACAATTAGAGAAAGTCCAATTTATCACCTTGCATAATTACTAACAGTTCATCTGAATTAATGTAATTTCATGCTTTCTTGAACTTCGGAGTTTTTCCACAAATGTTTAGTCATTACACAATCCCAAATATTATAGTTGTAATTACTTGTTATTGAAATGTGCCACGAATGTTAAGGCATCGGTAGTAAGAGCACTTTACAAATTAGCTACGCTCCTCAGGACAAATCAATACATATTTTTTTCACGTTTCCATGTGGCTGAGTCAGATTGTGATATATCACATCTGTGCCAGTTTCTTCTGTGATATATTGCAATACGACGGGTGTGAGGTATCGCAACAGAAACTCTCAGGGAAATGGGATAGAAATGACCTGCTCAGCAGCTTTTAAAAGCAGCTCATAGTTATGATGTCATATGAAAATTTCTAACGCCTTTGTTACGAGCTGACAACTAATTACCTTCACTTGCCTGCGACCATCATGAATTAAGGGGGCTCTTTGGTAAGTTTGGTCTGAATTCAGTGGCTGATTAGGAGGAATCAGGTCTGTCATAGCTGCAAACAGAAAAACTGAAACTTTTGGAATCTTTTAAATGATCTTTAATTCGAGGAGGTCTGATACTTGGCCAGATCTTGGGTTTGTTTTTTCTTTCACAGACAGGAAGTCTGTAACAGCTTGGTTACCATAAGGGTGCATTATGGAAATAGCTTTCTTTTTTTTCCAACTATCTCCTAAAAGTGTGACTAATTTAATTTTCTACAACTTTCACTGGAAAGTAAACTCTTTTTCAGCTTTCAAAACTGTGGTAAACTTGCTAAATAAACCCTCTGACAGTTCCTTTGTCTTGATAATAGTGTCAATCCATTAATCTTTCCCTGTTGCCATCTAATCTCAATTTTTCAAATGTTCTAATTGATTTTCTATGAATTCAATTCTGAGATTAAGAGCGGTGTTATCTCTAATTAAGGTGTCTGAAAGCTGCTTAGCATTTCCCATTTCCTGATTTTTAAATACTTCCATTTTCTGCTAAACACTTACTGAGTTCTGCTGTTCCTTCCCATTTGAAGTACACATGAGCCTCTTACTCAATGTTGTAACTTCACAGGGTCTGTAGGGCTTGAAGATGCTTCAGCCTGGGCAACACCCGAGTGTCTCCTTTCACCAGGACAGGTTCAAAATCAACTGTAATTCCCACTTTTGTTCTAGTTTTCCACCGGAGGTGAACACAGCTTCCTACTCTGGTTAAAAGAGAAAGTTGTCCTCTTCTTCCCCCCTAAAGAAGGCCACCAGGAGAACTCTTGAACCAAAGCCTTACTCCTCTGTATCCCAACCAAGCAGTTTGCCAAACTCAGGGCCAAAAGCACAATTGCTGGCTCTTGTCCTTCTCCAAAGCTGCATAATCAACCAAAGACCTTCGTTATTTAGTCAAATTGCTTTGGAGCTTCTGAGGGGAGAGGGCCTGTAATTTAAACATTAAGATGCACATGGGCCCCAGGTCTTCAATTCAGCTTAAATGGTATGAATAGCCAATCCAGGCACTAATTTTCAAGGTGGGGAAAATAATTTCTGCCACAGCCTGATTGTCTTTTTCAATTAAAAAGTGAAAATGCCCTTTACAAAGTAATACCAAGCTTCTCTAGAGGAAAAAATGGAAGGTCACAATTAAATTAAAAAGGGAGAGCGAGGGAGGGGAAAAAAAAAAATCCGTTCCTGACTTGATTTTTATTCATGCACTAAGAAACTCAGTGCAAAGAAATCTGCCATTAAGCTGTAGTGCTGGTCTACACCTGTTTTTTGTAATTTTTTTTCCCCCCCTCTTTTACAGAGTTAGCAGCATAAAATATTAAAACTCTCTTCTGCACCGGGCACAGGACTTGGACCGAGCAGTGTCGGTGCAGCCTCAGGGCTCTTACCCTAAACCCCATCTGCAGGCCAGCAGCATATCCCAGAATCTGACCCTCTCAAAGGGAGGGGAAGTGTAAGAAATACATTCTTAATATTTTATGTCCCTGAACAGTTTTCTCACTTGTCACAGCAGAGTTCATTTGTCACTTGTCATCACGGAGTCACTTCGCCGTCTGCATGAGTTTTCTCCAGACTGGAGTGCTCTTAAAAACAGATTTCTCTCCCTACTCTAAATCTCACAGGTCAGATTTATCCCTGCCAGAGCTACACCGATTTGACTGACTTACACCAGAGATGGCCCTGGTCCCTTGTGTCAAACAGGCAGGGGTGTTAATTCTTAACCAAAAAACAGCTCCTTTCATTTATAATTTGCCCTGCTCCTGCAGAAATCTGGTTTCCCAGGATGCGTGGAGATGTTTCATGAGCTCACCCCTTCCCTTCTGGCAGCCATACCCCTGATCCTATGGAAAGCCCTTTTGGCTTCCATGCCCAAGGTCCTGCTGGGTACCTCTTGTTAAAAACTCCCACTTCAGACTATTAATTTCTTTTCATAAGGCTTCTACCAACACTTATAATGCATACAGTTTTAAAAATGTCAAGGAAGAGAGGGCTCTCATGCTCTGCTGAAGGTGTCCATGAATATTTCAGCCCTTCCCAGATTTCTGCCCAGTCCTTTGGAGATCCCCATTCTGTACAGAATTACTTCTTGCAGAATTATGTTGGGTTATCCTGAGACACCACGGCTTTATCTCGCTCATTCCAGCTGCAAAGCCATCAAAGACTTCCTTCCAATGGGAATTTCAGTGACTGAGGTAAAGGATTTGTGAATGCGAATCTTGTAAGTGGGATTTCAGGTGTAGTAGACACTATTACTTGCTCTTTTGGTAGCATTTAGACATGAATTTTTACAGCCCAGTGCATTCTCCGTACAAGATGTGGTTTCCCTCTTGATAAAAGCTATGCCTGTGACCTTATTCCTTTGCACTGTGGAAAATACCAGTGTACGCTGTTCCTCCTTCTTCAACAGAAGCTGTGGAATAGAGAATCATGGAATCACAGACTGGTTTGGGTGGGAAAGGACTTTCAAGGTCATCTGGGTCCAATCCCGCTGCAGAGAGCAGGGACATCTGCAACTAGAGCAGGTTGCTCAGAGCCCCATCCAAGCTCCCCTGGAATGGTTCCAGGGATGGGGCAGTGACCACCTCTCGGGGCAACCAGTTCCACACCTTCGGTGTAAAAAATATCTTCCTTGTACCAGTCTAAATCTGCCCTCTTTTAGTTTTAAACCATCCCTCCTTGTCCTGTCCCAACAGGCCCTGCTCAACAGTCTGTCCCCATCTCTCTGACAGGCCCCCAGAAGGTCTCCCCAGAACCTTCTCTTCTCCAGGCTGAACAATCCCAACTCTCCCAGCAGAGGGTTCCAGCCCTCGGATCATTGTTGTGGCCTCCTCTGGACCTGCTCCAACAGGTCTGTATCTTTCCTGTACTGAGGACCCCAGTTTACCTTAAAACCTTTCTATTAGGATCCTTTTACACCATCACACTAAAAAATAACTAGTCTATGAATTTCATTATTTATATTCAAAAAAATCCAGTCATTTATTCCAAAGAATTTAATTCAGTAATTTTTTTCCCTTGCCAGACTCCACCTGTAACTTTTTTTTTTGTGTCACATCAAAGACTGAAGAAGCTCATGTGGACATTATGGATATTTCATTCAATAATTTAGTGGAATCTAAGTCGCATTTTCTACAATGAAAGTAGAGCAGATTAAAAGAAAATCACCCAGACTGCAGACGTAGACTGGTTTTATCCTTCAAAAATATTAAATTTTATCAATCAGAATCTAGCAGCTCTGAGACCTGTAGATGCTTTGTTACCTACCATATCTCAATCCTATATATTGCTTTTCCAATACAACTTGCAATGGCTTGATTTAGGATAAACACTTTTATAGGAACTACAGAACAGTCAGTAATATAGAACTTAAAGATAATCTTCAAAATACTTGTACATCCACTATTACTACTTTATCTGACTAGCTCACCGCCTGCGTTGCTCCTTACAACATCTCTGTAATGCACATCTCCATAGATAAAGAATTCCTGCACAAGAGGCCTGAGAGATTCCTTTTATAAAAGAAGTTTAAGCAACTAACGTGATGGAATAAAGCAGCTTTTACAGAGTGTCCTGATACAGCACAGCCTTGAACGTGGTGGTTGAATGCTCAGAGAGATGCTTACACATGTTTGAGAGAGAGAAAAATGCAGCTTGAGGTTTCAGATGCTGCCTGCTCTGTTATGATATGAAATAAAAGGGGAATGTTGCTGCCATCAGCTCCAGTGTGTGTGTTCAGCAAGAGTGAGGAGGTCACGACTGCACTTGATGTCGACGGCCTTTAGGTGGGCTCTGAAAATACAGTGTGGACTCAAACCTCTAGGGAATGATGGAGAAAGCAAAAATCCCTTTTATTATGTAGACATACCCATATCTTCTGGGTTTAAGATTCCAGGCTCTTCTTTCTGTCTTCAGGATTGTCTGGATATTTGCATAATCCTGTTCTTGTAGTATCTGAGCTTTAAAATAGAAATGCTATTATCACCCTGCCTTGTCCTGTCAGCAAGCAGGTGAAACCCTTCCAGGCTTGCTACTTCATCACTGTTGAAGGGTGGTTGATAGCTTCTGCTTCTCCTCGAGCCTGTGTGTGCACAGACTTCTGCAGAAGAATAAATACCAGAAAACTCAGCAGAGATCCAGAACAAGGAGCTGAACGTAGTGAGATCTGGCAGCGGTTTTGGTCTGTGAGTGAATAAATTGCGCAGCTTATGTTTGGTTCTCTGTAAATATTCTGTTCAAAGTAGCCTTGGAGGAAACAGTGTCCCACTTCAGAGTGGCTAGAGCAGTGTACAGACCCCTTTCAGCAATGCACATCAGGTTCTTGACATCTCTTTCCTATTTTTTTTAGGAAACATTGTGAAGAAGAGGAAAAATATGAAAATATGCCTGAGGCTGCTGGGTCTCCTCCAAGGAGAGCAACCATTAAGCAAAGACCTTGAAGTAGACTCCCACCATGGGGAGCTACTGCAGAGAGTGGCGCAAAGTGTCCATAGCAATCAGAACTGATAAATGGAAGTCCTGTTTCTTTTTACTCCAGGCAGAATTTTATCAAAATATGGGCTTTGTTTCCAAGTAATAAACTGAATTCTAAGTATTTTTACTGTAATACATTTTCTTCCAAAGCTTGTGCTCCACCTAGCCATGCAGAGAGAGGTAGGTACTGCTGCTGTAGTTACACAGGGTTCTGTATCTGTCGTTAAAAGTCCAAAAGGCAATTTTGAGCTGTGAGCCTATTTAGTGACACAAGGAGAGATGACAGCAGAATTTCCATCCTCCAGGCAGGATCAATCTGCAGGTTGCATTTTTTTCTCACCTGCTTCTGAGAAGATGCAGACTGTGAGGTGTTGTCAGCATCATTGGGAGGGCTGTGCAGAGCCTGGAAAGGACACTGCTTTGATTCTCCACATATCTGCGTGATGAGATGTATCTACGTTACCTGCAGCATCTGAAGGGGGCCTACAAGAAATCTGAAGAGGGACCTTTTACAAGGGCTTGTAGTGATAGGATGAGGGATAATGGCTTCAAACTTGAAGAGGGGAGATTTAGAGTAGAAATTACAAAGAAGTTCTCACCCTCTGAGGGTGGTGAGACACTGGAACCGATTGCTCAAGAAAGCTGGAGATGCTTCACTACTGGATGTGTTCATGGCCAGGTTGGATGGGGCTTGGAATAACCCGGTCTAGTGGGATGTGTCCCTGCCCATGGCAGGGGGTTGGAACTAGATGGTCCCTTCCAAACCAAACTGTTGTATGATTCTATGATTATATATAAGGAAGCCCTTTCAAAACAGAGGTGGACTTAATGCAGGACTTAGCATTTGTGGGTTATATCACGGTGTGAATAGAGTCTTTACCTGAAGTGTCCCTATAGAGGAAAAGGAAACGTAGTAAATGAAGTAAAACTTTGAGGGATGTATCTTTGATGGTCACCTCCTTCTGCATCTGGGAAGCACATGGAGCTTTTCCTCCTCTTTGCTTTTCATTTGTCAGCCAGCCATCTCTGAGTGCCTACTGAAGACCAAATGGAGAAGCAGAAGCCTCCTTTTGACAAAGAATGAAATTGTGGGGTTCCTTCTTGCAACCTAAGCTGCCAGCCAGCCTGCTCAGCATGCCAGCCCCTGCCTGCAGGGATGAATTAAAAATTCATTTAAAGACCCAATGGCCTTTACTCAAGGTAGGAGTTACATCCCTGAGCACACCTTTTAATCAAATACCATTGTAACAGAAGGATTTCTGGACACGCACCGTACCACGGCACGACCAATTCTTTCAGGACTAAAATTCCTGCATATCCAGACTTTGCAAATTCAGGCTCTCTGATTGAAGCGTATCGATTTCCCCATTTTCTGTCTCTGAGCATATTCTGCGAGTCAAAAGGGTTATGACATCTTGAGGCAGGCAACGTCGCTTTTGTGGTGTTTCTGTAATTTGTGTGCAGTCGAAGGCAAACAACACGATGAAATAATCGGCTGAGAAGTGGGCTTTTCATGCTGGCTGAGCATCCTGCAGACAGTCACTCCAACAGGGCTTTGCTCACGCTTAGACTGTCATGATCTAGCAAAGACTAAATGGGCTTGATGAAATGTATTTATCTCCCCTGAAACAGTTAAATGCTAATGATGGACTATTATTTTATGTTTCAGAATGGAAAAAAAAAAATCTGTCCAGGAGGAATTATCACCTCTTTCATTTGTTGTTTCAGCAAAACTGTGTCTTTTTCCGTCTGTCTGACAAAAAAAAAACAACAACAACAAAAAAACCCCACAACACGTGTGAGAGCACTTGGGAGCTGCAGATTTTATTCCAAGTGCTCCAGCACTGTCACTCTCATCCACGCTGCTGTGACCACATTGTCACTGGCCAAGAGGAGGGAAGATGTGAGTATTTAGGAAAATGCTATTGAGAATAAACACCAGGCAAAAGCCCTGAGCGCCCCTTTGAAAAACATGAGAATATGGTGGTTGCAGCTCAAAAATGCCACAGAAAAATCTTTCCTTGGTCTGTAGCACTGGGGGGAACTTTTAATTGCTTGGTCTAATGTCTCCCCTGTGTGCCCTCCTGGGTGGTTCAGGACAAAATGCCTAATCCTATTCATGAATTTAAATTGTTGTCATTGTTTCTCAGAATTCAGGATTAATAATGGGGGCCTGAGGTCTGAGAAAGCCGCAATCATCGTGACTGACTGTCAGCAACGGTGCAACAATTTGGCCGAGAATGTCATTTCTGATCCCTAGGCAACTAGATGTTTTCAATTAATACTGAATTTTGTGGGTTTTATGCCCGGAATAGTTATGAATTAAGTCCACACATAATTCTTTTTCGTGGTGGAGTAGTTGGTTTTTTTTATAGTCTGTTAGATTGTCCTTCTTGTTTCTCCTACGTGTCTGTTAATGTCTCTTTTCTAGACATTTATGACAACTAAAAGAATTAGGAACAGGCCTGGACAGACTGTTTTACTGCAGCTGCTTATGGAGATTTCCCTCAAGACCAGTTGTTTGCACACAGTTACTTTTACTTAAAACCGATGAAATAATTAAAACGAATCCCCTGTGTGCCTTGGGATAGAGTTCTGGTTGAAGCCATATTTAAGCAGTTCTCTGTAACAGTTGGGGTTTTTTGTCTGTCTTTTTAAAGGAATGAAATACAATTTAGACGCTCTTCGTTCATAAAAATAGATTTTTGCAAAAAAAAATGAATTGGCATATAAATGCATCTTGGCACCACAGAATAGGAAGGAGAAACTCCAGTTTTGCTGATCCAAATGCTTCTTTACACCTGGATGCTTGTTCTTCTTTGGTGAGTTTTGAACACGACTGTAGTCCTGCTGGTTCTGATTCTGGCTCAGAAGAGATAGCTGCTGTGTTTTGTGCCTGGTTAGGCTCTGTGGCAGCTTCAGGAGGTGGCTCTGCTGCTGTCTGCTCTGGTGTGCACACAGGGGAAGCAAAACCTGGGACGTCTGGGAAGCTTCTACATAAGCATCTTCATCGCAGTTTGGAAACTAAGTTGTGTAAAATCTGAAGGAAAAACTTTCACGTCCCCATCTCTTTCTTCAAGCTGACTCTCTTGCATCGTTCATGAAGATCATAGATTCACAGAATCATTTAGGTTGAAAAAGACCTTTCAGATCATCAAGTCCAAGTGTTACCCAACCACTAAACCATGTCCTTCAGCACCACATCCACACATCTTTTAAATCCTTCCAAGGATGGGGACTCCACCACTGTCCTGGGCAGATTGTTCCAGGCTTTGACAACTCTTTTTGTGTAGAAATGTTTCCTAATATCCAACCTACACCTTCCCTGGTGCAACTTGAAGCCATTTCCCCTTGTCTTGTCAGCTTGGAGGGGGGAAAGTACCATGTGAGTGGCAGGTAGTGACTCGGGAGCAAAGCTCAAAACTCAAATCTGCATGAAAGCCCCTGCATCTGTGACCTGCACAAGCTGGGCTCTGACACCGACGCTTTTCAACCAGACTGAAGATGCAGATCAACAGCTCCAGCTCTTGCAAAACACACGTTAGCTCTTCAAAATATACTACCGACTGGGTAGCAAGAGACACGCAGGATTTATGGGGAGCCTTCGACTTTATTTATGACAAAACAAACCTTTGCCAGGAAGTACGAGCAACATAGAACTGCCATCCCAGGTACCCGCCTAATGCATTTATGTGCTCTTGCTCTGCTCTCTCTCACTGATGCTGTCTCTCATTTTCAGCTTGTAGCTTTAATAATCTATGCCGCTTCCTTCTGTACAATACTCCTCCCGCAGCTTTCATTTGACAGCTCTGTTTTTAATAGAGGATAAGCATGAAACTCCAGCTGAATCTGAAGACATATTTCTAATCTCATCCCGCATTCATTTTGCTGCTCAGAGAGCTCCCTATCTCCAACAGAGGGGAAAAAAAGTATTTTTCACATATTAAGTTGAGATGTACAATAGGTTTCCAGAGGTACCATTAATTCAAACTCAAACTCCAGAGTTAGTTACCTTGTAGTAAAAAGACAAATGCGCCCAAACCCTGTTACTTGGATAATAGGCTTGATTCAATTATTTATCACGGTGATTGCAATAATATGCCTGGCAGCTCAATTCAGGGAAGAGTCCCATTTATTTAGGTTTTGAATGAAAGTGTCATAATATCAACATGCCTGCCTGCCTGGATTTTAAGATACAGCCTAAAGTATTGCTTGAAACAAAGAAGTAAATTGGATGGCAACATGAAAATAAGAAATAAGAAAATGTTAACTGTGAAATGACTGTTTCTAGGTAATTTGTTCCACAAGTCTCATCAGGTCATTAAGACGTTTTCCACGTACTTTCCTTTTTTTTTTTTTTTTCTATTGTAAAACAAGTTAAAACTCACAGTTTCACAGTGATGCTGCTAAATGGAAGCATTTTCCTGTGCGCTTGTGTTTGCCAATGTAAATGACAACCTTCAATTTGTCTGTCCTCTCTCTTTTCTACGGGAAAGGATGCAAATGTCTGTCACCACTAATGAAAAAGTAGTGTGCTTCTTGAATACAGGATATATTTACCATCCTATGGCTGCTGTTAAGCGCTGGAGGATCAAAGCAGGATGGGAGCTGTGGGTTGTCTGCTGCTGTGGAAAAATGAGACCCAACTTTGTTGTGACCTGCTCCTCACAGTAACTTTGGGAAGTGTCTTGGTGAAGGTATGAAGCGTATAAAGCTTGATATTTAGCCCATTTTGAGTGTTGTGTATTGGCATGAGACTTCAAGGTAGTAGCGAGCAAAGTGCTTCAGGGGGAATGCTTCACCAGCTCGGAGTAGTAAAGAACTTGTGGTTAACAGATGCAGATACTTAATGTCCTCAGCAAAGTCCGTTTTCTGGCAAACAAGTCCTCTAGCTGCTAAGTGACATCAGCCTCATCGCCCTAAGATCTGCTTTGCCTCGCAAAGGCCAGAAATTGCAGGTGATTTTTTGCAGGTTTGCCTGTCTGAGCGCAGAGCCCCGGCTCCCAGACATACCAAGAGTGGGAGAACTACAAGAGAGCTCTACAGAGCCACCTTGCTCTCCGTGGGAAGGTGCACAGCCATGTGTAGACCCTTAGTACACTCAGTTTCAAAAAGAAAACCATGCTTTATGCTGTACAGTTTCTCTTTTCTACTAGGGGAAACTTCCAAAGGATCACATTTCCGATGAGAGCTTGAAGATGAGACACTTCTGTGCCAAACAACATCTTTCATTCCCCAGAGGAATATCAGGGATGCATTTGTGGACCAGCATCCTAAGAAAGGGTTTTTCTCCTCTCTCTTCCTTGCCCATGAGACTTTCCCCATAAGCTTTTTTTCCCTTCTTTTACTCTTCCAGCTCTCTCCAAACCTTTCTCCTTGCAAAGGTTTAAACTAAAATATTTTTCCAGAGCTGGCTTTGGTCCTACCCATGGTGATGAAATGGCAATAGGTAAAAATAAACATAGAAAACAATACAAATAAGTATCCTGCAAAGGAACACTGGTCAGAAGAGCTGTTTATATATCCCAAGATCTGGTGCACCAAGCCAGTGGGATTCCTTATGGACCAGGAGAGGAGTGAACGGGAAACCAAAGTAGTTCCAGGAATCTGAGTCAGGGATAGAACTTTCCAGAAAACAGTGGAGTCACTGAGTACTATGATACACTGAGCAATCACCAGAGCCTTCTTACTTTCATATATAGTCCTAGTTCTTATTTTCTTTTTTTAAAATTTTCCTTTCCTTTCATTTATACCTCATTTATACCTTCATTTGAGGGTATTCCTTTTCTTTAGGTCTTTTCCCAGCTCCATTCCTGGCCTATCCTGGTTCCCTGGGGATTACATATTCCACAGACAATTCTGAGATGCCCATCTCTTCTTGCTTCTTTCTACAAATGGAATTTGTTCTGTCACTAAACAACTTTCATCGGAAGACCTTGAAACAATTTCCCATACAGGAAGGTTGGTTTGCCGAGATATTTCGGAAAAACGGGGAAAATAATGAATCGAAATTTTTGCTTCCATTTGACCAGCTCTTGGGAATCAAAAGCTCTTTGAGAAACTCAGGGTAAAACATTATTAAATGAGAAACTAGCGATAGACCGTTTGATCAGCTCCACTAAACGAGAGCCTGTGAACCATCCTGACCTCTAATGTCTCCTTTGTATAACCCCTGCGACATGGGATTTGCTATGAGAAATGGAACAAGATTAATAATTAATACGCTTGCCGGTGTCTGAAATAGCGACACAAGGTTGGCTTTAGACCCATGTTTTATTAATGAGGTTTGAAAACAATTGCTTTCTCCCAGCAACAGACAGCTCGGGCCTTTATACTGAGCAAAAAGGAGTGGAAGTAATATCTGGTTGGGTTTTTGTTGTTGTTGCTGTTGCTGTTGTTCCCCCTACCCCGCTCCAGGGCATTAACAAAACTCAGTCAGCACATATTAATGTTGTGAAAAAGATTGTGAAGGTGCGAAGAAGTGAAATGGGGAGCAAGCTTAGAATAAATTTGAAACCGTCTCAAGACAACAGACGTGCTGTACCCAGTTGGGCTGAAATACGAAATATTTCGGAGCACAGCTCACCGTTTTGCACACTATGTAAGGTTAAAAAAAAAAATATTTCTTATTCTGTTAGTGTAGTAAAACATCAGCGTGGAAATTAGGGGTGCAATCTTTTCATGACTCAGACCTCACCACGCTCTAGAAAATAGCCTAATTTTTTTTGCAACGTCTCCCCCGACCCTGATTGTAAGTACCTGCAATGCTGTCTTATAAAGCAGAAACACCTTTATTAAGTGAAAATAATTCCACTCATCTTCCTTGACCTTTCAATTTTCTGAAAGTTATCTTGTTCCTGAGCGCTAGCAGCCATCAGATGTCTGGTTTTGTTATTAATATTTACTAGGAACGAATTTTTTTTTAAGAATAAGCACTGCTGAAATAAGGCAACGCTTTTGAACAGTCACCGATGATACTTCAATTATCCAATAAATTACAGTTCATGTGCAGAATTAATCAGAAAATAAAGCTCTAATAAATATGATCTTCCCAACTTACATGCAAATTGAAGCTTTGCCTTCCTGCTCAGAATTGTTCCAAATGAATTTGTGGCCAAACACTGGTATGTTCCAATATCCTGTTTTTTATGTGGGTTATTGATTGCCAAGCTGCCTCCAACCAACCTGTAGTGATAACTCATGGTAAGATCAATATCTGTGCCATTTTGCTTCCACCTTTGAGGGGAAAAAAATCAAATTATGCTTATAATTTACAGAGCCTATTCATATTTATCTTAAATAGTGTGCTGTAGCATACCTGTAATGATAAAAATGTGGTTAAATATCACAAAATTACATCGTTTTTCACACAAGACTGCTTCTTCTATCAATCTTAATTACATCAATAATTCTGTTCTTTGAAAAATCTTTACTGCTTTTATGCTAGTCACCAGCGTTCATCCAAATGTCTACAAAAAGTAATTATAACTTATTCATACAAACTAAGTTATCCATCCAATTGGGAGTATGGTATATGCCTCGACTACAGCTGCCTTCTTTTTCATAATATAAATGGTACCTGAATGTGCTTTACAGTCCTTGCAAATGATGTCATAAATTTGGCTGCAGAAATGATTTGGAGCTACAGATCGGGAAGGATTACACTTCAGAGGACAGATGAAAGCAGGGAGAGTTTTTATACGGCGAGTGTGAGACTGATAATTTAATGATGAGAATGCTGCTATTTTAAAACATGATTTGTCCCTGTTAGTCCACTAAGTAGAAAATGGATTGTGTCTGCAACATTACCCAGCTATTTACAACTGTCAAAACGAAATTTATATTTCAAAGAAAATAAATATTATATGTATTAAGAAGGGAAATATCGTGGCTTTGCCGTTAGTCACAGACGGGATGAACTTTCATCATCCACATGAGGTCCAAAGGAAGAATAAAGGACCCGGTCACTGATGTCTACAAGCTTTGGGCTTGTTAATGACATTCTCTAGTTTGTCAGCAATCCTAGAACTACATAAACACGTATTTTATCCTCCTAATTTTATACCAGAATGATCTCTTCAGGCTGTATAATTTTGTTGACCTATGTGGGCATGGTGCCCCACCCCGCCCCAGGGTGTGAAGACCACACCAGAGTTGCCAGTGACTCACTTTGGGTTTGCAGAAGGCTTTGTGGTTGTCCTCAAAACAAGGACAAGTGCCTTCTTGTTGTTATCTGAAGGATCACAGCATCGAAAATTTCTGTTTCTTATTATTTACAGGGATGAACTTGCTGACAGCGATGGCAGTTTCCACAGTTAACAAACTGAAGCAAACTTGCACCACGACTATATTCCTGGAAGATCTGACCTGCATATACAGCACACCACTTCTATCACCCACAGACCGTTCCCTGCCCGGTCAGACTGCACAGGTAGTAGTTCTTTTAGAGGAAGATGTTCAAACTCTGCTGTGAAATGCAATTCTGTGCTCCAAGGGAAATCCTGACAAATATACACGAAGGAAGTGAGGATCCTGACTTTTCAATGGGCACTTCTTGTTTTCAAAGATGAGTAATGACTGATTAAAATACAAAAATCAATTGAATTTTGCAAACAAATCCTAGTAACATTAAAAAAATTTGTCTGGGGCTGCCAATCACTGCCTCCTTTTTCATGAATGGATCAACACGACGAAATTTTGACACAGCAGTGAAACCTCAGTAATTCTTTCTACCAACTGCAGCTGGTTTTGGACCATTCTGTGTATCTGTGCTATTTCTTTTTAGGTTTGCTTTAGATGGTCTAGTTTTCTGCTGGTATTTTGGGTTTTGGTTGGTGGTTTTTTTTAAGGTGATCAACACCTTAGCTGGTACCTGTTGACAAGCCTGTTCTATGAAGCAGTAGCTCTGTCCCAGCGTTAGGATTTTGCCATATTTCACGATTTACATACGGTCCGTGCCGTTTAAACCTTTCAATTTTCTAATATAGGATATTCTGGTATTTAGTTTGCCAGTTCTCTTTAATTTCGGAATCAATCACTGAAATAACTGCTGTCATCATTACATGGCTCCCAATTAAGCTCTATAATTGTTTTTCAAAACAACTGCAAAGTTGTTGGCTTAGTTGCCGCAAATGAATTCTTCACAGTATCCTCATAATCATTCTAATCACCGTGGTACAATGATTATTAAACTTTGCATATAGATCAGGGGTTCATCTCCTGGTGTGGGCTTTTTTTCTAATTAATATGTTTACGTCTCTGAAGGAAGCAAATTAATGAATTTGTGCGATAGACAATGATTTAATGACTTCGTGGGTTCTGCAGTGTACTGCCTAGTACACAGAAAGCTTTGAAGAATTATTTTAAGAAAATTTTAACGTAATCTTGTTAAGGCAGCCGTCACCTACATATTTTCATGAACTTTATGCAGCCATTGGAAGATGCTTTTCGTTAAGGATAGGAAATACATCCTGCACCAATTGTTTCAGAACACAAACTTTAAAAAATAATACGCTATATTCTGATGCTGAGTTCATTAGTTCCCTAGGGATGTAAGATTTGATTCTCAAATCTCATTGGTATGTCCAAACTTAAAAACAACTGTGTCTTCTATGAATTCATAGAACAAATGATAATATTCTACTTTTTTTTTAAAAGTCCGAATTTTTAGAGAGCAACAGTTATAAAATGTTCCAAATAAATTCTTCATTAAGTTAAAGACTTTCAGAACACACATATATGGGACCTCCCATGCTTTCCATCCTGATTTAAAGATTTTAATCAAGAGGCAGCCTAGTCTTTCTTACTCTCTTTTCTTAAATTGTTGTCAATTTATCCTAACATTCAAATATCCCAAAATACCGAGATTCTTCCAAGGCACTGGGTTAAGCTAAGTCTTTGGACTTACTGGGAACTTCCTTCTAAAGTACACGGCAGTCGAACGCTGATCTGAGGATAAACTTGTAATATATCATGATTTCCTCTTATTTATACTACTTAATCAATACTTGCTATTTGCTATTCAAATAGCCTCCATCTCCAAGCAAATAAAAATGAGGAGGAGTAGGATTTATTAATGAACATGAATATGTGAGTAATGTGTATTTACAATGCAACTGCAGATGATGCAATCTGTTTTTAGGGGAATACTTTGTACAAGAATGGTAGGAAAAAAATAATATAATGAATTTCTATCGTGTTTACACGCTGAAAAAAAAGTATTGATCTAGCTAAAAATGTTCAAAGAAGACAGAAGCGCATAAAACTTAGAAAAATAGGGAAATATTAGAGAGCTTTGCAGAATACAAATATTGTTAGGACTTGTTTGGGAAATGTCAATGTGTTTCATATTTGCAAGCTGACTGTTAAGCTGCATACCCACGGGTTTCTCTGGTGTTTGGACTTCCCTTATCCTCTCTGAGTAGACTTTCTTCTGGGCCATTTATCTACTGCCACCACGATCATGACAGTTGCTCCTAAGATATTTCTGGGTCTCTACAACCCAACCTGTGTTTCTATAAATCTCACTGAGCTGCGGGGACTGATCCCTCAGCCTGGAGCCACCAATTTATGGACAAAATGGAGGTAGGAGGCATCTGCCTTGCAATCCAACACGGGCTGCTCGTGGGCTTCAGAGCAAGAAGTTTGTTTCGGGGAGATAAAACTGTTGTTTGATCACCCAGGACCTTTGATATTTTAGGAGGGAAAATTTTAACTTTTGACATAAGATTGTGATTTCTGGTAAGTGGATAATTAACCAGGAGATTTCTGATTACATCTGTAAGTGTACTCCACAGCGCTATGTGATGTCTAAGTAGCTATAATTAAAGGAGTCAATGAGAAATGAGTCCCATTTCAATGATTAATGAATCTGAAAATGAGTATCGGTCCATAGAAATTATTTAGAAAAATTAAACATTTTCTCTCAGAAGATGTGACTGCTTTTTGGAAATGAAACATGAAGGTGTATCAACATCGGTGAAACTATCGATGTATGAATGTTGAAGCAATTAAGGAATTAGTCAAAGATTCCATTTAAGTGATGTGCAAATATTTTGGAGACATCCAAATGCAGTATTTCGTTAATCTGCTTTAGTTGCCTTAGACTATTAGAATTCCCTGCTGAAAGAGCTTTCTCCAGCTCTACAAATCAAGTCCTGGAAATTTTACAAAGCCCATGTGTTTGTGGCATGATTTTGTACCAAAGTTATCAGAGCTTGAAGCTTTTGCTTGTATAGATCCTTCCCTAATTTCAACTGCTTTCTGTGTGGATATATGCATACGTGATTTAGTGAATTATCTTTTCTTTATATTGTTATAATATAAATCCATGTTAAATTTTGAAGTCTTCATTGTGTTCTGTGTTTCTTAAGTGGTCTGCATTCAAATGGAAATGTCCTGCCTAATCACCTGAGGTTTCCTTGTAATTGGGAAAAGCAACTTGCCAACCCCCCTCATATACAGTATTTCCACAGAGGAATAAAATAGAAAGTTTAAAAACTGTTGTCTGTGTACAAGACAACAGGGATTGAAGGCACTTTAAATTCTACTCTACTTTTGAAACAGAATATGCAACGAGCCCAGTGACAGCATTTGAGTGAACCAGTACCCCCTATAGCAGGGCTGTCATTTGTTTTTCAAGGGTATGAATAAGATAAATATGTTTTGGGGGTTATTGGGAATCATTCTACCATTTTAGGCAACGATGATAAGCATATTTCATGCCATTTGGAATCATCATAGACTTTGTGCTTCTGTTACCCTCACTTTCATTTGTCTGTTACAATTATCTTCTCTGGTACTTTGATTTGGATTGGATTTGAATCTCTTTATCTTCTTTTATCACATCATTCTAAGTTATGCTGAAATATTAAAATATTGTTATAACTAATAATGTTTATGCTGTCCTTGGATTTCTTATTTATTTGCTCAATTGACTGCTCTCTGTGAAGATTTCTGAGGGGAAAAAAAGAGTCCTCAATTTCAAATTTACATGCAAATGCTCGATTACGTGATTACTCTGGATACTGAGTGTAAGTTCAGAAGAAGACTTAGACCTAAGCACCTGAGACCAACCAGGAAATGTCAAGGTGCTGCAAAAAACATTTGCTTGGCAGGCTCTAGATTACTTCTTTCTGCTTTTTTTTTTTTTTAATTTCAGTATGGAGGGAGGTTAACTGTGCTGAGCTGAATGACTTAAGGGAAGCGAGCTGTGGAGCTCTGATATGTTCATGGGCAGGCTGTAAGAAGAAAAAGAAGTAGAATTTATTACTTAAATTAGTTGATGATAATCCCTCAATCGACTATAACAGAGAAGCTTAAGTGCAAAAAATTATAAATTGAATTGGAAAGGTTATGTTTATATACCCGCAACATCTCACAGGGAAACCGTTGGAATTATGGACCTGGTATTATGAACAGTTTTGACTTTATAGAAGAAGGCATAATAGATAAAATGGTATTTATTAGGACATTTATATAGATTTCCTAATGCATGAGAGATACTTCTACCCAAATTTTTGTTCCCACTGTAATCAGATCTATGTTCTCTGTTATTTCCAAGAGTGTCCAGCAGGAAATCAGTGTCTCTCACTTTTTAATGCTTAGCCCTTATGCCTGCGTCAGTTCCTACACGATTCTTGCATTGTGGTTGTTAGACACACAGGATTTTGAAATGAAGTCACAAAAAGTTACTACTATATTTGATCAGTTTATAAGACTAATATAGTGCATAATAAAAATAAAACTTAGGAAATGCTAAGCACTTTTTCTTTAAAGAAAAGGTATTAATCAGCATATTTACTGATGTTAAAGCTGCTAAACAGCCAATTTAACTTTATGCCTCTTCTAGTGGTTCTGTATTTCTGATTCAAAGAAAAACCTCGCAGAAGTCCTTGCTATCCTTTTCCCGTCACTCGACAAAGGATATGATTAAAATTTCATACTGTGCTTGATTTATCTAAAATTGTTGGAACTTTAAATATACGGGCTCAATCCTTATCTGACAGAAGTGGCATTAGCTCTAGTGAAATCAAAGAAAAGTGCTGAAGACTCCCCATTCCTTTCAAGTCGTGGTGAAAAGCTCCCAGGTTGTAATAGCAGCAGTGATACTCTGATAACTTCTAATTGACCTGGATGGTTCAGGATCCATCCCCAGATGTTGATCTCATCTCACTAGAGTAATTGAGGCTTTGCAAAAAGTCCTTACAGTGCCAAGAAAATAATGAATTGAATTAATGGATGGGTAGGGAAAAGAAGTGAAAGAGAAAATATGAATATTGGAAGGGAGGAGGCTTCGTAGTTGTGCCTCCTAATGAAACCTGTTGTCTCTCCTCTGTGCATGGGAGGAGACCATGGTTGGAATACATGAGTCAATGATTTTTGCAGGTCTCTGAGGAAGATAAGTGTGTAAATGGGTATGAAGCGGATGGATGCACACGAAAGCCTTGAAATTCATGACGTGAAGCAGTAGGGGTTTGTGTTGAAAACAAGAAGAGCAAATGGAATGGGAAATGGGTGAGGATTGCTACTCATAGAGACACTGCGCTGTGAAAAGGAGACAAAGGATTCTTTCCCTAGCAAAATATCAGGAAACAAATAATACATGAAGTACAAGAGCCATGTTGATAACTAGCAGGGGTACTTTACTGAGTGTACAATTTTACTTTACTATGTGAGCAATTAAAAGCTAAGGAATAAATACTGACAAAGTATTTGGTAGGACACAATTTTCTTTTATGTCTTTCAAGAATGATTTCTTCTTTTTTTTTTTGTTCTTTTTTAAGTTTTCCTTTTTGCAGACCATTATTTTCCCCATTCTTTTCTGAAGAAAGCACACTGTCATTTTTTTCCCCTGGTTTCCAGCTTTTCTTTTTATTAGACTCAGCTACTTTTAAAAGATGAGTCCATAGTTATTGAATAAACAAATAATCCTGTGTACCAAGGTTTTAGTAAGCGAGTCGACTGAGTATTATAAGCTGGATATCAGATCTGTGCCTTGCTGTTTCTCTACATAAACACTATAAATACACAACATGAAATGTTAGAATTAGAAATGGGCAAGGATGTTGCTCTTTTGCTTTCCAAGCATTTACTGAAGTATAGAAAGTGTTATCAAATACAGATGTGCAGTGTTTCCATTTTTCACAGCTGCTCTGTGGGTTCAGAAGTCATTTTGTATGTTTTCAGATCCTTTGGGGGACAATTTTCAATGTCCTGCTTTTTTTTTTTTTCCTGTGTTAATTTTCTTAACAGCAGACTGGCAAAACTATTTTTCCTTCATTCCTCAAATTTGCTGTACCTACATATACTCTTGCTGTCAATACTTGACACAGTCTGAGGTCTGTATGATGGTGTTCTACTGAACAAAACACAATAAAAAGATTTACAGTGCGACAATACTTCTCCAAAGTTCACTTCACCTGTAGTATGGGAGTGGATATCCTTTAGCTGTACAGTTCAGCAGGATTTCTGGATTTGCTGAGCCCATGGAATAAGTGGTATCATGTGGCTCTTGGATAAAAATAGGACCGTGAAGGGTTTCTTCCCCTGCGAAAGAAAAACAAAACTTAGAGATTAGACATCTTTAGCTTGTTCTTACACATTAAAGTGTCTTTTGGTGTCCTTTGTTCTCGGACAAAAGTTAAAGTTTGCTGTTATATTTAGCAGAGAATCCATCTCCAGACTTTTGGCCGTTAAGGAGGAAACATTTCAAGCCTGATTGATAATAAAAGTGTGTATCCCCAGTGCTGGTGATTTATTTTGCAGACAGCCAAGACCAGCTTCTTTGCATATTCCTCTGGAAGCTGTATTGCATTTCCCCCATCTCCCTCATCCTGGTGACTGGAAGCAGGAAAGGACGAAGTTGTGTTTGATACTCCTACACCCCTGCTTGTGTGGTAAAGTGGAGGTGTCAACCTCACGTCACCCTTTGGAAGGCAGGCAGCTCATTGAGCGTGGCCAAACTCTGCCAGCACAAACGTTTCGCTACAGCCTGTGAAAGTGTGCACCATGGGAGAGGGAGAGGGAGGACCTCTAGCAGACCAGCAAACGGTTTCTAGATCAGGAGATACGTCACGGTCAGACTATGGTCCTGGACTTTCCTGTCCTCTGTCACTTGGCCTTCTTTCTGGCCACGGGGACCAGAAAGTCACCTTCCAGTCTAAGGGAATCAGTCATTTCCTTCTCTTCTAACCCTTCACATCCTTGGATGTATTACTTTTGTATCCTGCATCCCCAAAGATGACCAGCTGTCCTGACACAGCGTGCACCCCCAGGCAGCTCCCCAGGCTTCACCCCAGCCCGTTCATCTCCAGCTGCTGGCACCCGGTCAAGCCAAGCACCTTCTGCAGGGCCAGAAGCAACTGCACATAGTGCATGTCAAAAAAACAGACCATCTCTCTCCACTACCAGCTGTACACATATTCATCTCCCTTTGGATTTTTCAACCACTTCAAGCTATTTCCTCTAAATTTCAGAAGAATCAGTGCAGCATTGTTGTCAGCCTTGAACTTTTTGTGACACTTGTTTTTCTGAGTGTCCTAATCCTGGAACTGTATGAATATTTTTTACCTGAAGTAATGAGAATATAACAGCTACTTTAAAAAAAAAATCATTGATTTTCAATCTTTATTTCACATCTGAAATATTTTTAACTAAAGCTGAAAATTTAACAACCCCATCTTTCTAGGAATAAAATTGTTTTTCACTGATTAACATAGTCAGACTTTTCTGCTTCATTGGATCTAAAGCAAAGAACATCTGGCAAAACTCTAGAGCATGATGAACAAATGAAAATATTTTCTACTTAAGCTTTTTTGACCAGAAGCCTTTTTCAGGATGGCATCTGGTAATCATGATGTTCTCCACGTATCATAATTGAGATGCCAATGCCTATGTGTCTGTTAGTCCAATTTACACTGTATATCCTTTGGAAACTCAGAAAGTCAGCCCAGCTGTGAGTGTGTTTTCATGAGCAGTAGCTGTGAGAAATAGCCTTCAAGAGAACTGGAGTAAAATTCAGAGCAGCAGTCAAAAATGATTTGTTTTATACCACATTAGCTGTTCGGGTAGACACATCTCATTTTAAGAATATCTCATGTTATAAAGAAGACAGCATGGGCATACTAGAAAGAAAAAATACATCCTCTCAGTTTAGAATATAAAGTACATCAGGCTAGTAAAGCAGCTGAGATGAGCTAGTGGTTTGAAGACAAAATATTAAACTTGGCTGAACGTTATATGTGATGTTATAAGTGACATAACAGACCATAAACCACAGGAAATCGCATAAAAAGTATCGATTTCCGTAACTTTTTCATTCTGTTAAACTTTACAGACTCTACATGAACTTAGAGTAGACTCCAAATATTTCATGACTTGTCCATAACCAGTGGCACATGTGAAAATTTCAGAAAATATGAAGAAACACCCTGAAAGGAGCTGTCACTCAGTTACGGTTGAGACATGATAGGACCTCGCTCTTTGCTTTAGGTGGAGCTACTCAAATACCTAAAGGTAAGTGTGTGTTTCAGCCCTTACCTCTGTCTACAGCTTCAATTCATTTTTTATTTTTTTTTAAAATTCTGTATATTGTGGTTCTTCCCGGGGTCTTTAGTCACAGAGCAAGATGTTGCAGGAAAAAAAGCTGATATCTTACAACATCAACTTTCTGGTTGGAAAGATCTCCCAATATTGACCCAAGACCCCAAATTATTTTTCCTTTACTTCATGTTTTGAGAAACAAGCGGTTGTAAAATAAACCAGAACTATCTCTGTTTCTTGTGGTAGTCTTTCTTGTTTAGCAAACCCTGCAGGACAAGGCAGAGCAGCTCGCAGAGGTGGCGGCTGGATATGGGTAAATAATCTTTGCTTCTTTTTCTGCTAGTCCTCCGTTTTTAATCTTAAGTTTTTTAATGTGAAGACTTTTTTTTTTTCACTGTTTCTATAGTTTATCCTTTGACTCGTCTTTTCTTTGGTAAGAATTTTCTTCCCTTCCGGGGTAATTTACTTAGTCTGTTAGTCATTCTCGTTACCCTCCCAGAACAGCCAGAGAAAAGCTTTTCTAAAGCACCAAAATGACCTATGGATCGTTGCTCCGTTTTTTAAATCAGTGTAGCTGGGTGGGCCTGAAATGATCAGTGGCAAGCTACCTGATGCACATAAAAATCCCTGGTTTAGCTGATAAAAACATAAATATTTTGGTAAATAAATCTGGAATTAAATTCCCATGATGAGATCTAAATGGAACTTAGACTCATTCGTCATTTGCAGACTTTCAAACATCTTATTTATGTACCCTCTTGCTGTGTCCTTAATAGAGCAGACCCTTATTACGTCAATTAAGGACACAATAGTTTCCCTGTACCCCAACAGCTCCTTTACAACAGACACATCGCAGTCTCTATGGCAAAAATATTGTCCATTAATTTTCCTAGAGGTGGCTTCACGCTATTGTTTTGTTTTCTCTTTAATATCCTTTTCTTGCTGCCTGATCTGCAGCAGAGGGGATAACACCAAATTTGTGGGAAATGATGTGCACTTGCAGAGCCAGTGGTGTACTATGAGTCCATCTCTTATTTATAGAAAAGGTCAGGCTGGTCATTTCTAATTTCCTGACGCATCCTTTTGCGTTTCGTATAGAGAATGGCCATATAGTTCTCTCCTGTTCTCCAAATTCAATATCGGCCACCATGATTTCTCCAGAGATACAGATGAGAAATGAATCTTTGTAGGACTGTTTACTTTTGTTAAGGTTTAAATAATTCAGATTTTTTTTTCATCTATTGGAGTATGAATATATAGATGTATCATTTTTGTACACAGAACTTGTGTGGAAATCTTCAGCATGGTGCTCAAAAACAAATATAAACTCTTGTTATGAAATGTTTTATGAGAAGTCGAAATTCTTTACGATACCCAATCAGTTTGATCTCCATAAAGACCATAATTATGCTAGTCTGAATTCAAAACTAAAGTATGAAAATGAATCAACATTCCTTTATTCATTAGATGGTATTGTCCTCAGCCAATACAGAGATTAAAACAGTGCCAATGGAAGAGGAAGAAGCCTATTTTTTTCATAATTATGTATCAGCAGAGGGTATCAATCACGGTCCTCTCATTGCTTTATGGGCAACAGTTAATTCTATTGGGCTACGATATCCATGTCAAATGTAGTCAAAGAGGTTTTGGTGAGTCACAATAAATATTTAAATGCTTATGCACCGTGTCATCCGGACAAGGAGAATAAAACAGAGCTGGAGCTCACATTTAATATACTTAATTTCAAGCCAAATCCTGCTCCAGGTTCTTTCCTGTTGTCTGACTCTGGCTGGCTTCATATTTAACTCCTTATGAGGTTTTCCTGGTGTTGCTGGGACAGAATCCCAGGCCAGCCATGACCTGCAGGTCATTAGTAGTTTAGAATCAGCCAGGGCAGCTGACTTGAGTTGGCTCCAGGTGTCTCCCAGACCAGAAATATCACGCTCCTTATAAAAGGGCTCCTGAGGAGGCTGCTCCCTTTTCTTCTCCTGTTTCTCCTGATCTTTGGAGGGATTCACTCATCTTCCTGCTCGTGAGGATGTTTTCCTGGTTGTCATGACTGCTGTACGCTCACTGAGATGAGTATAGCTTTATATTCTTTGTACTGATATTAGTTCGGTGGTTTCATCAAATCCATTTGTGTCTCAGCCTGCAGATCTCCTCTGTTTTTCCTGATCCCTTTTCTTGGCTGGGGAGGGGTCATTGGGTGATAGAGTTTAGCCCCAGATACGATCTAAATGCAGACAATATTACAGTGCTTTCCTCCCATCATTTTATGGGCAATGGTTAATTACATTACTCAAAAGTGATCAGTAATATCTGGTAACTTCTGTTTGGTGAAACTGAAAGTGTTTTAGAAACACAATCCTCCGTTTGTAGAGAAAGACTGTGTAAGGTGTTAGGTTTGCCTGTGTGAATCTTCTGCAAGTAGACAAACTCAAGAGGATTCATTGCTTGGGGACCAGAAATGTACAGCTCTGCTGGTCTGAGAGCTCCCAAAGTCTGCAGTATTTGCAGCATCTGGGATTATTTCTGCTGCCAACTTGTTTTGTGAAGCTGCTCAGGGATTAGGAGTCCTTTATGCTGTAGAACAAGCACACAGAGCTCTTGAATTGAAGAATACCACAGAAGTGGTGGACTAGAGCTGTTCTTTCCTCACCTGGGCTCATGTAGTAGACAGCAGGGTCGTGCTGCTGCCTTGGCAGGTGTGTGTGTGTAGGATATCAGTATATCCTCACTGAATATTATAAGAACAAAGAGGCCAGAATAATGGTAAAACCTGTACTTTAAAAAGCTTCTAAATGCAAAACTACTATAATTCACATAAGCAAACCAGATAAGGAGGAATTTATCCAGGCTATTAAGTTCCAGGAAGGCTGTAAATTCCAGGGGTTGTGAGTTTCTAATGAATCTTTCTTAATGTGCCTTAGATAGAGGCTCATATCTGATCCAAAACATTAATATGACTTTATGGGCCAAAGCTGACATCTGATTAAGAGGCCTCTTTTAAATCAGCTTGATAGTAAACCACCTGCCAGTCCTAGGAAAAAGGATGGGACAGGTGAGTTAAAGACTTCCTCTTTGTAGGGAAAAAAAAGAAAAATCAAAATGACCTTCAAATCAGCTTCATTTTCTTCCCTGCTGAAGACTTGGTAAGTTTTAATTGGAGGAGAGGGAATTTGTAGAACCCACAGCTTTTTATATGTGATGGAGTCTTTCCCTGCAAATAACACTGGGGCTTTTGATTGAATCGTGCCAGAAGTGGAACAGAATAATTACTTTCCTCATCAGAAGCCTGGACCAGGTAGCTCAAGGACTTTAAAGGGAGCATGACAGATGCAAAATGAGAGGTAATGTCTGGGATGCTGTTTGCTAAAAGGAAGCATGAAGCACCACACAGCAGTTCAAGGAATTAGATACTAATGCTGAAAGAGAAGAGGGGAAAAGAAGCAGCAGAGAAGAGCCATGAAAGTGTTCTGTACAAGAGACAAACAACTTGTCAGTAGTAGAGGCAGTGGGAGGCAGGCTTCCCTCCTCTCCCTCTCAGTGACATTCAGCTCTCAATCAGAGCAAAGCAGGAGACACACACTGAGAAAAGGAGATTAGAAGAGATGTTATAGGCTTGAGCAGGCAGGAGCAACCTAAAATCTGTAGGATTTTCCCAAAGGGCCTTTAACTTTCATGTGTTTTCTCCCTTCAGACATTGATGTACAGAGCTCCAGAGACACAGGGCTCCTTTCAAGTTTTCAGCTTCTATTGAAAAAGTCAAATTGGGAGTAGTGGTGAAATTCCACATTGTCTCTGTTATCAGGCATCCAAGACAGGCAGGCACTTAGCTAACTCTGATGTAGGCAGAAAGGTAGGTGTTGAGGAGACGCGCAGGGTGAAGTCCTGGCCCTTCTGAAGTCACAGGAGCTCTGGGTAATGGATTGAAGCTTGGTGCTCGAGCCCATACGAAGCTGTCTATTAAATGACAGTCAACAGAACAAGGCAGCTCTTTTATCTGGGAACTGGCAAGAGAGCTGAACCCCATCCTTGTAGATTTGAAAAATAGTGAGAGTAAGCAAGGGCGGGGAAAAGAGACATGGCTGTGAACTTGCTATTTCCCAGCAGCAGGACTGGAGCTGTCACCCTGAACACCCACCTCACTTTGTCCCCACTTCCCCAATGTAGAGTTTGCCTGTGGCTCATCCAAAGAACCACCATCTGGAGTTGAGTTTGCAGATATAACTTCCAGGACTGGAATAATTACAGCTCTGGATTTGAGTTTGCAGATATAACTTCCAGGACTGGAATAATTACAGCTCTGGATTTGAGTTTGCAGATATAACTTCCAGGACTGGAATAATTACAGCTCTGGATTTGAGTTTGCAGATATAACTTCCAGGACTGGAATAATTACAGCTCTTCCAGCCCTGGCAAATGGCATGGAAATGTTAAATATCTTCAATGAGAACAATGCTGCATCCTCTGAGTTTGATTTCTTGAAAAACTGTTCAAGTATTCCAATATTTTTCCTAATATTTATAAACATAATGTGTATGGTGGTGTAGGTAGGGTGATCTGAGGTTAAGGTGGCAAGCAACACGCTGGGGTTATATTATAAATGCGTGTTTTCTGGAAGGACTCGAGTGTGAAAACAAACAGTAATAGTATAAAAGATGACTTTAATTACTAAAATAACCAGCTCAGGTTTGCAGAATCTAGCATAGAAAATTAGAGTGTAATATATCACAGGTAATAATTAAGGAAGTATTATGCAAAACCAGCCATTTTCTTGAATTATGAGCCTTTTTCAATTAAATATCCATATTGACAAAAGATGCTGTCAAAATCATTTTTTTTAACTGTTCTATTGTGATAACCAGTATTACCTCAACACTTCGAGGTAATTTTCTGTGAATACAATTGGGTATCAGTGAATTTATTACCCACTTGCATTTTGATCTGACACACATGTTCTAATTCGAAAATAATTAATAGACCTCTAAATGCCAAGATGTGGTGTTTCATATAATATACCGAGTACAGCAATCGGACTCTTACTTCAGATTTACACCATACTGCATTCGGTACAAACCCAAAACATTCCCTAAAGATTCCAGAGTGGAAGTTCAAGCTACAGTGAAGGCAAACTGCTCATAATTGATGCATTCTGGAGAGCCTTGAATGGAGCTTTGCTAATTTACACTTTTGGCTACAGATGAGCACAGATTTATGAAGAATTTATTGTGGAGATACGTGTCAAGGTAGGATAGCCTGAATGGGTATGGGGGCTATAAATACACTAATGTGTGACCTGTATTAATAATGTAATATTTCATTTAAAAAATGTGCAAGTAAATGCTAGAATTACTAACTGCACGGGACTTCATTGGCTTTATAGAAAGATTTTTCTGCAGACTTCCGTGCTGTTGTGCAAGATGTAGGCAAGATAGAGGAAGCCTTTCCATGTGTGCGGGTGATTTGTTTTATGTCGCCAACTTGGTCATGTCCTTCAGATAGAGAACTATTGTGGAACAGCCATCTAATTATGGAGACAAATACCCACAATGAAGTTAGGGGGACGTGTCTTTATGATGTATAGTAATCCCGACGTGCGCTCTTCTCGATGAGATTTCATTAGTTTTTGCGTTACGAGGCAAGATGAATAAATAATAATGAACCTTTTCCAATCTACTGCACAAGTATTTTGTTCACTGTAATTCCAGTTATAAGTGAGACCTAGATTCGATGACAGATACTGTTTGCTGCATTGTGCTCTTGTAATATTCATTTGGCACTGTTGCCAAACTGACTGAAGGCTTAATTCAATAATTTACAATACAGGAAAAGATAACAGCTATATCATTTAATATCCTGCCAGTTAAATAAATCCTTCACTTTGTTTTTCTGCCTTTTTTTTTTTTTGGTGCAAAATACAACTCTGCTTTACTGTCTTAGGAGGATGGTGGTTAATTAGGCTCAGATAATTTTTGCCACTAGTGTGGATCAACTCTGAGGTTTTGGGTGATGACTTCAAAACTCCATTGCAGCTATTAATAGTTAGCTCTGTAGAGAAGGGGAAAGAGGGAAACATTAGCTTGAAGAAGCATCGAAAAATATGGCAAGCTCCAGCTCTGCTTATACTCAAAATGGTGGGGGAGGGGGAATGATTTGTGAAAATTTCTTCCAGCCTTTAAGCTCCATTTCAGTCTTCTCATTAAGCATTTTGCTTTGCAGCCCAATGCTCTCATCCAGGGACTCTGGAGACAAAGGGAGCTGCCCTCCTTCCTCTAGATGCTGAACAAGGGATCCTCTGTCTCTCTTTTCTCTCTCTCTTTTTTTTTTTTTTATGTTAGGATAAATCATCTGAGTGGTTTAAAGGAGTTAGACTGAAATGCCTTATTCCTCTGCCCCCTGTTCGTGGCTTGCCTGAGGTATGTAGGACAGCCAAGCCTCGTTGACACAAATTTTTAAGTCCTTTCATCCCACCCTTCTTCCTGCCTAACAGTAGAAAACTTAAGGACCCTGTTGGAAAAATACTAAAAAATACTGAGTTTATTGGAACACTTCTTTTTCTTTAGTTTCTCAGTTTGACTGTAATTTTGGTATAGAAAACAGGCAGCAGCCTGATGAACGCTGTTTAACAGTTTTCTAACTGGTAGTAGGTAGCTTTATGCTTCATCTCTGCGTTGTGTTTTTTTTTTCAACATAGGGATAATGAGCCAGAGGCCTCTGAAATCAGTGAAAATCTTTCTTGAACTTCAATGAGCAGTGGATCATCCTCTACTGAACAAAGTGTAAGCAACTGATACTCCATTTTTCTTAGTTTTCTTCTACTAAACACTGCTATGTAGCATATTTATCCTATACTTACGTGTGAATGTAAATGTATAGTACACATACATCCTTACGACCAATTGCACACACACACTGTAGGGAAAGAGACATTGGATAAGGATGTGGTTTTGCTCTTCTATTTATATTGACCATATTGTATATAATATATTGTATCTAATGTATATTATAATAGACATTATGTTTATTATAGGTAATGTATATTATATAATACACATTTTATATATAGGGAAAGAGAGATTGGATAAAGACTATATTGTATATAATATATTGTCTGTAATGTGTATTATAATATACATTATGCTGTCTGTAATGTATATTATATAATATACATTATGCTTATTGTTTGTAATGTGTATTAGATAATATACATTTTATGTATAGGAGAAAGAGAGACATTGGATAAGGATGTGGTTTTGCTCTTCTATTTATATTGACCAAATTGTATATAATATATTACAGGTAATGCATATTGTATAATATACATTGTTATGTATATTATATGTAATGCATATTTATATTATCATGTAATAAATTATATTTAATGTGCTAAATACTCTGGTGTTTGGAAACCGTACCAATCTGTGCAATAGCTACTGGATACTGATGTCAGCTGCATTATTTTTAGGCAGATGCTTAACAGCAAAGATCCAACCCCATTGGAATGAAAAAAAAAAAATGAAATTAAAAAGGCGAGTTTGCAAATAGCTGGAATATACTGAAGCAAACAATGATTCCTTTTTAGTTTCCAGAGGGCACGCTTTGTAATTCCCAGTTATGTTCAACAGGAAACATGTTGTAATGTGAAGTAGTATTTTTTGGTTTTGTAGTATTATGAGTCCCAGACCTTGTAGAAATCTAGATACAATCATCATTATAGGGGACTTAAATTGCAGGTGGGTGTTTAAGCTCCGTGTAATTTAAATTTTGCTTGTTTGCTTTGAATGACTGGAATGAAAAGGCTGCTTCATAGCTGTTTGCTTTTCCCACTAGGGCTTAAATAATAATCATGAATATAACTAGTCAGAACTAGTTGTAACCACCTGATATCAGAAATTATTTGGTTATGTAGATAGAAAGATTTATATCATGGAATAACACTCTAGAAATAATAGAGATCTGGAAGATAATCGAAAAACATGTGGAGAGAATTTATTTTTTTGTGGTCCAAATTACTGCCATGATAAAAATCCTTTGGACACGAGAAGATCTGATATAGAAATTTCAGGCTGCCACCCACTTCTTGCTTTCAGATGATTGATAACTTGGGAATAAAATCTTGGAAAATAAATCATCTTAAGCAATTAAGGTAATGTCAAACCAGGCAAGATTAAAAAGGTCTTTATTTTCTTACACATAATTGAAGAGGAATGCAAGAGATATTTATAACATTTTAAACCTAAGGCAAATCCTGATTTAAATTAGATTAATCAAGCAAGATATTATTGAAATATTTATTGTATTGACTGACTGATTTACATATGCTCGGCATCACGGTATTGACATCCATTTAGTAGATTGAAGCTAAATGTGGAACTTAAAAAATGGTCAGTCCTGACCAAAAACCAGGCACAGTCTGTAGTAAAATTGATTTTTGGTCAGTGAAGAAACTCAAGGGTCAAGCAGAAATGCCACTTCACTTTCCTTCTCAGCACTTTGTGTTGCCATATAACCAAAGAACTGCTGCTTGGTGTGTGGCGTACGGCACGTTTCTCTGCTCCCAGGGGATTTTACTTGTTGATTGTGGCCACTATCCTGGCCAGAAAAAACATCTCAGCTCTGCTTTGGGTGTTGCATGTAATGTAAAAGTAGAGGAATGTGCAATATAGTATTCAAGCCATCTCTGCTCTTGGAATGGTCTTTAGGTGTCTACTTTGGGCTGACTGTCCCGTAATCAGTTGGATGCACCTCAAATCTGAGCCAGTGTGGCTCTTTCGATGAGATGTACTTTCTTCTGCAGCATCACCTGCAGATCTGCCTCGCCCTTTGAATATTTGTTTGATGATTATTTTGGCACCTTGGCAAAAAACCAAAGTCACCACCATGACTATTGTAAGCTGCAGAAAGGAAATAGTGATTTAAACAGCCTGTATCTCAGGAAAAATCTGGTCGGGATTTTATGCAACATGACTTTACCATTAGAAAGTTACTGCAGTTCAGAAACCCGCTGAAAAGAGCGAGGTGCAATAGCATCCTGTGAAAGGGCATCATAATCCCCTATTGTGGGAAATATTAGGCAGCCACAATCTAATTAGCATTGTATGTTTTGTTGTTGTGTCAAGCACTGAAAGTTCCCAGGCACTTTCAAAATAAATAGAATAAACGGAGATAAATGAAAGTGAACTCTGTTAAATATCATCAGCCGAGATCTGCTTTATTACTGGCAATTAAACAGTGAAAGTCAAAACACAAGCTATCATTATCACTCATTGATTAAAAACCAGTTAGAGCACTGCAGTTCGAACGAACCTACCGCTTTGCTTGTTATGCGTTTCAGCGTGAGCAACAGCACAATATTTCAGAAATAATTAGGAACACAGCATAAGCGATCAGTGCTAATGTTCCTGAATAAAATTGCCAAAGCAAATGATTATAGATCAGCCAAAAGATGCTATTTGAAGCCATCATCTTTTGTGACTATTTAATATCTTTGTGATGATCTTTTTTTTTTTCTGAGCAGACCCAAATGAAGCTAAAGTCTTTTTGGTAATGGCATCCCAAAATGGAGCAGAAGCCACAAGCAGAACTTAGTAAATGCTCATTTTTATTTTTTTTTAGGAAAATTGCTGCTAGCAATTGAGTTGCTCGAGCAATTTTTGTCTCTAGTCTCTGTTTTAAAGGGCTTAATATCAACATTTCTGATGTAGGGCAAGCTGGGAATGTCTTACTGTCAAATTACTGTTCTTTTCCGTTCAAGTAAAAAATGACCTTTATCTGGTCTAGTCTCAAAAAAATGACAGCATAAATAGCAAAACAAAACCCAACTCCGAGGAGGAAAAAACACAACCCACAACAAAACCCAAACAAAACAGGCTGCTAGGGCTGTGCTGGAATTCTGCTCTGGAGCAGGGAAAGAAATGGAAGGGTTTGGCAGGCTGGGCTGACCTGACCCTGCAGGGCTCAGTCTCAGGTACAGGGAAATGTTCCTGGCCATAGCAGCAGGTTGAAAAACCTAGGAAAAATTGGAAAAGTGGAGACACCTGCCATTATACCTTTAAAGCAGTTGCTTTCCCCGCCTGATGTCGATGTTTGACATCATTTCAAGGCTATACTGTTCTAAACAGTTCAAAATACAGTTTTTTTTTTTTTCCAGGTGTCCCTGTGAACCCTGCCTGAGGCGCTTGCTTCAGAGAGCAGCCTGCAGAATGTGGGATGATACGGCACTTGGGGAGGTTTTTGTAGGATTTGTTCTCGTGTTTCTCTCGTATATAAGTTTCCAGAGGGAAACCAGAAATGCTTCTCATACAGAGATATGAAAAATCCTGTATCCCTGGTACCTGCTCAATGGCTGATGCCAGATTATCTGGCTGGTATCTCATTACCCTCTTACCTACTTCTTTCTATCTCCACTTTCATTACTTGCTGTAATTTTACAATTTAAAGAAACCAGAATGATTTGTTAATGAAAAGGTTCCTGTTTTCATCTGAACTTTAAAAGCTGTCGATGCAAATCAAGCCTTTGCCTATGGTATTATCAAAATTATTTTGCAAAACCATTTTTCCAGCTGGGATTTACGAATGCCCAAACTGATTAGTACAAGACAGCACTTATCTCTCCGTGAAGTTGCCTATATCTAGTATGTTGTATGAGATTTTTTTTTAAAAAACAACTTTACCAACCATTTCCTTCATGCCACAGAGAGAAAGGATCCTTCTATGCTACTATATTTAGTGCTTAGGGCACACTTTGGGATCTATTCTTGCCCGTTATTTCATTTAAACTCTTTTTTTTTAAGAAGCTCTCAAAAACTAATCTAAGCCTTACACCTTCTTCCCACCTGGAAACCTTATAGGAAGGACCGTATGAGTGCAGGCAGAAGAGCTAAGCCCAGGCTTAGGACCTCCCTATGCCTGTCTCAGTCCATTGAGCTCTCTGTAATTTTGTACAATTTCACTGCTTGGGCTGGAAACAGAAATAGAAATCAGGCAATCTCCGGTCTGAGTAGCCTGATGGGAGCTTTAGTGTGGGGACAACAATGAAATGCAGGGAAAACATTTCATATGTATTACCTTTTGAGTAATTTTTTTCTCTAATCCAAAAATCACCCAAACAAAAGCTGTAATTCTGCAGAAATCTTGACTGCTTGGATTGTCTATTTTTCCTAGCTACAGTAGGCAGTAGGAACTGATAACAGGCTGCTAAATTACTACTTAATAAATCACTAAATGAGTGCCATCTAAGATAACAGGGCATTAAATGACGACTGCTCAGGAGAAAAGTAGAAGTGCAGAAAGAACTGCAAGAGGACTCTCTGCATAGAGGGGAAATTGGATTAGTCATCTCATCTATGCCAGTGGTGAAATGCAAACTGAAGCAGATTTGATAAAAAGGGAAGCGGTTTGATGCCGTAATGTGCCAAAGGAAGAAGTGTACTCAGTGCAAGAGCTCCTTCTCATCACAGTGAGCTTGAGCTGGGGCAGAGAGTATTTCAATTATGGGCTTAATGTGGGAAGCAAAATGTGATAAATACAGAGATAAAATAAGATGCAAAGGCAAAATCCAGAAAGAATTAGATAATGTAAAGGTGATACTATGAATAAAAAATAAATCAAAAACGATAGAGGTAGAGGAGAATTTCAGCTTGTAAAGACAGAAGGCCAGGTGTAACTTGAAGTTTGGCTTTTAATCCCCTAATTTCAATAGGATTTAGGTATTTAAGCACCTGTCCTTCCCATAGGGATGAGGGCCCTGATCAAAACCAGTGAAAAGGCACCATAAAAGTCTGAGGGACTGCTTTGTTTCAATCTATACGTCACAGTCTGATACCATCCATCTCCAGGAAAGCTTGCCCCAGAAGACTGAGAACATATTTGCTTGACTTGTAGTAGCTGGAGAATTGTATCACCTTGACTGCTATTTAATGTGTCTGCTCTGGAGTATCACCGGTAGAGTTATGACAAACCATCTGAAGGCCGTATTTCTGGGCACTGACATAATCAATGATAGATATCACTCTAATTTAGGTAGGTTTAGAGTACAGAGTTTTAAAGGAAAGAAAGGGCATTACACGTTTCCTCTCCTCAATACTTGTAGCCAGCTGAATTTACAACACGTCGTCTTTTACCGCATTTATTTCTGTGTGGTAGTATTTTCACGGATCTATTATCTTGAAAATTATATGGACATTTTAGGAAAATGCCAGTGCAATATAACATATTGTTGGTTTATTATTTTGACTTGGTGCAAGCATCCAGTTTTGGGCTGACACAAGCGCTCTCTTTGCAGCTTCTCCCTAAAAATTAGCTCCATTTATGCCCAGTGCAGTATTTTGCACATATTCAGACTACGATATAAAATCTTGAATCAAGTTTGGCTTCCTTAAAATATGTATGAATTCCAGATGATTTTTCAAACCATGTGATTTAGATTTTTAGCCAAGACTGTAAACCCAAGTTATTTAAAGATATAAAACATGAATCAAGATGGATTCTGCTAATGGGATTTCATTCTTTTTCATACAAATGTTAGGTGCTTGCCTTTCAAGCCAGTATTGATCTGTAAAACACCGTAACGTTAAAAAAAAATTAAGGACCTGGGTGTTCAACTGGTGAAGGAAATAAATTCAAATCTTCCAAACATTAATCTGTAGCTACCTCTCCCTGGAGGTGTTAAAAACTTGTAGATATGCAGGTTGTTTATACAAAAGCCTACCCAGGTCCTGAAGTTGGATTTCTGTACATCTCCAGAAATCATCAACTTAACCATTGTCCTGGGAAGTCTTGAAAAGAGAGATGGAAACAAAAATGAACCTAGAACCCAGGTAAACTTCATGTGACTTCAGATTTTGTAACGGGTGCTTATTGGTGATTTGTTATAAAAGGAAACTTCCAAGAGTGATTTAAAAAAACCGGGGTTTGTTGTTTGCGTTCTGTACTTGGAAATGTATTTTACTAATATGGGGGTATTTCTGGTCCCTAGAGCTCACTGTGTGTTTTTTAGTGTTGTCTTCAGGAGAGGCTGGGGGTTAATTCAGTGAAAATAAATTTTAAAAATGTAGACTTATTAGAAGATGACAAGTTATAGCTGATAAGGTCACTTGCCAGACAACTATGAATTCAAAATCTGTTGCATAAATGACTACATTTTCTCTGGCCTACGGCAAACTATCTGCATCTTGCAAAATGACAAATCTTTACAAGAAAGACGCAGAGAAAACTCTTTTATTTGTGCTACATTCCGCATAAAGCAGAATAAATCTAATTAGAAACAGTAGTTGGAGGTACAATGTTATATTCTGAGTTAAGTTACACTATATTATGGGTGGTTTCAGTAGCTTTAGATCAATATGACTGAAATATGAATCTGATTAATGCTCAACAAGACATCACTAGAAATTAACCCTCGTAGTGTTTTTCACGTTGCCTGTACTGGTATATATATATTTTTATAAACTCTAGCAAAAGTAATCCATCATCAAAAACTCTTTGGCATAAGTGTATGAAGTGAGACCATATTAGAGGATGAAGAGATTGTGTTCCATAAATCACTTTTTTTTTTGTTGGTGGGAAGGCCACCTGAGCACGTGAGTCAAAATTCAGACAGATTTTACTCTAAAATACAAGGTGTCATTTTTTGAGGTGAGTTGAGGGGGTGGTTTTTGAGATGGAGACTGTGCTATGGCTTTGGAGGAGCAGCAGCCTGGGTATCTGTTGGAGTAGTGAAACAATATAAACTAAAACCTCTGCAAGAGGACACAGCAAAGGGGAAGCCGGTTCCAGAGGACGGTGTTCTCCGATTTTATAACATGTTTCTGCTTTCTGAGACAATTCCTCCAAGTCATAATGAGCTTTTCATCTGCTTTTAAGGAAACCTAGTGGCAAACAATATATCCATACACGAGATCAATGCATATAAATAATCTACTGTCCAGCATCACCAGTGCGGTACAAATACCTGTTATCTTTTTACACTCCATTAAATCAACTACAGAACGAATCGCACAGAAATAAAGTGCCTCTAATTTTCCTGAATCTATATAAAATGTGTGCAACATGCAGAATATGTCAGCAGTCCTATCACTAAAACAAGACCACACCAGACACATCAATAAGCCCTGTCACCATTCGTGTGAGTTTTCACTAATGACTCAGCAGTGACCTTTTTGCATCTTCTGTTTCTCTGGGAGCAAAAGTGAATAACGGCCCCAGGCAAATAATGAAGTGATGTTGCTTATTCAGAGAGATTATTATCCCAGGAAATAACAGGCTAGATCTCATCTTAGAGGCAATTGTTCTGTGAGGAGAAGACATTTTACCAGCAAGGAAACTCACCCTAGCTTTATCTTGAATAGTTGGATAACTCCAGTAATCTTTCACTTTTCCCTCAAACCTCCTCCTTCTTTTGTGCCCATTTTGGAACCATCATCAAGTACAATTATTTCATTTCTAAGGACTTCCAGGGCTGCAGTGAAAGGTGCATTTGTCATTACAAAAATATCTTTGTCCGTGAGAACTTTTCATGCCTACCAGAGGCAGCTCCAACTACAGCAAAGCTCATGGGAGGCTTGATTAAAAGACCTGACTTACGGAAGTAGAAATGAATGACTTACAGGTAATTATAGCAGGCTGAAAAGCAGGAGCATGATGTTTGGAGCTAAACAATGTCACAGATCGTGCCTTAATTAGCAGCAAAAGTGATTTAGCAGAGTAATATCCTAATACCAATTCAATTGCTACAAATTATTAGTAACAATAAGCGCACAATAACCAAGATCCACGAACAGTGAGGCGCAATATCTGTCAGAGGAAAACGTAGTGCCTCTTTAATAATGAGATTGTAATTAGAACAGAACGATAAAATACATATTAATATTGAACAAAGAACAAAATACCATGGTATTATTCTATGCAGGAAGAAAAAAAAAATAAATCCCATTGCCAAAATTCTAAAAGGGTCTAAAAATAAAATGTATAAAAGCAAAGGCATAGAAATTAGGATTAAAATCTATACATTTACCTCTTCCTGCAAACTCTTTAGAACTTTAGGCAGCTTAGTCCTAAGGTTGCCCTACAAGAATTGTCACCTCCAGGTGGAGAGGGAAGCAGAGAGACCTGGAGAAGTTGGGCTGCAGGTCTCCTGTGTTTCTGATGCCCACCTCTACATTCAGAAGTTGTCCTCTTGCTCCCCTCTTAACTCCTGTAGGAGAAGCTGTGAATGAGCCTTAGCTCTGCCTGGATGCTGGAGCAATTGCTAACAGAAATCCTGAAAGGGTAAAGGTGCTTTTTCTCCAGTTCCTGAAACCACGTAATGCCACAAGAATTAAAAATGGTTTTTAATTTGGATTTATTTGATTTATTTTTCTTTTAGAGTCCAACCCGAAAGTTTAATGGAAGAATCCAGAAAAACGGAGTTCTGGAGGTTGAAAAACAAATACAAGGTAAACAAAAAGAATCTATTTCCATTGTTATTTGAAGGTTCAGGACTATAGTCTCGTGTGATTTTGACTGTATTTGCAGCTGATAGAACCCAAACTAGAAAAACTAGAGAATCCAAATATAATAAGGATCTATGAGAGGGCTGGTTTGCAGATACAGGAGCTTCAATCAAACAGTGGTTCATCTTTCTCTCGGATACCTGGCCCCACTAGATTAATCCATCCATATTTTTCTCAAATTACAGATCAGCATGTAACCCAGAGGTGGCTTCCCATTAACACCCCAGTAAGCAATTTTAGTGGTAATCACGAGAGTTTCTCTTCCAGATAGTCATGAAAAAAATGCCTCACATCCCCAAGAGGTTTATTTTTGTAATGTAGGCACGATAGCCACAGCCTAAATAATATTGTGTGGTTTGAAATGGCTCTGACAACCACATTTTCTGTCCCAAGCAAGTGCCAAGGATAATAATAATTAAAAAATATATATATTTTTTGTCTATAAATCTCTTTTTTTAAATTTTTTTTAAAAAATATTTTATTTTCTGCCAAGAGATCGGAGGAGAAAATGAAGCAGAGTTTTGAAAATTCCAGTCAGGGCAATTGTGGTAGCAAGTTTTCCCCAGGAATGTCAAGTAGGTAGGAATGCAGTGAATTCCAAGAAGTTTTCAATGTTAATTTCTGCTCAACAAGAAACACACACACATAAACAGCGATCAATAGTCGCTAAATGAAAAAGAAGTAGCAAATCGATAACTAGAGACATTTTCTTTCCAAGCTTCTGCAAACAATGGAAAGGATGATCAGTCTGTGACTAGGTGGAAGTAGCAGATATTGTTTCAGCTCTCAAAAGTTTAGTGGGCAAGGTCTTCACCCATGTCACTGTGTGCTGATCTGCTGGATGGGAATATTAAACTGCACGGAAATTTGATCTGAGTTTCCATTTGTACATAAAGCAGATTTAATAATTTTTTTTTTTTGCGTTTCCAAGGTCTAGTTTCTGAAAAAAAATTAAACCCTTCTCATTCTTACTCTCCACTTGCACCACTTTTCCTCTAGTGGGTAGTTACGGATGCTCCGTTTCATGTCAGACGTGCTCATCATTTTCACCACGATAAAATCTCAGCTTCCATGTGCCAGTGCTTTAGTTGAGACACTGGTTGTGAAGCTCTTTAGAATGGATTTGACTCTTAAAAGAGAATGGATTTGACTATTAAACCCCAAGGGAATCCATGTTGGTAACTATTTGAGCACCATAACCGCGCGTTGGGTCAAGATGCAGAAGCCTCAATGCTGAAATGGGGGGATCTCAAAATCCAAACCTGTCATTTTTAGGTTAAAATTCATAAACCAAGTGCAGTGCTCAAATGGTGACCTCTGCAAAACAATGTCTTCAAAGTTAGCTTCAAGGGCAACTTAGAGAAGGGAGAGATCAAATGTAGGCTGTGGGCTCCTTTCTGAAGGTCTCTAGGTGTGACCAAAAGCGATGAAGGACGGTAGGGTCAGGCAAAAGTCTTCTGTGACATGGGAGGCTACAGCAGATGTAGTTTCAGCTTGTTTTGTGTTCATATCTAACCAGCCTGGAGTTTTGGAAGCAGGATCCCCACCAAATATTTGTATGAGCTGGAAGAATTATATTCAATTGTGTTTTACTTGAAAACAGAGGTTTGCTTCAGTAAATTATTTCAGTGATGTAGTATCGTGCCATTTTAATTTTAATTTTTTTATACTTTTCTGTTGCCAGCAATAGAAAAAGCTCAAAATATTGTAAGTGCTTAATCACCTGCTAATTTCAGCTTCTGGGTAGTGATAATAAAATGCAATTGAATTTTCTTTGAAGCCATTGCAAACAAAAAATGAAAAAAAAAAAAGCAGAATGACTTCTAAAGCATAAGGATGTTATTTTACGGAGTTAGTAAGCCTTTCATAGAGAGATGAAATGACTTGATATGAAACAGAAAGAAACCATGTAAAATTCACAGAATAGGAAAAAAACTTTTTTTTTAATGTAAAGCCACTAATTGAAGAGATTAGGAAGTAGTAATTATCTAAACCACTATGAAGATGGGTTAGGCCTTTCAGACTATGGAAAAGACTTATACACTAGAGCCATATAGAAACCGTAAAACTCCAGTAATGACTTCCATGAATTCCAGTGTGCTCCATTAGCTTCAGGAACCATAAATAACATTTTTCTGACAGCTAAATCAATGCAACCTAAAATCTGAAAGTGCACCCTCAAAGAAGCATCTGAGCTCTAACCTCTTCTTCCCCATATGTCCGTGGGGACATTTTTCTTGGAAATGAAGCGTGTATAAGGAAGAATCTTCTGTAAAGCAGGTGATAGGACAAGGGGCAGCGGTTTTAAGCTAGAGCAGGGTAAATTTAGATTGGACATCAAGAAGTAGTTTGTTACTCTGAGGGTGGTGAGACACTGGAAGGTGTTTCCCAGAGAAGTTGTGGAGCCTCATCCCTGGAAGTGCTGAAGCCCAGGCTGGATGAGGCTCTGAGCAACCTGCTCTAGTGGGAGGTGTCCCTGCCCATCTCAATGGGGGTTGGAACTAGATGATCTTTAAGGTCTCTTCCAATTCAAACTCATATGATTCTATGATTAAATGATTATCATTCCCTGTATCCAGGTATGCTTGGGAAACATGGTGTCACACTTTTGCCCGCTCAGAATAGTGACAGCTTCATGGTGGGTTTGTCTGTTCAGTGAAAAGTTGCAAACCCCTTTTCCATTCACTAAATAAAATAGATGAGGCTTTCAGAAATGCTGAGCTTTGCCCTAACTCTCCCCTTTCCAAAGCAAGTGCTAAGGATGCGATCTGTGGAGGCATCAAAATATCAGTGTCGGGTCCTTCTCACCACCACACCAGCTAATTGCTGCTGATGTAGGTTGTCACTTCTTTATTGAAGTTATTATCGTTGCTGCATTGTCATTTCTTTTTTTCTTGTGCCTCATTACCACAGCAGCTGAAACCACAAACTGGTGTGAATATATCCCTCTCTGAATGGAGGAGTGAAGGGAATACTTATCTTACATCCCATGTCACATCCTCCTGTTCAAGTGACCAGCAAGTGGTAGAGCTAAAAATTGCTCCCGGGCTTCCTGAGCACCAATCTTCTTTGTGGTGAGAGGATTTGTCCTCTGCGTTGCCTTGCACTGAGGACAGAGATTCACATTTCTCACATACTGCCTTATTTTGTCTCTTTTTTTACCCTTGAGTTAGAAACAGTTTGTGGTTCTGATAAGGGGCAGGAAATGGAAGCAGTGAAATCGCTCATTCTCACTCTTAAAATTAAATACAGAGGGACCAGTTCTGTGTAAGCCCTTCCAGAAATGAACAGGGACAGAGCAGCTCAAGCTCTGGGATTCACCCAACACCCAATTTAAGGCAATACTTGGAATCATATTTTCCAAATGCAATGTCTGCAAAACTGAGTGGTGGATTAGGAAAACACTATTTTCTCTTCCTATTTATGATGATTTCTCCTCTATCTTGTATACGTTCTCACATATTTTTTGATGATAATATTTTTCCTCCTAATACAAAAAAAATATTAGGTCTTGAGTTTGTATCTGACCATATGTGTGGCAGTTCCCAGAGTACTAGCTTTTAGCTGGGATGTCACTGCCCCATGTCAGACCCAGATAATTGATCTATTGCTTGTAGAAGAAAAGCAAATGAGGTACCAGAGAGAGATGAGAGTGAAGGTCGCACCTGAGAGACCTTGTCTCCTATCTCTCTCTGCCCATATTAGCTTGTGCTGGGGCCTGCAGGCACTGGAGGAGCAGGATTTTCCATTAGAAAAGTACCTCCTTGAGAGAATATCTTCCTTCAGTGTCAGAGGCAGTCAGAGCAGTATCTCCTAGAGCATCTCAATTGGGTATGAAGGAGAGTGAAGCCATGGTGTTGTTAGCAAAATCTTTATGAAGTGTTTCTAAACCCAGAAACCAAGTAAAGCCTGTTAACATCAGATCAAAGTAACTACATAACTTCATAGCCCACCCTCTCTGAATACAGTCACCATTCTTTGCCCTGCATCTTGCCAAGAACCAAAGGATCTCTGAAATAGCCAGGGAAGAGCTGCCCATCTCTCTGTGGCTCATCACTGTTCTTTCACCTACTCCAACGCTGCATCTTCAGGGCACTAGGCACTCCCTTTTGCTGGCTTTGTGGTACCGGAGAATGTTTGTTGTTCACTGATGTTGGGAAATGAGCTGAACCACGTGGCATCCCATAAAATGGAAACAAAGGGTTTTCTTTAAATGTCATTCCTCACTCTCCGGAGAAGGTCATTGTGTTACCAGTCATCCTCTTGGAAGTCATTTACAGAAACACAGCTTTCAGGGTCACTGCTTCCTAAAGTCGTGAAAACTTTGGTGTTGTGCAAGGGAGACCTAATTGTTAGCATTTTCTGACTCATCAGTGGGTCTCTGAATGCCTCTGGTTGTTCAGAGAAGCCTTAACATTTCCAGGCTGGACTAGTTCATCTCCACAGTTCGCTGTTAGAAATAGCAAAGATGTCACTTGTCTTAAAATATATGGTCTGCTGTTCCATTCCTAAAGGTGCTGTTATGCTAACAATAAATCTGCAAGAGACTGCAGACAGAGTGTGGGATGTGATGTATTCAATATTCATCACGCTGTGACCCAAAGGACTATCAGGACACTTTGCATCATGAAACTTCTCTCGCGAATTTAACCGTTTCAAAATGATGGGCCAAAATACAGCCCGGGAGGTTGCAGTTGCATCTTCAATTGAATTGAAGCCAATAAGCCAAAGGGCTGTGTGGAAACACAATTACTGCCTGATTTCCAAAAGGAAGGTTCAGACTGGCTGCTTTGGCTTTTAATATTTATATTGTCCATAGCTAATTTTAAGAGCCTAATAGATTTTCCTGGCATTTGGACACTCCGCGGTTCGTATCAGCTCCTCAAATTTCTGTCTAGGTCTTTAATCCAGCAAATGAGTGTTCTTTCTTAATATGCTAATCCCAAGCAATGTTTAAATTGGAACAATAGCGTAAGAAGATGGTTTTCATGCATCCTCATAACAAGTACACAGAATTTAAAGTAATGATTTCTGAGTTTATCTTCATCATCCTTCTTGCCTCTGGTGCTCCGCTTGGATCAGATGATCTCATTTGAATAGCAATGGGTTATGAAAAAAAGGGTCTAATCTGTTCCCTCACTGTGTCACTGTGCTCTCATACATTACTTGATTTTATTTTATCCCCTCAGGCACTTGCAAGAAACCCCCAAAGACCCTTGTTGAGTCACATAAAAAAGCTCTGCTGGAAAATAAGAGTTGAAGGGAATATTACTCTCTACAATCTTTCCAGAGAGAGAGTAGTTTGATTTTTGAGTAATCGAGTTACCATTCTGGGAGGGTAATAATGTCTAGCTCTGCTGTACAGCACATTTAATCCTTAGATTTAAAATTCATTTATAGGTCAATATCATTTTCATTCTACAAGTCTAGTAGAACTGAGGTAGAAACAAGTGACCAAAGTCATTTAATGACCTGAATTACCTTTCAAACCCCGGCCCACAAGACCGCTCTGCTCAGCATTGTGACTAGTTTCTAATATTCCTATTCAGTTCTATTATTCTTAAATTGATGCAAACCATCCATCTGATAAATCAAAGAAGTTTTACCCATAACCACGGGTTTGACTATTACCATCAAGCATATTTCAGAATGTCATGCAGTGAAAATCAGCATAGCCCCACTAAAACCAAGGAAATTAATTTATACCCAGGTCTAAATTAACTTATCTCTGCGAAGTCAGTGGGAGCTTTTCCTGTTCCTCTAATTGACAGCAGGATTAGGACAAAGGTGTCATTGTGATCTACTTTTGGTGCCTGGGAATATGGAACATTAACATTTCTCTCTATTAAGTCTTCAAAAAATGGAAGATGTTCATGTAAATGTGAGGTCCTAGTATCTTTTAACTCAGTTGGCCCAGGATGCTGCTCTCATCAAAAATGGTGCAAATCCTTTACTTCGACTTAGAAAGATGGAAATGATCTCTGAGAAATACCCAAGAGGGCTGATAGATGGCTGTGGCAGTGCCGTGGGCAGCTAAAGCGTTGATTGGTGTCCTAAACAGGTGATATTGACTTTAGTTCAGCACCTCTGGCCCTAAAGGAGTAATTACTTACTTAAAATCTCTACAAACATTCTAATATGGAGTCCTTAATGTGTTGGTGGCTTGCTACTGAAATAGACACTTAGTCTGGATTTTAACAGAAAGTCTGATCCTGAGGTTTACACTTTTACCTGGAATCTATTAGATAATATACTAGCTACTTAAATTTAAATTGTGTTTTAAAATACTCCTGAAGTCCGCACTCTGCTTCTGTTCCTTCATTTCAAACAGCAGCTGACTCAGGCAGTACATAATTAATTTAGGTATCATCTGAGGTTACTTTAATACAATTTCCTCCTAAGTACATGAGGAACATCCCAGCTATTTAGAGTTCACTACATTAATTGTAGACAAAAGCCAGTTGTCATGGTTTCTATCACAGACAAGTGTGAAGGGTCAGTTCATCCCCAAATTCATTATAACCTCAAAGAGTTTGGGTTACTATTTTGCATCTGATTTTAGATGAGTCTGTAATGAATTACAGGAGTTAATCCCATTTGTAGGGTTTTATGAAGCAGGATTGTCCAGTTACATGCTTCGAATTAGAAGAAAAGTTCAAAAAAGGAATGAGCTCAGAATACCAAACCCTCCCTGTGACCAATGCCCAGCCAGGCAGAAAAGAACATTTTACTTTACAATATGTTAGCAAGCTGTTGATGTTTTAATTCAGCACAAGGGATGTTCCAGAAGGGAACTGGGGAAAGCAGTCCTGCTTCCTCCAGCCACACCATGTCCTCTGAATACTACCTGAGGTCTGGTGGGATGCCCAGCACTTGGTTCAGAGACAGGATGGGCTGTGTCAGGATCTATCCTCACGCTGACTGGAGGCAAAGAAGGAACATTGGCGTTTTCTTTGGGCATAAAGCAAGGTTTTCTTTCATTTTTGGTATTTGTGTTTTGATAGTCTTTATGATTCTTGCCTCTTTCAGACTTTATAAAGGAATGATTTTATTTGTCATTACATTAAATGTGATTTAAAGACATTTTACTAGTATGGAGGTATTTGAAGGGTATGATATCTAATGGGGGATCTAAACCATCCATGAAACACTCCCATACCCCTCACTAAATTACTCTGATTTTTAATTCAGTTCCATTTACTGCCTGGGGAGTTAGTTATGCTGTGGCTGAGAAATGTCATTCATGTGCATGTTGTTCACTAACTTACAGTTGTACTTTTTTTTTTTCTCCTCAGTGTTAGTTTAGAATATTTTCAAAAGCTATTACCTGCAGCACAGTTTTCTCACGATCCCAAAATATGTTTTCCTGGTTCAAAGGCAGCACCTTGTGTTGCATAAAATTAAAGCATGTCCTAACGAAAAGCTCCTTAGTCACTAGTTCATGCGTATCAAGTACTGTTAGTTTTGGTAATTGCTTCTCCTTTCTAGAAGAATTATGGTACTGATAGAGATTTATCAATCACAAACACTAATAGTGGGACATTTTACCTGTGCTGCAGCTCATGAATGGCAGCAGACTTATTAGTTTCCATAGCAACACCATCTCCAATTTCCAAGGTCAAAAATTCCTCCCATCCAATCAGTGGAAAGTAAAGTGTGTCTTCCTGTGACTACCTTGATATTCTGTAAAAACAGGAAGAGATAGTGGGTGATTAAAATACAGATTTGAAATAAATACTCAAATTTTCCCTGTGTAATTATGTTCCATTGCACCATTTGAAGACTCAGACACTAAAAATGAAATAAATAGTCTAGACAGGATCATCCCCGCATAAAAATCACCCCCAAATATGACAAAACTGGAAACAAGATCAATAAAAAGCGTAAGAGAAGTTTGAGACCCATCCACCCACTCCACGTGGCACAGAGATCGCTTGCACAGGACTGAGTTTCTCCAAGTCAGAAAATAAAATCTGCTTGTGATCCATTTGCCAAACACTGCTGGGTTAGAAGAAAGGATGCTTGCAAAAACTTCCTCCTCTTGACTCCTGCATGCTCATCACACTTTATGAGGTTGCAAGTATCATAGATAGATTGTTTGGAATGCGAAGGACCTGAAAGATCACCTTGTTGCAACCCCCCTGCCATGGGCAGGGACACCTCCCACTAGAGCAGGTTGCTCAAAGCCCCATCCAACCTGGTCTCTTCTTGCCCCATAGTAGTCCAGCCTCAGATCCCAGAATGGATCCTTTGGTGAGCCTATTGTGACATCAGCAGTTATGGATGCAAAATGGTAGATCTGATATAGGAGGAGAGGGCAGTACAAGGTGATACGTACACTACGTTAAAAAAAAAACCTCAAACAAACATTTTCGTGTTAAGGTTTATTCTTCAGAAACGAAACGCTCACCCGTAAGGATTTACATAACAATTTGCTTTTATTTCCTTTGACATTTCAGTCAAGATATGATGAATTTAACCAGGAAAAAGAAGTATCTTGCTTGGCCTATACTCCCAAAGGGCAAACTAATAATTTACTGTTGGGAATCAGTTCATAAAACAGCTGAAACCAGAAATCACTTAATAAAATGGGTTTATAAAAACATAAAACCATTATAAACCTTTTAAGTGCTGAAAATTTTCCACTGAGAAACTACATTTACGATCCACCTTTACACATCCATAGTCTCTTCTCCCTTGCCTCATTTTTTATACCAGTGTGAAAAGATATCACACTGGGTTGCTCTGAAACTTATTGCTGATGTGACTGAGAGAGATGGTTTTTAGAAAATTAAGAAATTCAACTCTTTTGGAAGCCATCCCACTTCTCTAAGGAACCTGTTCATAGGCTTTTATAAACTTTCCCTAAAAATGGTAGGTGGTCTCGAGGGAGACACTTCTAAACCGCTACTAGTTGCCATTTGAGGTGGGAAATGGTCAAATCTTGACACACATCTAAGTTTAAAAAAAAAAAAGTAAGTAAAAAATCAAAGGATGGAAAAAGTAGAATTTCTTTTAACTTTTTGTGAGGTCCTACTTCACACACATCTGGGATCTACTGAAGAACTTCTATGTCATTTAAAAGTATAAATGTTTAAAAAGGGAGAGCTTTTCTAATTCTGTCCAAGTAGAAACAGAGAAAAAGGAGTTGGATGATATCTTTATACCTCAATCCTGCCCTAAGCAACAGTAACTGCAGCTAAATAAATAAATATTTGCCTGTCATGCTTCAAAGACCCACAGTGATGATAAGTTTTCCCACAGCTTCCTCAGGAAAACTCGTCAATGTTGTTGGTTTAAAAGTTATTCCTGACATTGGCTTCAAAGGCTTTTTATTTGTTTACTAGCAATGGACATGGACATTTTGCATGGGTGAAGAATATTATTACGTTTTATATTAGTGGATTCTTGTTTTGGTTTTCCTAATTCAGGGTTTTTTTTAATCATCTCATCTCATTTTTTTCCTCTTCTGGATTCTTTCAGTATGTTCTTCTGCAAGCACAACGTCCAGGGCTGGGCATTGTCCTCCAGCTGAAGCAGCGATCACAAACAGCCATCTGCTACTAGGCATTCCCAAATGAGCATGGCTATTTTACTTTTATTTTTTTATATACTTGTATTGACTTCAGATTCCACTCTAACCCCTTCTTCAAACTCTACTGAAGGTATGCATTGATTATTTCTACCTATGTGTGAAACCTTGTCCTTTTCCTTATTGAACTGCATCATATTTATTTCACAGCCTTTCTCTTGTTTGTCAATATTTGTCTTGAAGCTGGTGTGCACATCTCTGCTATTTAAGACAAAACAGAAATCTTACCTTTTTATTTTTCTGGTCCTTCTTAAACAGAATGTATCCCTTCAGATCAAAAAGTAAGTTGGAATTTTAATTATTTACAAAAATTTCACATTAATTCCTCCTGCATTAATTTTGGGACTTTGACTCCCTGCTTTCCCTCTGTGTTCTAGTTTTACCTTCATTTATTTATTTATTTATTTATTTATTTATTTAACTCCAGGTTAGCAGGAAGGCTCTATTTTCTGCAGGAAGATTCCCCAGACAACCACAACCTGTGCATCCAGCAACTCCTGGGTGAGGAGGCTCAAATTGCTGTAGTGACTGACAAAAGCAGTTGCTGGGTGCCTGTGTTCTGTGTTAGCATCAGTAGGTAACAACCAATGTTTGTCTGGGGTTTATCCTCTTTTGGCGAAGTTATTGCAGTGGCTTTTGGGCATTGCCACGTATTTCCTTGGCATTCCTCTTTGTATTCACCTCCTGTGCTGGGCATTTTACTGTGGCTGTTTTTCTGGACATGGACAGAGAGCATTTCCCAGTGCTGCCTAATCTGGTCCTACCCAATTCCCTTTCCTCAAGATCTCTCGAACGTGTTCTCTTCTTTGTCATTACACATTTGGCCTGCGAGCTATTTTACGCAGATCACCTGAAATCCCCTTTAAATGTGCAAGAGTTTCCAGAGGAAATTATGGTGCAGAAGAAAAAGGATTTAAACCCTCCAGTGTTATTCACGTGCTTCCCAAGGGGAATATTCTGAACAGCAAAACATCACCAATAAAAGCCAATTAACTGACCAGATCCATCCTTTTCCAAGCTACTTGCCCTTTCCTGCAAGGACAGGTCCTTCTGAAAAAACCCCTTCTTTCTATTCTCCTCTCGTTGGGTTATACATGAGCCTTTTGATACCAAGAAGCTGCTGCCAATATCCAGAATATATACCCAATGCTTTTTATATTCACATAGGGTATTGATCAATCCTCAGAACTGTAATTCTCCTGCTTCCAAGATGGAAAATTATGGGGCATTTTTGTAAATATATACATACACACACACACACACACACTTCCTTTAAGTAACCCAACTGTTTTACTTATTTCACTCTGACAAACTCAAGGACCTAACTGGCAAGCAGGCACTTAATATTTTTTACAACGTCTTTCCAGCAGCAGCTTCCATGGGATTATTTACTGCCAAAGTAAATCAAGAATAAATGAAAAAAAAAACCTGAAATATTTATAGCCTAAGAAAAATCTGGTTCAGACTAGAAATCCCGGACTGGCATTAAATCAAGAAATGTAACAAGATAAATTGTGCCATCATACTCTTTGTTTTCTGGATGTAACGCTATCACTTATTCTAATTGTTATGCCACAGTTTGAGCAGTCGGTCCAGATAGATAGATGGAAAACAAAGTATGTTAAATATGATCATGGGGGAAACATGACATTTTCCCCTAAAAATACTGATTGTGTGTCCATTTGTCAACAGTATGTAATTTATACAAATATGTTTGTTACCCAAGTAGTCAGCATCATTTTTTTGTGGTTTTCCCATTAGAGAAAGGAGTCGATCCTCTGATATTTTTTAGCTGTCATTTTTTTTTTTTCCTTATCTGTGGAGGAAGGAATGATATCCATTCCTGAGAGATCCAGACAGGATGTTGGGAATGTACAGGGGTATATCTGAGATGAATGGATAGAAATATTGTGGTGGAGAAAAGGTGGCTGAGATGAGTTGGGGGGAAATACACCGATCAGCTATGGCTCTGCACACAGTGCAGCACCAAGCCTCTCACCGCAAATACTCTGGGTAATTTTCCACCTAAACATGAGGAAAAACTTCTTTCCTGTGAGGGTGGCAGAGCCTGGAACAGGCTGCCCAGAGAGGTTGTGGTGTCTCCTTCTCTGGAGAGATTCCAAACCCACCTGGACAACGTGATTCTTGGCCTCCCTTCTCTGGTTGACCCTGCTGGAGCAGGGAGGTAGGACCAGATAATCTCCAGAGGTCCCTTCCAACCCCCACCATGCTGCTTCTGTAATATTATTGGAGAGAAAGTGCACAAAAGTGTTGCTTTCATCACATATTTCTGGGTATCTGGAATACTGAAAATGTCAGTCTGAACACGGGCTGTGAGTAGCTGCACTGACTTTGTGGCACTGCACTTAGAGGGGAAAGGGTTTTTTTTGTCCTGGGTCTGAAACTTGCATTGCTGTTTGCCCTTGGCAATGGAATTTACAAGGAGATACGTTATAGATTCATTTATTAATTAAAATAGTCCGACATATATTCAGTGCATGAACAAAAGTGCCAATATTTTGTTCTTTACTGAGCCGAGGCTCAACCTGGTGCCCGGGCTTTAGGTTTCAAGCCCTATACTTTCTTCAACTGCTTATTTTTTGAGTAACAAAACACTTACAAGATCAAGTCTGTGACAAAGGAGAAGAATGCACTTGTAGTGTCATCTGAGTTTTCATGAAAATATGCAACATTTCACATTTCTGCCACAACTGTCTGTTAGTTTTGTAACGGCAAGAAAGAGCCGGTTCAGGTGGCGAACTGACATCTTGCCGAGGTAAATATTGTCAGGCGGTGGGAATGATGAGATTTTGCTCTTAGCTAAATTCAAGCAAATTGACATTCTTACCCATGGCAAAATGTAGCTATGTTTGCAGAAACAGCAACTTTTATTTTTTTTTTTTTTGACCTGGTGAAAGAAGTGATGTTTAGCAACAGGGATGTGGGGCTAAATTCTACAGGGATGCTGGCAGAGGAGTTTCCCCCCAAGGCTGGAATTCTGGTGTAACTACCTGTAGACAGAGATCTGCTGAATGCTTATAGGAGGGAAGGAATAAAAATGTGAGGAGAAGAGGCTATAATCCAGAGAGTCCATGCATAGCTTTTTTACTCTACAGCCTCAGCTTTCCCTCCCACCAGCTTCCACACATCTATATTATCTTTTAAATTTGGCCTTACATACTTTTGTATTCCTCGTCTGCCAGGAAATAAGCTGAGTCTGTCCCAGCTAGGCTTGCATTCTTGGCACACCGCTGCTCCTGATCTCTATATTGTCTCCTGAGCACCTGATTTGAAGGCATCTAATGTGAATTTTCTCATGAATGCCAATGATATACAGCTACATTTTTCTTTTCAAACTTTTTATCCCTCAGGCGCTTTCTGCACTCAAACTATTTTCCAGATATCCATAACAGACTGAAGAGCAAATACCTGTAACTACCAGAGCAGAAGCAGAAGTGACCAGTTTTACAGTCTCCAGCAAGATTTTCCCGTGCTCTTGTAGTACTTGGGGCTTATTTCAAATTATTGAACCATATTTCGAAGGAGGAAAGTACCTTGTGTTACTTAACTAAAGTTCCCAATACCGATCACTCCTATTTTTCCTTTTTCACAAAAGAACTCGGGTTTTCATTTGGTTTTCACTCCTGACTGCTGTTGCTTACTTTTCCTAGGGAAACAGAAAATATCGTGGCTTATTTGCAATTCAAATTCAACACGTAAAGCCTTCGGGGAAGGTTTAAATCTTGTGTTTTCAAAACATTTTCCTAAATCCTAACAGCTCTTTGCGTTTCAGCTGACATTGGGTCTCATACGCAGTGTGACACTACAGATGCTTTTGTTTCTTAAACTGCCTGCATTAAGGCACTTTACTGGCAGATGAGGAGCAATGGGCTGGACTCCACTTTGGTGTCTATCATGAGGCCTCACTCAGCTCCTCAGATGGATTCTCCAGTATTCCCCAGCAGATAGGAAGGTCAGAATTGGCTTAGTAAATAATAGTGGCACTCTGGTGGTCCTGTGACCCCCTAGGGACAAGGCAAAAGGCTTGGGTCAAGCAAGCTGCTGAATAAGCAGGATCCACCATCCCCACATCAGATGAATTTACTCATCTTCCCACGATGGAGCATTCTGAGGATTCACACCCCTCTGCTATGAGGACAGGCTGAGAGAGTTGGGGTTGTTCAGCCTGGAGAAGAGAAGGCTCCAGGGTGACCTCATAATGTCCTTTTAGTACTTAAAAGGGGCCCATAAGTAAGCTGGAAAGGGACTTTACAAGGGCATGTAGAACAGGACAAGGGGTAATGGTTTTAAACTGCAAGAGAGTAGATTTCTAAGGTAAGTGTAAGGAAGAGGTTGTACAGGGAAATTGTGGATGCTCCGTCCCTGGAAATGTTCAAGACCAGGCTGGATGGGGCTTGGAGCAACCTCCTCTATTGAGAGGTGTCCCTGCTCGTGGCAGGGAGGATGGAACTAGATGATCTTTAAGATCCCTTCCAACCCAACCCATTCTGTGATTCTAACAGTCAAGCACAAGCCACAATAGAATTTCCATATCTTAAAAATAATTTTGATTTTTTTTACATTTGTTTGACAGTGACGATTACCAAGCTTAAGCTAGGAAACAAAACCAGGAACGCTCCTCTCCCCTCACTGCACTGCAGAGCATCCCCACGTGCTTTGTGTGCAGTCAGCATCTCACTGACATTCCTGTTGTAGTGCCCTGGGAAGGTGTTAGTGAGTGACACACTTTGACCAGCACGTCCCTGATTTCGTGCACTAGCAGAAACATCTCTCTGTGCATCCACAAGGGTAAGTAACCGTGTCTTGATAGGAGGGAGGCAAGGAGAAAATTTGCTGTATTCAAACCAAAGACTGAAAAGACACAAACCCCAGCGCGTTGAGTTGTTGACAAATCAGTATAAAAATGTCTTTCAACAGTAAACTGCTTAAGTTGCAAGGACTGTAACTGCTGTAACGCAATCACAGCCCTTGTGCTTAACCAAGCCTTAGGAAAGCACAGGAAAGGTGCAGTTATCTTATATCAACCATGTCGTTTGGAGCTTATTTACTAGTACTTTGATATTCTTCTTTTTTATTTTTATTTTTTTTTACGGTTTGTACACGGTATGCAACAGCAGTAATCATTCTGAAAGGGCTGTCTCCTGGGCAATATAAAATTTTGCTTCACAGACTCGCGTTGCTCACGCACCAACATTGCTGGTGGTGTTTTCTTGTAACTGAGGAGATGTAGACATATTAGCTTTTTATTTACGCATGTGTCTATATGTATATATGCATGTGAGGCGGTGTATTTATACGTAGGATAAACAAAGGTATCATTTGATTCAATCACCTCAACTGTTGGGGTTGGTGTTTTTTTGACATACAAAGTTATGGTGCTATTTCTGCTCCTTGCAGCGATACGTATGATAAATAAGGGCAGAGATATCTCATTGTGATGCAGTGGGATAAAACCGGCACAGAAACTGGTTTTGTTTGAAGAGTTTTTTCTCTTCGTTATTCATTGCGAAGTTTTTTTCTATCCATTACAAACCCTGGCTGGTCTATCGGTCTCTTGCTCTGGGACGCATGGTAAAAAAAGGATATTAATCCACGTGGGACACGTTCGGGTGCCCTTGCACAGCCAATACCCTGTGCTTCAGGGTATGTCCTCACACCTGCAGCTTTTCAGGAGCAGAACTGAGCTGTGCCAAGGCTTTGCTCCAGTCCAAACCCATCGACATACCCCTTCAGGGAAACGATAAAATTCCACTCTGCTACCAGTTCAGGTTGACGCTGCCCAGAATGGTAAACAGGATTCAAACAAATTGCTTATCCCATTACCACAACCACAGGCCCTGAATTCATCAGAAATAAAATCCCAATAATTGCATTCCTCTTTATAGCACCTTTTCCACGATTTCTGTGTCCGCTCATCGTGCCTGCCTGTGTACACAAGCACATTGAATTGAAACACATTGTCAAGCGAAGACAACAGATAGTTACAAAGTCAATACATTAGTTCGTAGTAATTTCTGTTCTTTAGTCTCTATCACACAGAGGATTATCTTTTGGAACATCTGCCCAAATTCAGGCTCATATAAAATACATGTCACTTAAGTGAGGCACGCCATTACGTGTCTCGCTTCAACTATTCAGTGCATTATTTGGGGTTTTTTCTATTAGCTAGTCACCCCATTTTACCCTACGTAATGTAAAAAGCAATCGTATCAGTTTCAGGTGTTTAAAAATACGTTGTGAACTTCAGAATTCATTACTGATATTCCTGGAGGCAGCAGCGAGGATCAGCGTCCATTTACAGTGAGTAAGCTCCTCATCTTTAAGATCCTGATATCAAGAAAACATGAGGTCTCATACCCTACCACAACTGTGCTTCAGTTGCAGCTGTACGTGTCTCAGTGCTCTGTTCTCTGTTCCCAGCAGAAATTATCTCTTCTGATTTCAAGACAAATGTGTTTTCTACATTAAATTTGCAGCTGGGATAAGCATAGGCGCCTTTGACAGTGAAATTCTAGCCTGCAACTCTTTTCATAAACAGAAGTGAGGCTGAAGTAGAGTGAGGCAAAGTAGAGTAATAATTTATCTAACGTTGTTTGATAGAAGGAAAAAAACGTCAGCCACAAAAGCTTCCTGGGGTAAAATGGATAACATTAAAGAAAGATTTGCAGCAGTGATAGTAGCATTTAGCAATGACTGCTGTGTTTCCTTCAACTGGAGGAAGGCAAAACTAATTCAAGCTCAGGAGTTTCTGTAGGCAATGTGTACAGTGGTTTGCCAAAAGATTACGTGCTGTTGACCTGCCATCTCTTTGTGTTTGCAGATACACAGATCCTGGAGGCACGCTGGAAGAATTAACCTTGTATATGATTTTCCATTTCATTTCCCTGTTTGTTTGCAGTTTAAGTCTTCCGTTGTATGATTTGTGGTATGTGTGAAGACAGAAAAAGCAAAATTTATTATTTGTGTTACTACACTTGAGAATACGTTGAGTCCTTGGCCCAGTTGCGTAACCCAGGCACAGCCTAACTCCAGATGGAGTCAAGATCCAAGTATTCCCTGACCTTTCACAGAGAGTTTTCAATTAAGGAGAGCTGAGATCTCGGACTGACTTACACATGCTCCAGCCATTGTCTCTTCTGAATGTGACCGTCTTCATGATCTTCCTCAAAATCTAATGCTACTTGAGTTCCAACACAACGCTTAGGTCATCTAAGCCTTTTTCCCTCCTAGCAGGACAGAGGTGACAGGCCTCTCACTCTTTTAGTTTCATCCCTTTCCATGCCTCTGTACCAGCATTGCCAGCAAAATGTTTATAAACTAGAAACAATCACAGTCATTAAACATGTAACTAAAGTGGCCTATGCTAAAGTGGTGTTCTTAGGTAGTTTATCAGAACTGCCTGAAGTCCAGATTCTCATGCAGGACCTGCTAATTGAAATGCTTCAAGACATGGCAGAAAGGTGTTAACATCTGCTACAACCTGATGGAAACTTCACCCGTACACTAGCTTCATACAAAGGGCTTGTGGTGTGAGTTCAGTACTCCTGAGTCATTCCAGTTACTCATTCTGGTGTAGGACTTTTCAGCTCTGTCAAATAGCTGACAGGATTGCAAGGATCAAATACAAGAGCTCTACTCATTCTTCTAAAATAACACTGCCCTCATTTGATCTCTACATGTGTGGGAATGGACATTCAAAAACCTCTATGAAATCTGTCCTGTAAGTTTTGATGAGATGAGAATTTCGATATAGTCTTCAGAGATTCCTGTGGACTGCAGAAGAGAATGTTTTCCATGTGAGTTAGAGTTTAGAAGTTTTCGTCAGGTAGATAATTTCCGACAACTGGAAGATTCCCTATCGGTCACTCAATACAGGCAACAGTAATTACGGAGCAAACACTGAGATAGGAAAGATCTGATCAAAAGGCTTGAAAGATTTGGCTGAAGTGTAAGTGTGGATCAATTTTCAATTCAATCCGTTATGAAATACATTTTCTGAAGAGGTCTGAAAAGTGTTAAGTTTGCCAAACCTGCCGCTATAACCTGTCACCTAATTATCACATTTCTTTTAATGTGTTCACAAACTCTAAAGCTGAATATGTAGGTGGTACCCTAATACTGAGACAGAAGAGCACACGTTATTCTTCACAGATGAAAAATTTAATATCTACTTCATATCTATGAGTAGAAGCTTAAGAACTTCAGAAAGCAGCCTTCCAAATATTATCAGTGTAATAATGATAAAAAAATTGATTGTCTTCCAACTGAAGTTAGTAGCAAAGCTCCCGTTTCTTCAGTAAAATAGGATCAAAATTAGAATGTCATCAAAAGATACTGTGCAGGTTTCTTCAAGGATGTTAATAAAGGAACTGCTGATAAACCTTTACAATAGTATCTTGAAGACTTCACCTCTTTCAGGCTCTCCTGCAGCAGTTGTTTCAATATGAGCCTTACATCACAGGAACGCTTTCATTTCTGCCACCGTAAAGTCCGCTATTCAGAGTTTTCATTTTCATCTTTTGCTTGCTTCATATTTACTATCCCAGATCTTTTTATTAAAATCCATATTAAAGGTATTGTGATATCTTTATGGTGCTCACCTTTCAAGCAAAATTATATTCTTAGTAATAAAGCTTTTACTTCTGCCCTTCTTACACATCTGCACCTCCAGCTGGTGACCATGGAGGGAATCACGGTGCACAGAGGGACAGATGCAGTCTCAGGTCACCTCCCGTGGTGTACCCTCCACTCTAGCCAGGGTTTGCTCTGCTGGTTTTCTTGGAAGGCTAATAACAAGCCTCTGTCCTTCTCAGCAAGAGACACCTAAGGAATGCCTTGACCTAGCACCCACTCCTCCAGCTCATGGCTGAGGGGATTCCCCAGAGATGGCTCATAAATCTCGTCTGATTGGCGTGCAGCGGAAATCTACCACTTCCTGAGAGAGACCCTCTTTTTGATTTTGTTCTTGGCTTGTTGATGTATTATATATTTACCAGCAGAGAAGCTCATTTGTGGTTTATTGCTCTAACATCTGCAACGATCTCTCTCTTTCTTATTTCACTGTGGCTCCTCGTTTGTTATTCCTCCCAATTACAGCCAGGCAGCTTCAAGGGCTGGGCTCCCAAACTCAGCACGGGCACCAGTTGCTCATCAGCACAACACCTGCTTAGCAGCTTCTCCTACTTCGAAAAATACTATTATAACCAGTTTATTAAGAAACTATTCATTTTCATATCCTCTCTTCTGGAGGAGAAAGGGGAGGAATGATGAGCTTTGCACGCAAAGCTCGTCAGGCACAAGGTATGAAAGAGAGCAGGACATAACATGCTATGAGGGGCATTGAGTGGGTATTAAACATGACACTTGAATTATGTTGTGCATCAAAAGTCCCCTGTCTGCTTCCTGGACTCCCTTACAAGGTGACAAGTCATCTCAGGACTTCCTTTCAGGAAAAAAAAAAAAAAATGCAAGAGGTTTTCTCAGCTGTACTGCAGTGAAGCTGTAGGGAAAGGAAAGACTTCCTAGATTTTGGGGAAAGGTGTTGTCCTGGTTTCACTGGGATAGAATCCCAGGTCAACCGTGGTCTGCAGGCCATTAGCAGTCTGGAGTCAACTGGGAGGGGTAAAAGCCAGGACAGCTGTCCTGAGCTGGCTACAGGTGTATCCCAGACCATCAACATCATGCTCAGTATAAAGGGGGAAATTGCTGAGGATAGTGCTTCTTGCTCCTTCTCTTCTCAAGTGTTACCATCCCTAGAGAGGCTCACTCATCGTCCTGCTCCTGAGGATACTTTCCTGTTCACTGTCACCACTACGTACTTACTGGGCTGAGTATGACTTTCTACACTTTATATTGGAATTAGTATTAATTTGGTTGGTTTTTTAAATCTGTTTTCTTTTCAGTAGAGGCTCCTCTCCTTTCCCTGATGCCTCTTCTTGGCTGGGGAGGGGTCGTTGGGTGATAGAGCAACTGCTGTAGTTTAGCCCCAGATATTGAGCTAAACATAGAAAGGAGTTCAAGTTCTGCTTTGTTGTTGTTTTTCTCTTTTATTAAAAAAATGCTGATGAATTCCTGCTAACTTTTCTTGACTTGGGCAAGTCTTCTCCCAGGAAGGGTAAGCTTAAAGATGCTTCAGACTTATGAGGGTGAGGAGTTTACAAGAGCTTTCAACAGGCTTTCCTGAAGAACTGCAGTGGACAGTATGTCCCCACTGCCTGCTTTTGGGTTGCAAATGCCATTTAAACTCAACTGCAATACTTTCAGCCAGTAGCAGAGGCAGCAAGACACTAACACCAGTTAGTTGGTCCTTTGAGCTACTGGGTTTTTGTATTTTATTTGATAACAGTCATGCCTTGCTGCGCAGCAAGAAATCCTGGGGTGCATTAAGCAAACTGTGTCCAGCAAGTCTAGGGAGGTTCTCCTCCCCCTCTACTCTGCCCTAGTGAGACCACATTTGGAATAAAGCATCCAGTTTTGGGCTCCCCAATTCAAGAGAGACAGGGATCTACTGGAGGGAGTCCAACAAAGAACTACAAGGATGATGAAGGGACTGGAACATCTCTCCTGTGAGGAAAGGCTGAGAGAACTGGGGCTGGTTAGTCTGGAGATGAGAAGCCTGAGAGGGGATCTGATTCAGGTCTAGAAATAGCTGAGGGGTGGGGGTCAAGTGGAAGGGACCAGGCTCTTGTCTGGGGTGCCCTGGGATAGGACAAGGAGTAACAGGTATAAGCCAGAACCCGGGAGGTTCCACCTCAACATGAGGAGAAACTTCTTTGCTGTGAGGGTGACAGAGCCTGGCCCAGGCTGCCCAGAGAGGTGGTGGAGTCTCCTTCTCTGGAGACTTTCCAACCCCCGCTGGATCTGTTGCTGTGTGGCCTGCCCTGGGTGATCCTGCTCTGGCAGGGGGGTTGGGCTCAATGATCTCCAGAGGTCCCTTCCAACCCCTACCATCCTATGACTAGTTCTGGGCTGACCTAGGTAGACACAACTGCTTGTAGGTCAGATGAATTTAAACCAGCTGGTAATAAGATGAAGTTGAATGCTAAATAATATAAATGGGAACAAGGCAGGACTGTACTGCCAGGGTGACTTTACGATTAGCTGAGCCATATATGGCCATCAGTTTAGCCTAAGATGAAGCCTCTAATCATTTTATTTGCATGCATATGTGCATGCATGTGTGTCAGGAGGGAAAGTTAATTTCTGGGCTTATTGTTTAACAAGTAAATGATTCAGCGTGAAATGATGAGCCTCACCATCCCCTTCCTCCTTGGTGATGCTGTTTCTGTTTATTACTATCATTTAGAATCTCTCTGATAATGAGGAAAAGGAGAAAATAATCAGTTGGTTTCTAGATGAAATTAGACTTAATTCAGCGTGATCTATGTATTTTAAAACAGGGGATATATCCAAGTAGAATAATCAGTGCAGCAAACAGATTTTGTTAAACATAGAACTGTTCAGGTTGGAAGAGACTTTTGAGATCGAATCTGTTAAACCCAGCACTGTCAGGTTACCACTAAACTCATGTCCCTCAGCACCACACCGCAGTTTTTAAAGCCCTCCAGGGATGGGGACTCCACCACAGCCCTGGGAAGCCTGTTCCAGAGCTTTACAATGCTTTTGAGGAAGAAAATTTTCCTCATGTTCAACCTAAACTTCCCCATGTACAACCTGAGGTGATTTTCTCTGGTCCTATCACTTTTTCCTTGGGAGAAGAGACTGTGACCCCACCTGGCTCCAGCCTCTTTTCAGGTTGTTGAAGAGAGTGATGGCTAGACAGGGTTCAAGATATTCCAGGTCAGGCTCAATGAGGCTGTGAGCAACCTGATCTAGTTCCAGATGTCCCTGCTCACTGCAGTGGGGTTGGACTAGATGACCTTTAGAGGTCCCTTCAAACTCAAACCATTCTATGATTCTAAGATGACCTGGAGATAGGACTAGTCATGCAAATTATTAACCTATTCAGCTTGAATAATATATGCTGGTGGAATCCAGAAGAAACAAAAAAAAAAAGGAGGAAGAAGTCTTTTAAACAAAAGCCAAGGAGCAAAGTGATGGAGTTTCTAATGGCTTCACCGTATTGAGTACCTTCTCTACAGCAGGTTTTTGGATGCTACAACAAGGGAGAGGTGCTGATTCTACAATATGAAATTAATAACCATGGCAATGCCAGCTCATCTGAATGTCCCTCGTTAAAGTGCTATTTTGTCACCTACCAGTCCACTGATACTGGTCCAATCCCTGTGCTATTCCCTTTTATGTATTTAGCCCCAATATTTTGGTCTCCCTTTACAAAGAAAGGAGCCCACAGATCTAGGCACCAGCTAAGCCAGAGAGGAGGAAGGGCAAGGAGCTGGCAACTGGGTGATGCTTCTTGCAGAAAGAAGTCTGAACTGGGTTAACAGAAGGTCTGATCTTCTCATTAAGGCTCTGAAGATAAATGACTCATTAACGTTTAGTAATTATAAATAGCGATGTCTTTCATTAATGACTTGCCACACGTCAGATATTAAGCATTGTTTTGATCATGCTTTAAATCATAGTGTAATTTATAGACTTCTATTTAAATTTGTAATTTGAAAAGAAAACTTGATTAGGAGCTGTACATTTGGAGATATATATAGTGAAGCTCATGTTAACATGATTTAAATATAAACAGGTTTAGAGAGTCCTTTTGTTACAGAGAACAATTTGAAACATAAAAAACAAGGCTAATCTATTTTCCTGCAATTAAAGGCAGCTTTCTTTTTGCCAAGAATTCCATAGACACACCTAAGTTCCTCCAAAAACACTTCCAAGTCAGTTCACTTAACACGTATCGGTGGCATCAAGTTGCTTGAAAATTGATGTCATTCTCGGCCTAAGATGAATTGATTTTTGTTTGTTTATTAAGGAATTTCTTCTGCTGTTCATGCAGTTTCCTACCTGATGGATGAGCTGTTTGCTCATTCAGAAGGAAGACCTTATCAAGTGTCACTAAGCAGGTAAAAGAAAGAGACAGAGAAAAACATGAATATGTTTTGATTACATTAATTACTACTGGACTCCTGCTTTGCGCGTGGCAGTTGATTTGTTAGAAACTGATTCTATTTCTTGATAATTAAACTGCTCTCCCAGCAATTATCAATACATTTGCATCTGCTGGATACGCAGCAGACGATTTATATAGATCCAGAATACGCTAGGAAAGAACAATGTTAGCTTGAATAGTAAACAGTATTTATGAATGTTTTCTCTTCCTGGATACACCAAGGAGATTTGAAATTGAACTTGCTATTCAGGAGGTGGTTTTTGACAAGTAAACAGGGTTGGATACTCCAGTGGTGTAAGTAGGAATAGCTTTGAGCTTTATGCAGAAATGCTAATTCACTTCAGGTAAGAATCGGGACTAAAGAGCTTTGCAAGAAAAAGCCTTTAAATTTAATCTGCTGTAAGATAAGAATAACGGCTTCATTTAATACGGAGACAGATAATATTTAGGATGCACTTATTTATGGATCCACTTATTTAAAAGATGTTGAGTCTACAAATGTGAAGGTCCATGAGAACTATTTGCATCAAATCTGGCAATGACTGCATATCGAAGTTTAGCAAGACATTTTTACTGGTATTGCTTTTTTTTTCTAGAAGCAGAATTTCCTTTTCATTTCTGCTTTATTTTCTTGTCTATTAGACTGTACATGGGAAGCTAATAGGACTTTAACCTGCTTTCTTGTAACATCAATGCTCTGAGAAGCCTCTTTTATGCCCTTCCATTCAGCACTTTCATTTAGACTCTCTTCATGCACCAAAATACATTGTTGGAATCAGAGAGAATAATCAAGAGGAAATTGCACAATGCCAAATGATCTGTTATAATGTGTATAAAAAAAGAGTGAATTAAACACACTGCTGTCTTACTCAAGGCCATTTTGAGGAGCGCTTCTTTTGCAAAGCCCTTTCAGAAATGATCCTTCTGATTATGTACCCCAAAAATCTAACTTGGTGCTGGGGATCTGTGCACACCCCTCAATGTAACATAGACCTGAGCATCTAGATAAGCTGTGCTGCACTTGCAAATTCACAAGAGGAATTACTATAATGAAAAATCCTGAAGTTTTGAACGTGACTGTTCTGTCAGTTCAAGGAAGATGGTGAAAATTCACCTACGTGATTAGATGTTCTTCATTCTTTTTTCTTTCTCCTGTTCTGTATTTTCTATTTGAAGGATTTCTATGTACTTCTTAAACAATTGCTGCATTCTTCACCCATATGTGGCTGTGGTTTTGTAGTGCTAGAAGAAGTGAGATGTTCAAGGCCAAATTTTGAAACATGGCTGATCTCAGCTTCCAAGTGTTGTTTTCAGTGAGGAATAGGTATTGTTGCTGATGTGACTCATGAAATACAGTCAAGAGAGCCACGATGGCACGTGTTTGTTCCTCAGAAGGTTTATAGTCACACATGGAGAATGGAGCACTGCAGTCAAAAGCCTCCATGTGAATCTAAGACCAGGCTTATTTTTTTAACTGCTAAGGAAGAGAGTAAAAATGTAGTCTGTTGTGAATTAGTTCATAAGGATATAAGGAAAGATTTTTGTCATTTATTTGGGTATTAGGAAAAATTTCCTCCCTAAAAGGGTTATCAAGGCCTGGGCTGCCCAGGGCAGGGGTGGAGCCCCATCCCTGGAGGGGTTTCAGAGCCATGGAGATGTGATGCTGAGGGACCAGGGGTTAGTGGTGACCTGGCAGCGCTGGGCTAACAATTGGTCTCGATGATCTTAAAGGTCTTTTCCACCAAGATGATTCTATGTTTATCTTGTTTGCTGTACTACTCTTAGCTGACTGCATGATCCTCCTCTCTTTGTCATGAAAGCAGATTGCAAGGCTACTGCTTAGCTCTTACAGCTCCTCCTCATCAGCTGCTCTCAGTAGTAGTTGAATATACCCATCTCCATATAATAGAGACTTGTAGCACCTCTGAATAACATTCACGACCTGGTCAAGAATACATCTGTTGCCAAGCAAACCCCTGAGTACTGATGTCTGCACACTTGTGTTAACCACATTTCAATCCTCAACGATGTGGAGAAGCGTTTTCTATAAACTAACGTATAGTAGTAAAGTAATAGGAACGACAGAAAATGCTCCAAAATCCTCTCTTGAATGTAAGAATGACCAACCTGCATGTAGTAATATTCATGAAGTTCTTCAAGCCCTCACAACTCTATATGGTTCTATAAGATCTTAACTCAAGAAGAAATCTTTGCCTTTTGAAAATGCTATAAAAGGGACCTACTTTCTCTGGTTTCATGCCTGCATCAAACTGCTTGTTGTAAATTGTTACAATTATTGGTTTAGCAGACTTAAAATATCAAAATCAGTCTTTCTGTAATGAATGGAATATTTCCTTAACCCCTTAGCATTTTTTTTATCCCTTCTCAAAAGAAAATTTTGCCTTTTGGGGTCACTATTAAAGCATGTGATTTCCCCAGACCTCTTAGAAAGGTTGTCCTTTGGTTTAAGCCAAAACAACTGCAGATATATTTAGGACAGGAAAAGGTATTCTGTCTCAATCCGTGACTTCATTTCTTAACGAGGAATCACATTTACATTTTCCACATCAATAAAAATAATACAAGTCAACAACCAGAATTTTCCCTACATTTTGTAAAGGTGCCTCAGGCAAATTATCTTCAGAAGTGGAGACTGGCTATTTAACACTGCTAATATTTCTAGCCAGAGGACATAGAGGACCATAAGGATTTGTTCAAGGAAAACACTGAATTTAAAGGATCTTTGGACTGTAAGCCCTCTCCTTCAGGGTCTGTCTAACGCCAAGTTTGTGGAACAGTTGGTCTTTAGCAGTAGAAGTTACTAAATAGCATATTATCAGGTGTTCCTGCTCATTCTTTCCTGTAGTTACAGGATCACCATTATATTAAATACAAAATCCGTATTTAGGTGTGCTGATTAACTGGGATGACCTATTAGATGATTCTTTCCTTTGAAAATGTAGTTTGATTGGTAAACCTGAACAGCCAAAAGCCCATGTTTCTACCCTTTCCTTTTCATTTGGTGAGTGTTTCCATGGGACAGGGATCCAAAACATAGCAAGGGGGAAGTTTCCATTTGAAGTCTTTCTGTATCCTTTTCCAAAGGCTCACAAGACTGTACTGATGTCGTGTTCAGGAAAGGTTCTGACCGCTTTGGCTTGCATACCAACATGGATACCAGTAACAGCCTATCTTGGGAGCCTGTTGTATCTTGACCATTTGAAGCTATGGATGAATGAATAGAACTGTGTACTATAAACAAGCAAGAAGAATCCCAATCTGATGCTTTTCCATCAACCCCCCCGTCACCACCACTACAGAAAAATTAGTGTATGAGTAGCAGCTGATGTTTTGCATACCTGCAAAGCTGCTCCATCAAGAATTTTCTACGCATTTCCTTAGAACTGCATTTATAGAACCTCAAAGTAGAGTTCAGCCTCCAGTGGGCTTAAATGTGCTTCCTGTTTTGAAGAAGAGCCGTTCAGGAGGATCTTGAAGTGTCGTGTCTGCAGTTTTATATGCTAATCAGACTTTCACCGGAGTTACATTCTTAATAATGCAGATTGTTTCCCGGGATCCTGCAGCTCTTCCCCAACTTCTTGTCATCTGCATGTTTGATTGCACTCATAAATTGCATGTGGGCACTAATAACTTCTGCTGATGTCACACTGCATGTCTCTGGTGGTTGATTCAGCCTCCCTAGCAGGCCAGGATTTTCTCTAGTGGTGTATGTTAGAGGTTCAGCAACAGTTTAGGAGCTTGAACAGAGATAAGAAAATGATGATGGACCTGCGTTTCACTCTTGAAAACATCCATTTACTGGTAATAGTCTAAATAATGGACTATTTATTTTTTTTTCTTGGCATCTAAAACAACATTGTTACTACATAGTCACACAAATCAAACTCTTCACCAGTTCTAGGCTAAGAGCAGCAAACAGATTGATTATATTCTTCTCTTGGTTTGCTCCCCTTAGAAAAATCTGTCATTTGTGAGGGGAAATAGCAAGTACTGGGTTTGGAGGGATTCGCTACCTCTTGCTTTTATCTCCTTAATAAGCAAATCAGTTCTCATCAGTGTGCAAGATCATCAACACGCATTCCAATTTCTGTACACATCGGGATAGATCAACCACAATTACATTATGTGGAGGGTAAATCACACAGTAATTAATGTAGCTAATAAACAGCATACAAGGCCTGATTCAGTCTCATGAAAATCAGGGGAACGTATCACACCAACGTCAGTAAGATGTGGATCAGCTTTCTGAAGATTGGGATCTTCGCTTAGCTTATGATGCAATCATGTGCTGCAGGGAATAGGCTTAAACTCCCTGCGTGTATCTGTAGGTCAGCACACTCACACTTAGAGCAGGACCTTCTGAGTAAAAGCTTCTTTTATGCTTATAAAAAAAAATAAAATTTAAAAAAGATAAATCACATTTACTCCAAAGTATTGCTCCTTTTCTTTGAAACTACACCGGCAAAAAAATAATGTTGTGTCCAGGCCAATGTATATTGCAGAGAGAAATGTTCTATTGGAAAAAAGAACATCTCAGTAGTAAGCGCAATACATTGGGGCGTATTTCACGACTACGGTAACTATCATTCTTGCCAAACCTCTCCATCCAAATCACAAAAGCCCTGATGATCTGGATTTGAGTGGCCCTCAGGCTGCTGTTTGGATGTGCTGGAGAAATGAAGGCTCTCTTCTCTTCCCCTCCTTGTATTAGTCACATCCAGCAGAAAATAAACATAACGTATGCGAGTATCCTACAACATCTCTTCTATGCTCTCACCCTGTGATATGTGATTCCAGGGTGAAAAAGTCGCTGTCACAAGCTTTATGGCCTCATAAGTTTTCTTCCGTTATTGCTCAGAGCATCCGATGTTACCCACTGTAAAATCCACGCGGCCAACCTGTGAAGCTGCAAGCAAAAGCCTGCGCTGAGATAAATAAAAGTTGTCCCTTCCAGAAAATTTCAGGCAATTTGTTTCTGTTTATTTTGGTCTCATTAGGCTGCCACTAGATGATAAATGATTTGGGTTAAGGGTAATTTAGTTTATGGCACAATAGGTATGAAAGGTTATTCCTTCTTAGGCCCTTCTCACATAAAATCCTCCTTTAAAAAAAGTAAAGTCTTTATGTCTCAATAAACAGAAGCCACATAGATCTTGTGTAACAAATTACATATTGGATAACAATCTATAAAATTTTATTGGCTTATGAGGTTTGCATTGATTTGAATTTTACCCAAAAGCAAAGCATTGCTGCTTCTCCAAAACACTAAAAGAAAAAGAAAACAGAAATCTCCATTACAGTTGTTTGTTTTTTAAATGTGTAGCCATCAGAAGTGTCTCTGAACAATGCAATTAATTCCTGCAAAGAGCCTGGAGCTCACCTTGCCTCTTCCCTATATGAGATCGAGGAAACCTTGCAAATCAGCTCCAGCGAGGAGCTTGGCACTGAGGTTCTCCACAAAGCCAAGAAACAGCTTCTGACACTGGGCTGTAATTGCCAGAGAATTCTGCAAAGCTCCTCTGTGGCCACGTTCCCACCGTGAGGTGTCAATGGTTTACTGTTTGTATGAGTGGTAGCGCTGCCTGGAACCTGGGGTGGAAAATCAAGGGTTTGTGCTGCTCGTTTTGCACAATCATCTACTTTCTGAAACGTGGAGTTTGAGGTTTTGTGGGAGAGAAAGTCCGTGCGAATCATGGTGAGACTGCAAAGCCATCTTCACCTGACCTTTTGCGTTCCAGAGTCCACAGGGAGATGTCAACGAGACAGAGCTTGAAACCAAGTAACTTTCAGAGTTGGATGGGAACCAAGAAGGAGCAAGGAGGTTGTGGGTCTCCCTCGTGGACTTGTGAGAGCATAGATATTCTTCTTATGGATGGAGACTGTTTCACCAAGGCCAAAATACTGTATATATCCAGTGGTAGCCAACAACCAATACTCTAAACTTGGCCAGAACTTAGACACACATGTGCAATTACTAAGTGAAAGCTACAGACAGAAAAAAACAAATGGAAGATTGTACCATTGCAATACCAGAACTAAAGCTGGCAGGGATGTTGAGATGGTAGCTGGTGACTTTTTTTGCCCATGTATAAAACCTCATCTTATAGGAATTCTAGTCTCTTGGAAGTCATACTAGTTTCAAGACTTTGCTTCCAAAATGACCTGCTCAAGACATTCTCGTTCTCTCATGTAGCAAGGGATAGGGCAAGAGGAAATGACCTCAAGTCGCACCAGAGGAGGTTTAGGTTGGATATTAGGAACAATTTCTTCACCACAAAGGGTTTTCAAAGCCTGGAACAGGCTGTCCAGCCCTGGAGGGGTTTCAGAGCTGTGTAGACGTGGTGCTGAGGGACATGGTTTAGTGGTGACCTGGCAGTCCTGGGGCAATGCTTGGCCTTGATGATCTTAAAGATCTCTTCCAACCAAGATGACTCTGTGATTTTAAGACCGACCTTTTTTTCTGTGTTTTCCCCTGATTTATAGAGATATTTGTAAGCCTAGGTTGTGGTATCACAGTTTTGGGGTGTTTGTTGTGTTTTTTTTTCCATCAGAATATGGGTGAAAGACTCCGTGGCAGGAAGGCTTCGTCCAAAGAAAAAACATTGATTAGATTCCTTAGTAATGTTTTGTATTCGGCTGAATTTATGCATGTGTATATATACATATCTTGAAAGTAGAAGGGCTTTATATCTATAAAGTAGAAGGACTCGTTCTACTTATTCTTTACAGAGACATACAATAAAAACTGATCCTTAAAGCAGGGAGGCGAGGCACAAACAAGCCTGTTAGTACCTTTCTCTCCAGAAGAGGGCAATAGTAGCGGTGTATTTGGACCAGTAGTATTTTACACACACTTTGGCAGATGAGACTACGGCACCAATATTTTACAAGCAGTATCCCAGGGATTTACACCACGTGGCAGGATGTAACCTACCAACAGCAAACCCTTTCGCTGCAATCACGCTCATTCTATTTGATCCTGCCTGTTGGACTCTGCCTTGCCTGGAGTTGATCACCAGGTCACAGCCTCTGCAATTACCCACTTCAATAATCAGTGTCTGGTTCTGATGAATTAGAGCAGGGGCTGCTCTGTTGTTCAGAATAAATGAGCTGGTATCACTGGTATGACAGGGAACGATGCAGCTGTAATCGTGTGTACAGCCCTTAAGCTCAACGCAAAAAAAAGGGCCACTAAAACACATATAAAAAATAATCAGAAATGAAGTTTAAAATGTATTTAAGGCCATGGTTGTTGACTGGACATAAGAGACTAAAAAACACCCTCATTCTGCATAAATGTGTGAGGGTGGTGAGACACTGGAAAAGATTGAACAAGGAAATTGTGGATGCCCCATCCCTTGAAGTGTTCAAGACCAGGCTGAGTGGGGCTTGGAGCAATCTGCTCTAGTGGGAGATGTCCCTGCCCATGGCAGGGGGTTTGGAATTCGATGATCTTTAAGGTCCTTTCCAACCCAAACTATTCTATGATTTCAAGCAGGACACACTATGAGGTCAGTTCTCAGGTTACTTGTAGTCCAGTACATTCAAGTTTTTGGGTCATTTCAAGCGAGTGATGTGACTTTTTCCCATGATGGTGCAGATTTTGGCTACTCCCTTGACTACTATATCCAATGCTGCAATGGACAGGCAAGACAAAGTTGCAAGAGATGGCCCCAGGATGGTCTGACATGATGCCACTGCTCTAATTAGCCCACAGGGATTTGGGTTAAACTTCTGCTTTCCTCTGAATGCCTTTTATAACTCTGTCCCCAACACTTCATCCCACATTCAGCTGAAATATCATCTTTAACTACTCGGTTAAGAAAGAAATCTCATGGTACTGGTAAGAGGGTCAGGTCTAGGAAGGAAATTGGCCATTTCTTATGGTAAAAACAAGCCATATATTTGAAGTCCACTCAGAGGAGCTTCCCCCACCCCTCACCCCCAGGGAGAGGTGTGTGGGAAGGGGACAGGCTCTCGAGCAGCCCCTTCCTCCCCACCAGCCCTGGAATGCAGGACATTTTCTAGGGGAAATCTGGAATTGAGATTATGCACGGGGTTTTAATAAATTTGTGCTTTTCCTGAAAGATTTGTTTAGTACTTTTTCTATTTTCAACCTCCTGACTGGGCTACTATGTTTTTGAAACGTGAGCTGCCGCAAGGAAAGTTAATAATAAGGATCTCACCTGGTTTTATTTCAGTGGCACTTGTACTTGTATTTCCTTACTCCTTTTAACTCATCTGAAGGTCACAGGCATCACTCAGGCACTCATGGTATATAGCACTGTTGCATGTTTGATTTTACCCTGTTTACAAATAAAAAACGTTTGCAATATTTTATGATAGAACCTTCTGCAGGACAGTCTAGAAAAATCACCACTGATTGATGCCTTTCTGACTCACCTTTAAAGTATCTCATGATCCATTTCTGATTTTTTTTAAATTTTTTTTTTTTCCCCTCTCAAAATACTTTTGTCTCCATAGGTGTGAGTGAGGGGTTTGCATGATTGGCTTGTACTTCACTGCACTTAACAGGACCCCCTGGTTAGTCAGAGTTTGGGTTTCTTTTTAGGTTTTTTTCAGGTGTTGCTGCTGGTTGTTCTGGCTGCTCAAACGACCCCCCTCAGCATTGTCAAGCAAAGTGGTTCCCTGCTAATTCTTTTCAGGGCTTAGATGGATTTTGAATCAATCTTGCTGAGAAAGTCAGCCAGGCAAGGAGGTAAAATCGCGACGTGGTTAGTCATCTATATTTTACATGAATCAGTGAATAAGGTACTTTTTGTCAATCCTTACACTTCAAACATAACTATTATTCTGCCATTTTTGGACAAAAGTTTGATTTTGGGTATCTCTTGCTTATGTCTTTCAAGTCAATCCTCTGAATCCCTAACCCAAAGTTTAATATCATCCATTATTCAACACCTTCAAGAAGACTAACTTTAAAACTAGTAATCTCTCAGTAAAGCTGTGCAATTAATGCTGAAATACCTCCAGAACAGAATAATACCAAATTGTGCACCTCACAGCCTTCCTCAGAGCAACACAAAATGCCAAGAGCCTTCCCTAAAGTCTCCAGTTATCAAATGTTCTTTAAGATTTAGTGGTAGATCCTGGCTCACCTAAGCAAGCATTTTGCATTACAATACAAAATCTTTTTTTTCAAATTTAACGGTGGACTCCACATCAGCTCACAGTGAACCCATTTCACGGCAGATTTGAAAGAACGAAAGGTACCCCCGGTGCTGCTTATTGCACTAATTTTGTTCTATCATTTTTATCACTCTTTAATTTGTCATAGAAATTATTCAGTGTTTAATGTAGGTGCTGATGCCCCGGAGCACCCAGCCTGACCCATCAGGAGGGGTGATGGGGAGCATCCCACCATGGTGGCCCCAGCACCAAACACAGCTCCCAAGCTCATGCCCTGCTCACTCCCAGTATGGAAGGAGCCTTTAACACACTGGAATTTTCCTTTTCCTTGAGGTATGAAGCTGTGGCCTACGTTTGGACAAAGCTTTTCCTTTGGAAAATATAAATGTTTTATTTGAAAACATTGCACTTACTAAAATATAAGGAGGCCATGATGGTTTAGCTGTGTTCACCCCTGTCTTTCCTTCCTTCCCTCCCCTGTTTCCAACTGTTCTCCCTATGTCTTCCTAGAATCATCCAGTATATACAAGGCTCACTTAGAAATGTAGAATAGAATCACCAAATTGTTTTGGTTGCAAAAGACCTTCAAGATCATCAAGTCCAACCCAGCGCTGCCAGGTCACCACTAACCCCTGTCCCTCAGCACCACATTTCCACTGCTTTGAAACCCCTCCAAGGAAGGGGAGTCCACCACTGTCTTGGGCAGCCTGGGCCAGGGCTTGACAACACTTTCTGGTAATATCCAACCTAAATCTCCTCTGGTGCAACTTGAGGTCATCTCCTCTTGTCCTATCATTTGATCCCTGGGAGAAGAGACTGACCTCACCTGGCTCCAGCCTCCTTTCAGGTAGTTGTTGAGAGCAAGAAGGTCTCTCCTGAGCCTCCTTTTCTCCAGGCTAAACAACCCCAGTTCTTTCAGCTGCTCCTTTTAAGACGTATTCCTGCTTGCACTAGATACAGCACAGTCATGTTTCTTCCCCCAAGCTCAGTGTCCTCAGAGGAGTATTTAGGTTAAAAGCTGTTTATTCCTCACTGGAACTGCAGCAATTGTGCAGAGGTTCATAAGCCAGGATTGTCCTTTGCTGCAGGCGCCTACTAAAAGCCAGGGTGTTGTCTTAGATGGAGAGAAAAACGGAGAGGTGCAGCAGTGGGGCTTGAAGCATCTTTGCTGCTGTGAGGATGATCCCAGTGGCTATGCCTACACCAAGCGGGTGATTTTGTAGCTGGCCTGGCATTACACAGTTATGTAGCTAGCAAATGTTGTTATTTAGTAGGATCTAGGTGGGAAAAGTGAGACAGGACTGAAAATAGACCTAGCACATGGATACAGTGGAATTAAAATCACAGAAGATCAGGTTGGAAGGGACCTCAAGGATCATCTGGTCCAACCTTTTAAGGAAAAATGTAATTTAAAAAAATAAAAATTGGTTTAATTATAGGGACAAGAGTCAGTTTAGAGCAGTGAAACTAGACCTACACCTCCAGTGGCTGCAGAGTGAGTAATTCTGGAAAGGGGAGGGTTAAAAAAAAATACCTATAAGGCTTTTAACTTTGTATGATAGCTCCAGGAAAGACAGGGTCACCTCTGTGGAGAGGCTTCAGCAATATGTCATAGCTAATGATGTCAGTGCTGAGAAGAAGGTGGCAGTTTAAGTGAGTATAATAGGGGTAAAACCTCTAACCTGCTGTGCAGCCTAAGTGCTCTCGCTAAACCAGCAGACAAAACAATTTTGAGGAGAGAAATTTCCTCAGCGCCGAGATCTGCCGGCGATTGCAGAGCTTCCCTCCTATAATCAAGCGAAGAAAAACAAAACCATTTGGGGCTAAGTGCCTGAATTAAGGAAATGAGCAGAACGGCGTCAGTTTGAGGAGTGCTTAAAAAGCTGCAGTACCAGGGACCAGCTAGAATACAATCTATAAAAACAAAAAAACCCCACAGTGCACAGCAGTCACCAGCCAGGGCTTCTCCACAGCAAGCACCAGATAACAGGGGCTGCTACCAGAGAAGTGCAACCAAGGCACGAGACATGATCAGCAACTGTCCAGGAGATCAACCTGGATGCACAGCAGGGCTCTCCGATGAGCTTTCTCCAAAGAGAGCGGTCCCACAGGGCAAATAAGATGCTTGCTTTTCTTTACTTGGCTCAAGGACAGACTCCTTGGAAGCTGGAAGATACTGGGAGAGGCAGGGACGGAGCACAGGTCACTGCAGACAAGCCCAATTTCTGTCTGTCAAGATGACTAAGAATTTTCAGCTGAGGGATGGGAAGCTGAGTCCGTGCTGGACAGTCCATACTGGACAGTCCATGTGATGCTGCTGGCGAATTTCCATGGTAAAAATCTATATTTTATCTGGATTCCTTTACAAATGGAAGAACCAGAGTTTACAGTGAGGTTTGCTCTGGTCCCGCTGTTTTTGAAATGTCATGGTAGGATTATCAGAAACCACTTGAAGAGACAAAGTTGCAGAAACTTCCATGCTTTGAATCCCCATTTCTCTCACCAAAGGTAGCAGGTGTGTGCTCTATAGGACAAACTCAACCTGTGTGCTACTTGGCAGGGAATATCTGTCAGCAGTAGATTTGAATGGTTGAAATATATGATGCATCGAGACTTCAGAAAGAGTGGCAAATTTTCTGTGGTCTAACCAGATCCATTTTTGGCGGAGTTACCTCCCAATGGACAAGGCAGTGGGATGGGCTAAAAGCCTGAAATGCTGAAGCCTACAACATTTGAAGGGGAAATAAGCACTAAATAGCTGAAAATTCATCTGTTTGACTGTAGGAAACTCAGTGCAGAGCTCCAGCCCCAACAGCTTCTCTAATTATTCCCGGTGTTAATCACAGAAATGGGAGTAAAAAAAAGTGCTGGTGGAAGTCAGTTGTCTTCTCAAACTTGCTGACAACTCAGCCTAGCACACACTTTTGCCCAGAATAGAGTGTTTTCCTCATTAGCTGAATTCTCTAAAATCTCCCCCTCCCCAGGTCTATTAGCAGCGGATTTTGAGCGCTGTGAAGATGAAGGCACGCGGTCCATAGTGCAGCGTGATGGCAACAGTTCTCACGCTCAGTACTCAGCAAGATGCCGTTTCATCAAAGCCTGAGCTCTTCAGAAGTGCACCAGCTCTGACAAAAATCTGCTGTGGGAAGATTTCTCAAATATATGGGAAAACTGCTGGAGCAAGTTTCCAGAAGAGCCAGAGGTTGAATCACAAGGTTACGAGCAGCGATGAAATTTCTGCTCTACCTAAATCATCACCTCCTGTACCCGTGGAGAGTGTCCTAATCCCAGACTGCTGGCTGCTGTGGGCAGACCTACCCCAGGTTTTGATCATTTTGACCCTGGAAAAACCCTCATGAGAAAGGTTCAGCGAGCACAGCAGTACGTAATCTACCTGATTCAGAGTCCGTAATTAACCACCGATTTTTTTTTTATTTTTTTTTATTTAACACATCAAAAAATGGCAAGCATGAGACAATAGTCCTGACTCCCAGACCACCAACTCCTCTGAGACAGGCTACCTCAGTCTCTTCCACACCAGAATGGAAATGAATAAATTTACACCACTTTCAAGTGCAGAAGATCCTTGTTTTCCAGCCAACTTCCTCCTGTGGCACAAGTTTAATACGAGATTCCTTGAGGGCATCACATAGAGAGGGAATTGGGATCCTCCTGCTTTGGTTACAGCCACAGAAAAGCTTAATTCATTACCAAATATGAAACAATTCTCACATTTATTTATTTTTTCTCAGGAATCACGTATAAATGGATCCTACTGGTCATCACGTCAGGAGGTCCTGAAAAAAGGCGAGTACTGAGTTTAGAAAAATTGAGTAGCATCTTTTTGATTTGTTTGAGGTGCCTTTGGTGGGAGCTGTGATCAGAGCCCAGAGAGGGTTACTGCCTACCTGGGCAGCTGGGTCACTTGTGTTTGTATATAGCTATCAAACCCATTATCTGGAAGCCAATTATCTTAGTTCCCGTATTATCATGTTGTGTAAAGAGCAAGGACATAACACGGCTTCTCTCATCTTCCGGCTGTTTTTCATCTCTTTTAACAAGAGCATTACAGCAGATACTGTCAAGAATTTTAATAAAACAAACTGCCTTTTGGATCCTCTTTATCCATTTCTTCTTGTCTTTATAGGCCAGAAACATATGAGAGGGTCTAAATGAGGGAAATTTCTCTCCCACTTCCTCCTCCCCACCCCTCTCTCAGTCGTTCCTCTGCGCACTGTGTGCTGTGGGCTTTTTCCTCTTGCAGGAAACCCAAAACACAAAGACTTCTCCAAATAAATCCCCACAGAACGTAAGTGGCTACCTGAATACTTAGTCACGCTGACTGTCAGTCAATCCCCTTCCCTCCCTCCTGCCCTGGGCTCCAAAAGAGCCTGAGATCATGGCAGAGCCCACCCCCAGACCCTTTGGGGTGCTGAAGAGAGGTTGAACATGAGTGGTGGGTACCACGGAGCTCCTGCCTGAACAGTCCAGCTGTGGGCAGCACGGTGGAACAGCTAGAGAACATCCTTAGTGCCAATAAAGCCATGAAAACAAGTTGACCAAATCACAGCATCACCCCGAGGGATAATAATAAAGAAGGTTTGCAATACTGAGTCACTGAGAACTAGGGGGGAAAAAAAATTAAAAAATGGCAGAGCAGGAAATATGCCGATAACACGTAACCTGATGAAATGTTGCCCAGCTGCTGCTGGCAATACAGAAGTGACATCATCTGTCTCCTGTCCTCAAACAGAGCATGGAGACTGCTGTCCTCAGGAATATCCAACCATGTATGAGTAGGAGAATTATTTCTTTCTATGCGCACCAGTGAACCACCGTTTAGTCCTTTTCCCTCTTTGGGTGACTCATGGCAGGTCCTATCCCATTATCTTTTGTCCCTTGCACCCCTGCAAACCTCTGTCTGGCTTTTGAGGTGCAGTGAGCAACTTGATGTGGAAGGAGGAAAGGGTGGAAGCTGCCTGCTCAATAGGGAGAGCTCAGATGAGACCATTTTAAGACAGATATTTCCCCTCTTGTGCCCTTCCCACACTTTTGGAAGCTGACCAAGCTGCCTGGGAACAAATCTGAGAAGATTTCAGTATCCAGCTATGCCAAAACCCTTATGTGGGCAAATGTCAGTACTCAGAGACAACAGTAACTACAGGCAAAGGTCTGGAATGAGGAGACCCTCCTTGTAGGCTTGCCCAGAGGTGAGTTACCCAAGTTAACTCAGCAGTGAACTCACAGAGCTAGTGAGACCTCAGTAAAACCTTTTTTACTGAAAAAAAAAGAATATAAAAAAAAAAACAAAAAAGCCATTTTGTAGGCAAATTACTAAAAATTGAGCAAGCTGGTTAGAGTCTGTAATTCTCTCTTTGCTTATAGGTGGGACAATTAACTTGATATCCCTGAATGAATGAGTGGAAACACCTTTTGTCCTGCAGAATAAAAGCAGCAGGAAGTGCTGATCAGCTGCATTTGACCCACCAGGCAATGCCTGGAGGGAATTACAGCTGGGCAGAGAACCCACCAGGAGCTTCTCGGGGCAGAAGAAGGAGCTGAGAGCACGAGGTATGGCAAAACTCTTTGGTTTTTTTCCTCTCTACCTCAATCTGGAGATGTTAAAACTTTTGAAAGTGGTGTGTGCAAGTCTGTGTTTGATTTTGGGCAAAACCACCTTGCTCGTGCTTTATTTTATGCTGACTTGGTCAACATTAAGGTCTCTACCTTAAGGTCTTCTCTACCTCTGGTGCTCTCTCTCCCACTAGTCTCATGTGGTTGTTTTCTCAGTGAGGTGGAGAGCGGCAAGTAAAATGTCCTGAACTGTTTTGCTATTTTTATTTTCCGTGATTAAGCTGCTCAGAGATACTTGGTGCTCTTGTTACTGGTGCAGTGGTTTTTTTCCTGTGTATTCTACGGTTGCAGGAAGAGTTTGTGTCAATGAGAGAGGCTTGTGGAAGTCTGCTGGTTCACAAAGGGAAATAAGGTCACCTCATCATCTCAATATTGGTGTGTGCCTATAAAGTAGGGTTTTTTTTTGGTGTCCCAGAGACGTTAACTGCCAGCACAGGTAGTTATAGTTGTAAAACTGAGCCTGAAGTTCTTCGTGGCTTCACTTCTCAAGGGGAGATTGCCTTTTACCTAGAAGACATGGCTATAAATTTGCCCATGTACATGGTTATAATCAACTTTTGAGAGCAGCCTTTGGTAAGAAGGAATAAAGGACTTTTTGAGCCAGACAGTTTGACGCTGCTCCTCTGTCAGAGCATTCCCTGTAAGTTTACTCCTCTGTGGAGGTCAGAGGGGCTCGGCTGCACCCAGGGGCAGGGCAGGAGGCTCTGGGCAAGCAGGGCAAAATGAAAATGGTTTTTGTGTCTTGGTCTCCATGAGCAAGCCCCGTGCCAGGAAGGTGAGCAGCAGCCAGCTGACCTCCAGGTAGTAGTTAGTAGAAGGCAATCTTCTGGAATAAGCTCAGTCACGAACTTAAACAAAAGCAATATTGCCTCGCAGTAGCACGCAGCTAACGCAGTTTCTGAGGGAAAAGAAGAATTTGAATGCCATTTTGAAGAGATGATGCATTTTCATATACTCGCAAGGCTGAGACAAACATCCTTCTAATGAAAATTTCCTGTTCAAATACAAACAGTGCTTCATGCCCACATAGAGCAAACACACAACTTTGTGTCTCAGGTCCCCTTGGGGATGCTGACACCTTGTTTTGTGATGGCAATATTTGCTTCAGCTGCAAGAAATTAATTTTAGAGTAGTTGCTTATGCACCACAAACCTTCTTAATACTGATCCTAAAGCTGAGGGGCAGGGGGAAAGGAAAAAGGGACATGTCTCCTGTTTGATTTAAAGCACGCAAGTTGTTGTATGTTATTTCTAATTTTATCCTCAGCATCAAAGGTAACAATTCTAATACAGGGCGACCAGCACCTCACCAGCATTCAAAAACTATAGCTGCCTAGGTTGGTGTGGTTTTATTTTTCTTTTTTACACAACAAACTGTGATATATGGTAGTCGCTAACTTCATCTAGGTACTGATTTGGGACTTTTTAGTGTCATAAAACCTCTGAAGCAGAGACTCATGGAATGTGAAACACGGACATAACGCCTCTGGAGCACCATAGCAAAAGCTGGCTGATGAAGATGGGTGATTTGTGGTGATGTGGTGCCTGGAATTACAAACACTGCAGGGTTTAGTTGCACACACACACACACACACACACACACACACAAAAAAAAACAACAAACCACAAACAATCTCCCTGAACTTGCAGAACTTTCCAAATGCTGGGTGTGGAAGGAGTAGTCAGACAATTCCCCTCTCTCTGGGGGGAGAAAATAAGAGGAGGGGAGGAGGAAATGCTGCTTCAGGGAAGTAAATAGTCTGATTTTATCTTACGATACTAGTCTGGAAATGGTTGCAATGTCGACGAAAGGGCAACTAAGTGTTATTTAAACAGGCTGTGGAGTGTTTGCATCTTGTTTAATCATTTGGATACAGAAGTGCTGCAGGAAATTGTGAGCAATGACCCTGGTTGTGCAAAAGCTGTTGGAAGAGACCTTTTACACACGCAACAACTGTCCCAATCGAAGTATTCACCCAAAAAGCACTGTGGGAATATACTATTTAACATAAAGCTTGAGCCAGGCAGTCGCTTGCTTCTCCAATCCCAGTCTTCCCAAACTTTTTCTCAAGTATCACGTTCCCTTTAAAGCTGTGTCATACAGTCTGAATAAATGACAACATCAAAGCTAAACCTCTTGCAAATCTTGGGATGCAAAAAAGCAAAGTTCAAGACGGTCTTGATTTTATTATTTTTTTTTCATCGTTAAAATGAGCAACAGGGAAAACTTTTTTTTAGGATTTATGTTTTCCTGAAGATTTATGTTTATTGCTTTTACCCCTTTGGCTGGTAGAAATCGGATTAGGCTCTCATTACCCACTTCATCTTTTAATATGCTGTAGAAAGTCATACAAAAGTGCCAAAATTAGCACTGTCATGCTCTGTGTTGTCGGTTTTACTGCGGCACAGAGCTGTGATACACTCAAATAATATACCTGTGGTGTCTGTTACTGGCACAGTCTCCTGCTCTGTTTGACTCAGACCCCACACGCATACAAATTCATCATATACATTTTTCTCTCCCGAGAACCTATACATTCGGAGCATCGGCCGTTCACAGGCACGCAGCCTAAATAAAGCCGTGAATTTTCTTCTTTCTCTACCCCTCATGCTAATGAAAATTACTGAGGAGGGGGGGGAAAAAAAAAACAACAAACCACCAAACCAAACAAAACCATGACAATAAACCCCACAGAAAACGCCGTTCTCCCAGCATTATTCACATTGCAGCAGACAGCCCAATTCTGTACTTACAGATCTTAAACAGGGAAATGTCTCAGGATCTTTACAGTTTTCTGCAGAACTGTTTCAAGCTCTCAGCAAGCCACAGTGTTCATCGAGGCAGAACGGAGCCGTATGGAAGGTCTATGCAGCTGGGAGATAATGGAACTATTTTCCCAGCTGGGACTACAAGCCTTTTATCCACTGAGCATTGCGTGTCTCTTCCCCGGTATTAACCGTGAAATACTCTGCTTTCCCGCTGTCCTCGTGCTAGGACCCACACAATTAGTGCTCAGATCAGAAAAGCAGCTACTACAGGTTCTGCATATTCCTATCTGGAAATCTTTGGCCGTATGAAAATGAGCTCTGCGTTGCTCATCCTTCAGGAAAGCTGAGAGAGCGAAAGCGCAGCTGTCGTACCGGGAGCAGAAAAAAAAAGATTAAATGTGCTCTTGCTACTCTTTTCATACAAATATGAGCTCCTGTCAGGTAATCGGAAACCTCTCGTCTTGAAAACTGGGTCACTACCCGGTATTAGGTTTGGAACAGGAAGGGAAATAATTTTGGTTAGTCCCGGGTCCCGCAATCGCTTCCTGAGCTCCGTAAGATTAAGCTCAGAGGATGCGAGTCGACGCTGGGATTACATCCCAGCACTGCCTATCCTCATGAAACATTTAACTACCCCTTCATATTTTACATATGGAAAAAAAAAATAATTAAAAAAATAAAAGAGGCGAGGGGTAAGGTGGGGGGGGCGAGACTTGCTTGTCTGAAGTAGCACAGACATAAATCCTGATTACACATAAACTTCAAACCTTCTTAGATTTCCATTTATTTTCCTCTTGGGACTGCTTCAGCTGAGATCAAATGCAAAGCTCAGACAGGGGAATGCCTTTCTGTTAGTAAGCAACAGTTATTTGTATTCACAGGGGATAGAAGTGGAAGCGGCAGTTTGCAGGATGTTTCTGCCGAAGAAAAGCACGGTTGTGTCACGGGCGCCGCTTTGCAACCTTTTAACGTAACCTCGGTGGAAATCCATTTGTTTGTAGTGGGATTAATTGCCTGCCTGTCTGAGCAATGGCAAGTGGAGAGGACGTGGAAGGAAGTCAGGTGGTGAAACCACACAGCAGCACATGGATGCCTTGAGAAAACCAAAACAATCATTCAGTCAATGGAAGAGGAGGAGGGTGCATCTCTTTTAGTTTGAATTTTCCCCTCTTGTAAACAAGGAGCACATTTGTGCATCCCCTCTGGTTTCCCAGCACAACCACTGACTGTGGAGAACTTGCACTGGGAGTTTGGTGGTGTCTCCACAATAGTTCTGCCACGGTACCAGTCATTTTGGGCAACTTCTCCCTGATGTGGTTTGGATGTGGTGAGGTGCACAGGCTCGTTGCCATGCGACTGAGCCTCTCTGCTTCTCGTCAGGCCGCAGAAAGGTGTTGGTGAGTGGCAATGATGAGACTTGCTCTTACTTGAGGTGGCTCTTGAGTTAAGATGCCCATGAAGAAAGATGGAGTAACAGGAAAGAAGGTGAACGTGTTTTTCCTGAGAGGAGAGGTGGAGGTTTCTAGCATTCATCTGCGGAGGAGGATGGTTCATTAGACCTGATCTAAGTCATCTGGGTTCAACCCAGATTCCTTGGAAGACTTTTGTTAGGACCTTGGATGCATCTCAGCTGTCCCCATCTGCTCCCTCTTTGCAAAATGAGGACAACAGGACTATTGGAACTCATGGGATGTACATAGATGTGCCACGCATCCTCTGGCAGCCCCATGGGGCTGGGCTGGTGAGCGCTCCCATCCCGTTTCAGAGCTCTCACAGCCATCCTCCTGATTAACATAAACAATTTCACACTTCCATCCTGTGAGCTTCTCAAATGAGCTTTACCGACAATTAATTAAGCCTTGCAGCACCTTCTGAAGTAGACAGGCATTATAATTAGTGGCTCTATTTTTAATTAGGAATAAAATTTGAAATGGAATTTTAGGTATTTCCTCATTAAAATTTTCTTTTAAATAACATTAGTGCTTTTTCTAAGTTGCATCCAGGAGTAACTAGACCAAGAGTTGCTTACAACAGATTAACCCAAGCTTCTCATCACTGATTTTGTAAGTTTGTTAAAAATACAATCTTTTCTATGTCAAAGCAGATGACTTTGTTTATGCATCGGTTGTCTAACAAGACTATCTAGCAGGAGAACTTCTCAGTTGCTGAGGAAATTTAATGCTGTTAAAAATTTCCCACTTCCAACTGGGGATGGAAACAAATGTCTTAGAGATTTCCCTTCTTGAACTGAATAATCTACCTTTAGATTTCGTGTGTTCATTCATCATTTAGCTGTCCGAATTTTGAACTTCTGAGCCTCTGATTTTTCTTTATTAAAACTTGTGAAGTTCTGAATGTTCTGAACTACATTATACCCTATTAAATACTATGCCTATGTTTTTAGAAATTACACAGAAAGCAATCATAAAATTAGCTATCAAAACAGCCTGTTCCTAAAGGTCAAGGCAAAACATTTAAATGTTACCAAAATGTTGTGGGTTTGTCCAATTTTCTTTCAAACCAAAACTTCCTTGATGTTGACATTTCTTTGTCAAAGGTTTGGCTTTTGAAGAATTGCCATATTCTGGCAGAAAAAAAAGATGTTTAAAGGTTGGTTGATCAAAAAAACCCTACTTAGCTCATGTAACTTTGTTTTCAGCCCCTTAAACAAACCTTTTCAACCACTAAGCCTTCTTGCTACTCCTGTTTGTGTTTTCACCATGTCAGAGGATGGACAGTTGCTACTGGGCTGCAAGGCAATTTGGGGTGAGACTTGAGCAACCTCAGCAGTCTCGGATCACCCAAAAGTTGCCTCTGGATTACAGAGTGGCAAAAGTTTCCCTAGCTAAGAAGGAGCTGCACAAAGTCATTGCATACCTTTCAGGACACTGTTGTAGGCTAAAAATAACTCAGAGATAGGATCTGGTCTATAAACTAGACAGCAGAGAGAGTATGGAGCATAAGCTGGAAGACGGAAGTGAATTAACAGGAGTTGGGCTAAAGTGTTTCTTGCAAAAAACTCTGTGGAAGAAAGATCTGGAAGATGCTTTCTCCTCTGTTCCCTCTGTAAAAATTGGAGATGCCTTCAAATGATACATGTGGGTTTTTGTAAGAGCTGTCACTGTGCCTTCAAAAGGAGATAGAGCTTTCCAGCTTGCTGCTGACTTCTTGTGGCTGCGTCAGTTTTTCTATCTCTCTTTTAGACAGAGTAGATAAATCCAAGACGTCTTCAGCAACGTTTTAAAGTGAGTAAGATCAAGGGCTGATATGATCTAGACTCTTCCTGCTGTGCTCAAACAGCAACTTGTCCTTCAGCTAGTCCCTAGATCACAAAGGCAAAATTTAAGACCTAAGATGAAACTTCTTTGAACAAAGGGATGCAATCTCATCCCCCAAGGTGCTTTATTCAGGCAGTGCCACCTACTGCTTTGAAACTCATCTATTAAGCAACCTAAATTGCTGTTTGGCATTTATGAGGATTTTGGTGACTCTCAAATCTTTGATCCTCTTCATGAATTCATAGGCATTCCTCAAGTAAGATTGTAAGGGAATATTTGCAGGGCTTATCCAGAGGCAAAACTCCTAGGCCTGAGTTACTAGCTCAAGAGGTTTGGATCCAAAAAGTAGCGCTACTCCAGGCATCCTGGGTGATGTTGGAGAAAGTCCTTACCCAAAGCTACTGCTTTTGTAAAACTTCACAGCCTTTCTGTGTACTTCTCAAATTATTTACTTAGTTTCCCCTCAGTCCTTTTATTTATATTATAAAATAAATTGCAACACTCAATAATTGCAAATTAAATGTTAGATGAATACGCCGTTGTAATTTTTTTAATACAGAAGTTAGGTCATTTCAGATTCATGCAGTTATAGCACCTTTGTCTTGTGGTAGTCCTGGAAGTCTTGACATTGGAAAACATGGACAATGGAAAGCTGAGGGCAAACATTCTTCATAATTCAGTGGCGTTACTGTAAAAATGATAATATACTATGCATTTAATTGGGCTGCTGGGTAGTTGAGCAGTGTTCAACAGTATTGGTGAGTGATCTGATCTTGCGTAAAGGAGGACCTGAAATCCCACAAAAATGGGTCGTTGTACCTTGACTTCTCTAAAAAGTCTGCTGCTGGAGCTCTGCTGTTTCCCTTCAGCAGAGAAACAGCTAAAAAAAACCCAAAGAAAACAATCCAAATTCATCATGACTTACCAAATACACCGTGGCTTGATTTGGCCACTCAGTGCAACTAGCCATTTTTTCACTGTTGCTATTTATTCAGTCGGAAACATCTTTAGATCCCTCATCAGCTCACAGACCTGGACTGAAGAGAAGCCCCACATCTCAAACAAATACTCCATAAAACCACAAGTATATGGGTTATTTCTTCAGTTTGCTGGAAAGAGGAAAGGGATTTGTTCTGTAAGCAATGTTGACTTTTTTTTTTGGTTTAAAAAAGTTTTTTTTTAAATTATTTAAAAATCTTTATTATACTCTTACCATGCCACTGGAGACAGCCCTAACTCAATAGCATGTCTTCCCTCTGTGTTGTAGCACTGTGTGTCATGTGGAAGAATGTTAATCCAGAAAAATTAATTTCATCTATAGGAAAACCACCTTAACATAGAGTATGTATTTATTCTGTAGTTTTTCGTCAGTTTTGTCTTTCTCTGATGAGGTGAGGGGGAGAAGAAACTAAAAGAAAAAGGATCTCCAGGTTTAACATGACTTGTTTGAGCAGAGTATACATTTAGCTGTCTTTCTCCAGAGTGTAAAAAAGACACAATTAAAAATATTGCGCTTATTACGTTGTTTTTTTTTGCGCTAAATTCGATGAGGAATCAGAGTTAGACTACTTCAGGCCTTGTTTGTATTCTGCAAAACTCTTTTTCTCTGTCTGAACTTTGGTCTCTGTCTTCATCTAGTTCATTTTCTAGTGACCAAACGCTTACGGACAGTCCCAGTCGTAGACCTGGACCTTGGTAATGTTTTAATAACATGGGGAATGATAAGTTTCCAGCTACACACACAAATAAACTGGAAAGCAAGCCCTCTGAACTCTTGAGACTCTGCCCCCCACAAAGATGGTGTGAGAGGGAAAGAAACTGCTCAGCAGCATCAGTCCTCAGGTTAAAGTAGCACGTTGCTCTCCACCTCTGGAATAAATGCGGAGGTTTGGTGGGTGTTAATCCTTGCAAAACACGCTGCTTATTAATGATCACTCCTGCAAAGGTGACCTCTGGAGCCGTGAATAATGCTCTGGGTAGAGCCTAAATGGGTCTTATGCTTTCATCTGATGGTTGTTATTCTCTGCCGCGATTTCACTTTTGCTACGCGGCAACGGATTCAAAAACTTTTCGTCCTCTGCAGACACCTGGTTCTAACTGGGGGTGGGAAATGCTCAAATCAATACCTGGAAGCTTATCTATAATGGAACTGAAAGCTCTTTAACCCCAGGACTGAAATGTCAGGCCCGACAGGAGATAACTGGACAAGGAAGTTTTAAAAAGTATAGGCAGAAATAAGTAACAAGGCTTTTATTAAGGTTATTTTTGAGACAGTAGTGTTATTGAACATGGTTTCTGTTACGAAAGCATAGCCAAGTGCAGCCACTGTTGAACGGCCTTCACTATCAAGACAATTACAGTAGTCTCAGCGATAGTTTTGAACGCCTTCAGAATGGCTTTGTGGCTAACTCCAGCGTGATTTTCTATTCACAGCAATTTGGGAGACTTGCTTATCTTTTTCTTCAGGGTTAGGTGTGATGCGTTGGGGGTTTGGCTTTGTTTGGTTTTTTTTTTAGCATGTTTTGTTTTGTTTTAAAAAGAAAATACCCACATGATAAAACACCACTTGTGAGTTTCCAGTTTTTTAGGGTTATATTTGTGGTTGTACCTTCCTGGATGTGAAGTATCAGATAAGTGGGTCACTTTTCACATTGATTTTCCTTAAGAGAGAGGAAAGTAGAAGAATGGAGTCTGGGATTTACAATGAACTTTCATTACTGCACCTCACAATTCTGCTAAACGGTCAGTGGATCAATGTCCACAGTGTGTGTTGTGTGGAGGAGCCTACAAAGACATCAGTGGCTATAAGTATAGAGTACTAGACGTCACATAATGGCTATCAGCTGGAAGTAGTCATTCAGCTGAGACAGAAAACTGGACTAAACCAGAATAATTCACAAAACTTGGCAATTTATGGAACTTAGTGTAGCTACATGCCAAGTTGTTCCTTTCAAGGATGGCTTTCTTTTACCTAACACTCGACACGCTGTTCGGAGGTCGCCTTTTGCAGAAGTGCTTGCAGATGCTGCCAGTTCCCCTTGCAGACATGTCTCTTTGGGCCGACGTTCTGGTGCAAGCAGAAGGCCACCTCCTGGTGGCACTGCCACTCTTTGTGACCCACGTTTCCTAACGATTTTGTGAAGCTGCCGCAGCTTTTACAACACCAGCTAGTACCGATTGTTTTCCATGCATTTATTTTCCTTTGTACATTCGTGTTTCTACAAGTCCCCAGTGACTCTGGCATCATTACTTTTGTAGCAAACACACAGTTTTTCCCAGATCTCTGAGCAAACACAATGTCAGTAGGTAACGCTTCATGTTATTCGATAGAGTCTTATAAAAAAATCACTTCTGGTCCTTCAAATAAACCTTCTTAAATTTTCTTCATCATATGACCTGCAATATAGAAAATGAGAATTATTATTGCAATATTTGCAAGAAATTTCAATTCTAATCTTGAGCCTCGCATTACTAAAGCAAGAGGAAGAATGCACAGTTCCTGCCAACCTGCATATTTGCATCTCCTCTTATTTTTATTTTTATAGACAGCAGTATCATAGAGCTATTACTTTTGTCATTCTCTAACTTACTCAAATATCTTAAGAGTGACAAGGTGGGCGGTAGGTGACAAGATAGAATGTTGGCTTAGATGCAAGTACAGGTGTCTGTAGTAGCCCTGGCTAAGTTGCCAATTTTGAAACGTGGCTGTATCTGTCTTTGTGACTTGAGGAACGCAACCCACACTTTGCCTGTCCCCTACAAGTTCTGCCTATTAAACCTTAGCCTAGAAAACAAAAAACAAAAAAACAGAAAACAAAACTGCACAGGAGTCTTCTATGCTACTTCTAATCATAGAATCATTTTGGTTGGAAGAAACCCTTAAGAACATTGAGTCCAACCATTAATCCAGCACTACCAGGGCACCACTAACCCATGATCCTCAGCACCACATCTCCAGGGCTTGGAAACCCCTCCAGGGATAGGGGACTCTACCACTGCCCTGGGCAGCCTGTTCCAGGCCTTGACAACCCTTTCATGAAAGGCATTTGCCCTCATGCCAGCCTAAACCTCTCCTGGCACAACTTGAGGTCATTTCCTCTGGGCCTATCATTTGCTACCTGGGAGAAGAGATTGACTCCAGCTGGCTACAACCTCTTTTCAGGTACTTGTAGAGAATGAGCAGCTCTCCCCTGAGCCTTCTTTTCTTCAGGCTAAACAATCCCAGTTCCTTCAGCTATTCCTCATGTCCTATGTGTTGATGAACCCAGTTCATCCAGGCATCTGCTTACCTGCTCTCCATCTGGAGCACGAGTGCAAGGAAGCAGATAAATGTTGATTACAGAGACACAGGCTGGAGAATGTTAAAAACGAAACAAAGAGGAGCAATAATGTAGATTCGCTTGCCCAGGTAAATGACACAGTATTATGGTTAATACTGAGGTACTGGGAATTAAAATCTATATATGCTGGGTCATAATCACAGTTCTCACAGAGACACAATTGGATAAAAAGTGGATTAAAATCAGAAAACATTTTTCTATGTCACAGAACTTTCTTTGTCATATTTATCTATGTCATTTTTGGATCCTTTTTAAAGAGTTTAGTCTCCCTTTTCTCAGCACACTTCAGCACTGGAAGAAAATCCTGGGTGTAAGCTTTTAAATGTTTCCATCCTCATCTAAAAGAAGAGAAGAAATTTCTTTTTAAAAAGATGCCTGTTGTGGCAGTTTGTATAAACTGCACCCAGATCAGACCGCGCTGCGTTTGCTGTTAGAAAACTACACCCAAAAGCCTTCAACACAACTGCTTCTTGCGCTACCTCCTTATTACTCCAATTCCTTCATTTCAAGCTTGGCATTGATGTCAGTGATATTAGATCAGTGTAAAGGAACAATTTAACCAGCTCTAAATGTTTAGCCAGCCAGTTTCCACAGGGCTCACCAGGCCCGTGTTTGAGCATCTCTGGCTTTAACATCACTTGATCTAATTGGAAATAAAACCAGCAGAGTCCAAGGTATAACCCTTGCTGTTATATTAGATCTTCCTTTAGGTAACTAGTATATAAAATCCACTTATTAAAAACTTATAGGTGAGAATAGTGGATAGAATTTTATAGGTCTGGGTTTACTGCAGAAAATGCAGTTATTTGGGTCTCCTAAAAGCTGTAAACGACCTTGTTTTTTACAGTACTGAGTAAGCTTAGATGAATTAAAACATAACATTTTTCTACGTTCTTCCTCAAATTGTGTTTGAAGACATTTTTCAATTGGGTTATTATTATTTCAATTTCACATGGCAAACAGAAAATACTCATCTTTCTAGTTGTAGATAAAATTAATGAGAGGAATATAATATTCAGACAGGGATCGTCTGCATAAAGTCACTCGCTGGATGCGTTGTATAGAAAAATCCTCATGTTTTGACACACTGATTTCTTGTTTTCTGACAGTGGTATAATTTGCTTTAAGAATCGTTTCAGTCGTTTCCCAAATATTTCTTATGCAGAATTGGATAGAAATAATTGCATTTGGTAAAGTTATACCAACCTTCGTTATGAAGAAAAAAGAGATCTCTTTATGTAATCCCATCAACTTCCTCCTCAAAGATCAGCTTAATTAAAATTACACTCTCTTAAAACAGACCATCGCTTACGATTATAATGAAGTTGTGCAGGTTAGTTTTTGTATCAATCACGATGATCTCTTATTGCTGTTGCCTTGTAGAATTGTAATAAGCGGTACTGTAACCAAGGATCAGTCTGACTTTCCATTTTAAACCCCTAATATATTTCAGGGGTGCACAGAAACCTGCAAGGATAAATCTCGCAAAGGCGACAGCTTAGTGAAAGGCAAATCTCAGCTCAAGAAGGGTTCTATTTGCTCAGAGCCTTCCCAAAATGGCAGGGGAAACCTATAGGAAGCTACAGATGTCAACTGGCACCCTGTTTGTTCTCCGGTTTAGAGATGTTTACAGACTCAGCAGGGCTGTTATAAATAGATGACAAACATCACAAAAAGCAATACACAGGGAGAGAGGTTTTTGCTTTGCTAGAGTGGGATACTCTATAGTTTTAGAATGGTATTGAACCTTCTGATTTTCATGGACTCCTTAAAACGACGGCATTTAGCCCATTCTCAAAATATGCGCTTATTTAAATGGTTCCCAGCAGTTTAACACCCCATCGCTCTTCCCATAACGCAGTCGTTTGCGTAAATCTTTGCGTGGCCGGCCCTTTCCACTATCCAAATCTTTACGCGTCTTTCAACTGCGCGATGGATTTTATCAGACTATTAAAAATAAATTATGCAGGCTTCGTGCCACACAATCAAATCTCTGCTTGTTAAGCATTTGCTGCCAGTGATCAAACCCCCCAAATGTCAGGAAGGTTACAGCTGAGCTCTGTTACCTGCATGAAATAAAAGCCTGTCTCGCGGGCAGCTCTGCATTTCCACGTACAGAGCCGCTCTGAATAAAACAATTAGGTGAAACAGTCACTTGGAAATCGTGGTGCTGCTTCTGTAGAACCGCAGTTCCAGCTATTGGGCAAAGCACGTGTGAGGAAACGAAGGGCGTTTGGTCCTTTTATAGGATATTTTCTATTCCTGTGTTTGATTCTAGACCCTTCCTTTTGGTTCTAACATAGAGCACTGGAATCCAAAGAGATTCACATCCATGAATAGTTTCTTTCTCAGATTTCTACGTGATCTTATGGAATTTTACATTTTGAGCAAGTTTACTCAAAAAAATGTTGCAACTTCAACATGAAATGACACCAAAAGGTTTCACCCACTGTTAAACCCAACAACATTGATTTAACTTACACCAGCACAGCTAATCCCTCACAAAATCTCCCAGGTCCTCAGTCTACTCCTACAAGAAAAGACAAGAACCATTTACCAAGATCACTTTTGACATACAGATCTATACATTATGCTTAGTTGTACCTATCCCCTTAATGCCATTTGTTTCGACTTGCTTATGGCAATTGTTGTGCCATTTTTTCCCTCATCTTGGTGCGTAGCGCTGTACTGAAAGAGCAAACATCTCAAATTAGCTTCGCAGTAGCTCATTTGAATTTTTCCTTGTGCTGTGAGAGGGCTGATAACCTAAATCAGCCTGATGACTATTTCAGCTAGTAAACAGCATATATTATCCCCTACATATTGCTGTTAATAGCTTGTGAATAATCCTTGAGGCTATGTGTATTCTTCTAACAATTAATTTATTGATACTGCCCTTGTTGAAGCAACCAGAGCTGTTTAAAGGTACTAGGAAGAGGTAGAACCACGAGTGGGCACTACACAGCCCATGTACCAAAATCCCTCATTAAGGACACATCAGACTCTCATAATTAAACTCAGGGGAAAATGATCACTCAGGTTATCATCGGGTAAATTTCCTTGCTTAAACTCTTGATCTTTATTTGCACTTTCTGATGTCTTGTGCAGAATGAAATTAAGAAGTGCAGGAGTAAAATTAGCTCTGGAAAGAGGGTGTCGTTGTTACGACCTTTCACTAGCAAATGGGTGGTTAAAGAGACTAGTACCGTGGTTTCAGACACGATATGGGAAGGGCAAAGAAATGTTAGTAGGAGTCTCACAGACAGAAGAAGAAGAAACCAGGCTCTCCAGAGACACAGATAAGAAAAGCCCTTGGAGGTCACAACTCTCCAACGCTGCCCTGACTGCAAGAGCAAACTCATGGTTATTGAGTCCTGCTCTGGAAGGGAGGTTGGAC
>VWZK01006516.1:18323-46178 GCA_013396935.1 Baryphthengus martii | reverse complement strand
TGTTTTCCATTCTCTGAAATTCTTTGTTTCTGGGGTAAACTACTCGTCCTTAAGAATGATCCTTGGTGAGGGGGGGAGTCCTTGGACCAATATCCCCACAGACTGCCTACCATCAGTGTCCCTGTCAGCTTCTTGATGTAGGCTTTGTGCTTTCTATAATTACCTACAATTTGACAGTTGGGACAGTTTTTAGTTTTTTAAGGTGAGTATTAGGTCTAATCATCTCCATTGTGCTGTGGTTTTAGGAAGCAGTGCCTTTTGAAATCAGTGACTGGATCTGTTGAAAGATGTCATGATACAGCCCTGCTAGGTTAAGTTTGTAATCAAGTGGTCATCAGATAATTGTTATGTTCTTAATTTAAGGCCTTAGCCTGAAAGTTTTGCTCATGTGAGTAGATTCATTCAAACAAATTGACTTCTTTTCAAACATATTTTCTTCCACAGCGCTATGTCCAGAATTTTGTGGCATATGGTCAGGTTTATATTTCCATGGTCTATGTGATTTCTCTGCTGACTAATTGATTTATTTTTTTTGAAAAAGAAAAAAGGTAGCAGATTGTAGGTGTACAGTGTTCCTGTGCACTTGTAAATGATGAAACCTTTTCTTTCGGTGTGAAGCTCCACAATGCAGGTATGATTTTTAATTCCAATTATACAGTTCCTTCTGAAAGAAGAGAGTGGGAATGCGGATGCAGGGAGCTTTAATGCTATCACTGTAATAACAATGTAGAGTATGACTCAATGTTTAGATACACGGACCTCAAAATCCTTGGTCCTCCATGCTGCCGTGGCTCCCTTGGTGACCACAGGCACATTAAGTCTCTCTGTGCCTCCAGCCCCTGGGAGAGAGAGCACTTCTTGCTTTAGCACTGCATCAGCGAGAGTTGCTAAATACTGAGGTATGTACTGTCTGAAAGGTTATAACCCTTCCTCTGTTTCACTACAAGCAAAATCCGTGTGCAGATGCCGAGCCCTGATGTGGGCTTTGTGTTGTAAAGAACTGTCTTACCCAGGTTTTCTCATGCCCGGACGGAAGAAACTTGTCTAAGCAGGGAGAGCTGGCACAAAGCATTTCTGCATCACAAGCCTTGTGGTGGTACTGCTCTATGAGAGAGGGCAGCAGAAAGAAACTGCATAGCTGAGTTGGCGTGGCACGAGAGACCTGGTCTGTGATAGAGCACTCCTCAGATCACCTGTGCTTCAGTCTGCAGGAACCCTGGGCAGGGCTGGCCCTTGAGTATGGAACCACGACGCAGGGGTTTGGCTCTCTTTAGAGTGCTGTCTGAGTTTTCTTGCCTGTCACAGCGAAGGAGAAAATTATTTTAGTTTGAAAGATAAAAGAAACAGCAAGGGCAGTTTTTGGGCTGTTCATCCAGCTGGCCCACCACGAAGGAGACATTCACTGTGCCTGCAGGGGTGAGTGGCCTTTAAGCTCAGTCTGTTTCTGTGTCCTCCTCTCCACTCTTGAGTCTTGGTTTTTCAGTCAGAAGGGCCAGTAGCTCAAACTGGAGCATACCAGTATGGGAGGAAGATGGATGGTCAGGAGTTTGGGCTGAGGTGTGAGGTGAAACCCGGGCTCATGCAACAGTATGATTGTGTCTGAAATATGGTGGTCATCGTTTTTCATCTCCCAGGCTTGGGCAGGTCTGGTTTGTGAGGCAGCTGAGGGGGGAGTCGTTGGTTTGTAAAGAGTTAGTCTGAAGTCCTGTCTTGTAGGGCCTACGTTTGCCTGAAGTCCCTGCCACTGGTAATGAAACTCTACTACTTAATTAGTAACTTTGTTTTTTGGACCCAGTGTGCTGTCTACTTTTAGTCCTTAAGTCATTGTGTTCTTCATTCGTTCCTTTATGATGGTGTTTCAGGGTTGATAATGAGCCAACTGTAACATCAACATCTACAAAATCACTGTGTCCACTTCTCAGAGTGGAAGGTGACACTATTTTGTAAAAATGATAGGTCTGTCCATACATTTTCCCCAGGTGATACTGAAACAGTGCAGTCTACAGCTAATGAAGGGTTAATATCAAAAGTTATTCTATTGTTTATCTTCCAGTTAAAGAATAACCAGCTTGTGCAGAAAGGAGAATTGGAAATTCGCTTTGGCTGTCTACATTCAGACAAATGATTTAAAGTAATCTGTATCAAGTTGTGATTTTACCATATATGCATTCATAGGTGAGTTCTCTGCCTGCAGTTCAGTCATGTGTAAAGGCTTATGTTGTGGGAGTCATGGACTTCTTTGGTTTTATTAAACATGAGGGATTTAATTTTTTTTTTTCTTTTTTTTTTTTTAAAGCTGTGTATTATTACTTTAACTGGCTAAATTGTTCCAGGTTTGGTTGTTTGTTTTTTTTTTAACTTAAGGAGACGTCACATTATTACATAAAGCATAAGAATTGTTTCTGCATTTTTAACTGTAGCGAGGAGTGCTAGTGTATTTTAAAACATGCCTAGTCTTGCGTTGTTGCACACAAATGCAGTATGCGTAGATAGACCTCCCTGGCCTTTCACGTATTTTTTTCACTATATAGTTGCTATAACTTGAATATTCTGGGACAAGAATTATAGTTGTCCTGTAATGATTTCTGTTTTATTTACAGCCTCCAAATAATGGAAAAAGCTGCTTATAGTAAAATGAGGATCACTGGTATTTCGGTAATTAAATAGACTTGTTATACTGCATTAATCCTTTTTGGAACATTTGGAATGACTTCTTAGCACTCACAAACACAGCATTAGGGCCAGCAATTAATCTGTTGTTTGTCCTCCAGCATTTGTGTGATGATAAAGCATGTGTATTGAAAGACATATTTCAGGTTTAGGACTAGGATCATTGCAGAGTCAAGTGATGATACTGATTGTTCAGTAGTGTGAACCAAGACCTAGATTGTAAGTTCCAACAGTCAGAAGGGCTCACATACCACTGATTGCATCCAGCTGAAAGAACGGAATGGTGTAATGATGTTCAATGCTGTCTAGTTTTGAGTGCTGCATATGAAGAAAAAGAATGTAAGTTATTTGGAGATAGTCAGAAACTTTCTAGGTTTCTGATTAGCCTTCTTTGTAGGTAGGACAAGAAGTAAAGGCTTGACATTTAATCAGGAAAGACTGTACTCAAGAAAAACCCCAGTAACTTTCTAATGAGGGCAGCTGTAGACTGGGACAGGAGAATGTGTTATTTTTATCAAGGACAGGTTTAGGAAACGTGTACCAAAATGACACACCTAAACTTGATCAAATTGTTCAGCAGAGAGGTAGTTCAAGTGATCTTTTGATGTAATTTGTAACTTCAGTGTTCAGTGATATTAATGTAGTAGTCAAATTTACTCCTGTTCTGAGCTTTGACTTCACAAACAATGAGCAAATAAAATCACTTGAACTTTCTCTCAGACTTTTGCAGTTTTGTAATTCCTTTCCTGGACATAGCCTGCTTGGTTTTCTTTGATCAGAAGGGCATACTAATTCTCTTGGTGCTGTACTGAAGTCCTTCTGCATTGTTCAGCAGTAATTAACTTGAATCATGGTGCAGAGCATTAGCTTCTGAGCCTAGGTTAAATCAGCAGAAGAGTCTTATGTTCCTGTGGTATGTGTCTTAGAACACATTATCCTATTGCAGTAAGATAAAGTGATTTTAAATATAGTCCAACCAGTTTGACCTTGTCAGAATTCAAGCCATATTAATGGTAACTTGGGCTTGTTGATGCGTTTCACAGTAGGACAAGTGTTAACACAGAACTCTCTATTCCATCTGGTGTGGAACCTACAGAGAGGGCTGTACATACACTTTTTCTTAAATTCTGTATTACAGTATAATGAGATACTCTGTCTTCTCTGTGCTCATGACACTTCTGTTGCCATTGATAGGCACCCTGTGTCTGAGACCAACAGATGCAGTTAAGAAGAGACACTAAAGCAACGATATTAGGTCATGTAGATTATGATAGCTGAATAGTAGTGGTTAGAGGCTATATTTTGGCAAGCAGTGATTAGTGACAGTTTTATTATAGAAAATGTATGTATGAAGTCCCTGGCTTTCATTGTAATGCCCTGGAAACCACTGTCAAAACACTCCAAACAGAATTTAATGATTAATCTACAATTGCACGTAAGTGGCAAAAAACCTAGAATTTTTAATTTTGGTTTTGCTGAAGTTTACCTACATCGTACAATACAGTAATAAAGATAACACCATGATAAAGACATCACAGTGAGGACTGAGCAAGCTGATGTGGGTCCTAAAAGCAGCAAAACTGCATTCGTATGACTGCTTCTTGTGGTTTTATATACAATGATTCTGTGAGTTCCCCACAAGATGATGTGGATCTCTAATCTGGAAAAATATGTCCATTACAGTAGCCATAGCAGGCTCATTTGCACTTCTCGCAGTTATATGCATGGTTTAGTTTCTAGTAATAACATATAGATATGAGTCTGATGGTGTCTGTTGATGTGGTGTTTGGTATCTAGCTTCCAGTTTGAGTGAATGGTGTTTGGCACACATCCTATTATTATTTATACTATTGATAAGGATGCCTTTGGTTCTCAAGGCTGATTTCTGTATCACTTGTAGCGTGTTACCTATTTGAAAGTGGCACATAGAATCATAAGATCATTTAGGTAGAAAAAGAGCTTTGAGATCATCGAGTCCAACTATAAACTTAACGCTGCCAAGTCCACCACTAAACCACATCCTTAAGTGCTGCAGCTATACACCTTTTAAATGCCTCCAGGGATGGCGACTCCACCACTTCCCTAGACAGCCTGTTCCAATGCTTGACAAGCCTTTTGGTGAAGAAGTATTTCCTAATATCCACTCTAAACCGCCTCTGGCACAACCTGAGACCATTTCCTTTTGTTGTATTGCTTGTTACTTGGGAGAACAGACCAACACCTACCTTATTGCAACCTCCTTTCAGGTAGTTGTAGAGAGTGATGAGGTCTCCCTTGAGCCTTTTTTTCTGCGGGCTAAATAACCACAGTTCCCTCAGCTGCTCCTCATAGAACTTGTTCTCTAGACTGTCCACCAGCTTTGTTACTCCTTGGACATGCTTCAGCGGTGAGGCACTCAAAACAGAACCCAGTATTTGAGGTGCGGTTTCATGCAGGCCTGAGTGGCACACACCCAAGCTGGACATCACAGGAGGTGAATGGACATGCCAGCATTTCCCAGATTTCCAGAGTATGTGTCTCCGCAGAGGCAGCATCCCACTTACCAGCTTTTTGGGAGTCTGTCACTGTTTGATTGCTTGGTGGCTATGGGCCACGTGTGCCTCCTTGTCAATTGAAACTGCAGCAACAAACCAAACTCCTGCAGAACCTGAAGGTGTGGGGAGTGGTCGAGGTGAGAGAAAATAACCCATGTGGCAGGGGATACAGTGGAGAGTGCCCGGAAATGTGTGGGAGGAAGGGGCAGTGGAGGATACCATCTCCATTGCCAGTGGCACCAGTTTTGAAACCTCTGTGCTAGGCAGGTCTGTTGACTTCTGAATAGCTGTCTGTCTTCTTCCATCTCCACAGTAACTCAAAGTTACTCTACAGAAAATGTTAGAGAAAACTCTACAGAGTTTTGCTGTTGGGAGTGAACAATGTGCATATCCAATGTCGTGTTCCATTTTGGAAAAATAAAAGGAGAAAAGCTTCTTAATTTGTTTTTTCCCCTTTCCTCAGTTTTAGAAATGCAAGGAGCATTCTGTTTGTATTTTGCACATTAATATGGATCAGTTCCGATATCTTCGAAGCTCATTTGACTCAGGAGGGGTTGTTTTACAGTAGTATAAAGTCCTAATGCTGAATTCATATTGCAAGTACTGTGTTCAGATTCTTACTGCTTCTGTAAAAGATACTTGGCCTGTTAAGGAGCTATTCTGGTGTATTGGGTTCCCAGGCAACAAAACTAGAACACGTATGACTGAAGTACTGCAGACTCTCTAGTCTGTAGACCTAATCCTGCAAATCCCTATTTACATAAATCCCAATGATTTCAAAGGGTCTGCACATGAGAAAGCAGGTTTTACAGGATCAGGCCATTCTTCCTAGAGACCAACATCTGTTGCACCAACTGTGATAATCTCATGACTGTTAAAGAAAAGTCTAAAGAAACATTTTATCTGGGCTAAAAGAAAACAGCAGAAAAGTAACACTGTTTGTTGCTATAAAGTGGACTATTACTAGAAGCAACTGTCTGTACATACTATGTCTCTCCTCTGTTCCTTTCCTGCATCTTTTTATTTGCTTGAGAGAAAATGCTATATGTAGCTGTGTGCTGTTACTGCGTTTTTTCACTTGTGTTATATGAAGTTTGTACGCCAGACTACAGGTATTGATATAGTTTTACATACCAAAAGAGGCCCCTGGCATATAGGTTAATGTCTGTCAGCGCCTTGCTTTTGGATTCTCTAGAAACAGAAATAAAAGTCTGCAGTAAAATTTTAAGGTATTTTGGGTCATGCAGTTCTAGTCTGTGTTAATAGGCTTCAAGCTAATAGACTTGAGCTCCAGCCGAATTAACTGAAGTAGTACATTCAAAGAGTTCACTTGGCATTTGCTGTTGAACAGTGGTTGGTCAATTGGTAAGACTGCAAGGAAGAAATCTAAGCAAAAGCAGATGGTGCTCACATTGGGAAGAGTAGAGTCCACTTCCTTTCCTCTAAGAACAGAGGACTCCTGCATAGCTCTGGTAGCACTTGCTGCGGCTGGAGTTGAGTATCTTTTGTGACTTCTACTTGGAGGCCTGGTGTGGAAGCAACAATAGGTTTCTGCCTTACCTTGGTTAACTCCCAGTTCCCATGGGCCTCTTTTTGTATCGCACAGGAGTGTGCATGGAGTCATAGGGCTGGTCTCACTTGACGCATAGCATGGAGATTTTATGTGTATTTGCTGCATGCCTTGGGCTGTGCAGCTGAAGATGGAAATGAGATGTAGTTCACTGTCCCTTGCAGCACAGATGTTATAATAAAACAGCTGCAGAAAATGCAAGAGAAAGAGCTTGGCAGCTCCGTTGGGTCATTTATGTGTTGGGGGGAAGACCTCCCTGAAATCCAGAAGCTATGGGAGTCTACATCAATCATGCAGTGCATGCACAATAGTTCTATCATCACCCTCATGTTTTGGATTAATTTTAAAATTAAAATTTACAGTCAGTCTGCACATGACAAGGACGGAGGTTGGGATTTCCATGAGCCATACAATGGGCAATAAACTCTTGCTACTTATGTCATCATACCAATGGAAAAAGAAGCAAGATGGCAGATACGCTGACAGTGTTAACGTGCTGTCAGAAGCTGCAGAGTTGGTGGACAGAGGCCTGCTATTCCTCTAGACTACAGTACATTCTTGACACTTTTCCTGATCATTCTGAGTATTTCAGATGGTTACCCTTTCATCCCCCTGAAATTAGTGAAATAACGTTCAAAGCCTAACAGACAAGGCTTGAGGGGCTTGTAGTTCAACTGATATGCAATAGCTAGAATATAAATGAAGCCTGTGTGCAGTTCAACTTGAGAATGTAACATGTTCAGAGATGGTGCTTTTACAAGCTGCAGTTACAAACTGTAATTTTAGAACATCTTTTCCTTCTCACTATCTTTTCTGGTTATTAAGAGTCAAGTTTCCTTAAATGTGCAAGATTCATAATTAAGGAGACTTTTCATTAGGGAACAAATTCTTTCCTCTATGTTTTTCTTCTTTGTCACCTTTATCTTCATGCTGTAGTTACCCCAATTCCTCCTTCCCTATCATAGGTCCACATTTTTCCTTATGGTTATTATATGAAGTAGTTTGAAATTGTACTATTAATGACTTGTAATGAGATTTTAACTGTTCCACTTTGCTCAGAAGCAATTGCTTTTGTGAAGTGGGCAATACTTTCTAGTGTGTATTTTCTAGATTTTATGTTGAGTTCTAAGGAAGGTCAGATGTATGCTAAATGTGCAACTTAAGTCAGGTATACTATACTTGAAAAAGCAGAATGGGGAGGATTATCAATGTAAATTTTGAAAATGCAAAATGTGAACCTATAGGGAACAGGTTTTGGTACTAAGGGTAAGCCAACTTACACATTTATTTTCATATACATTAGTATGAAATATTTGGGATATGCGACATTCAAAATCTCTATAAAGTTTATTTACATAGTAAAAAACTGGAGAAACCTTGTGCTAATTTTCTGTATTGAGATACTGTCATTTTCATTTATTTGGAGCAATTAGTTAATTCAGTCAGCAGATTACGTTTTGTAACTACACAGAAGCAACTATTCTAAAAATAGCAGAAGTATAAGGTCAGTTTGCTCTAATGTAATTGTGCACACTATTTTACTCACCTCCGCTGCCTTAACCCCAGAGAAATACTGTCAGTTCTTTAGGGTCTGAATTGATCTTTTGTTTGTATTAGGTTAAATTCAAATATTGTGACAAACATCTGTAGACCTTTTACATTTTACTGGACTCTTTTTGTTTTTTTTTGCTGTTATAGTTTGAGGATTTTTTGGATACCTTAAAACTGTCCTTGTCAGCATTTGTGAATTCAACATTATAGCAGACTATGGCAGCATGGGAAGAAGGTGAAACTTACTCTAAACAAGAAGTGAACTAATTTGTTAGTTGTAAAGAATAGTTTATGGTTTTTTTTTCAGAAGACTACATGAAACAAGTGATTCCTTCACATGCTCTTCGTAGTTTTCTACACTGCAATCCCATCTCTCAGGAGAAGTAACTTATTCTTCATCAGAACCAATGTACCTCATTAAGTCATTAAGATAACAGAATGTCCTGTCGTTTTACTGTGTTACGGGACTCTTGCAGAAGGTGAACACCTTTGGAATGCAAAAAGAGTTTCACGTTATTTCCCTCTTAAAATAACATGCTGTCTCCTGGCTACATAAGTGAAAGAAAAATTGCTTGTATAAACATGCTGCTTTATCTTGCTGCCTCCAGAAATGCTTTTACACAGACTTGAAATTCAGTGTCTGAGAGGAAAAGGAATGCTGGGTTTTGAGAATGGTATCCTCCTGTACCTCGGTTCAGCACCAGGCACAGTAGGACCTTCATCCCTGTTAAGACTGCAATGCATAGTAGTATTTCAAACACTTAGTGTGTAGTTTCTGTGTTAAAACAATACTTGGCACGCTACATCTACATTCCAACCTGCAAACTGTGATTCTCTTGCTTTCTTATTGCTAGTTGAAACAAATCATTAAACTGATTGAGTCCATTCCTTTGTCATAATGTGTTTTGAACATACATTCTAGAGATCTTTCAGTATAAATAAGAACACTTTTTCATAAGCATGAAAAGATAGGTATGTTCTGTGTCACATTTTTACAACAACTGTTGCGTTTTGTAGAATCATAGAATGGCTTGAGTTGGAAGGGACCTTAAAGATCACCTAGTTCCAACCCCCCTGGCCATGGGCTGGGACACCTCCCACTAGACCAGATTGCTCATAGCCCCATCCAGCCTGGTCTCACTTCCAGGTCATCACTTCTGGGGATGAGGTGTCCACAAATTCTCTGGGCAACCCATTCGTGTCTCACCACTCTCATAGTAAAGGAGTTCTTCCTAATGTCTAATCTGAATCTACCCTGCTCTAGTTTAAAACCATTGCACCTTGTCCTATCACCACACACCTTTACACAAAGTCTCTCTGCAGCTTTCCTATAGGGCCACTTCAGGTACTAGGAGGCCGCTATAAGGTCTCCCCAGAGCCTTCTCTTCTCCAGGCCGAACAGACCCAACTGCTTCAGCCTGTCCTCACAAGAGAGGTGCTCCAGCCCTCTGATCATCTTTGTGGTCCTCCTCTGGACCCTCTCCAACAGATCCATGTCCTTCTTGTGTTTGGGCCTCTAGAGCTGGACGCAGTACTCCGGTTCTCACCAGAGCAGAGTAGAGGGGCAGAATCACCTCCCTTGACCTACTGCCCACGCATCTTTTATTGCAGCCCAGGATATGGTTGGCTTTTTGGGTTGCGAGTGCGCATTGCTGGCTCATGTTCAGTGCTTCATCAACCAGCACCCCCAAGTCCTTCTCTGCAAGGCTGCTCTCAATCCACTCAGCACCCAGCCTATGTTTGTGCTTGGGATTGCTCCGCCCCAGGTGCAGGAGCTTGCACTTGGCCTTGTTGAACTTCATGAGGTTGGCATTGGCCCAGCTCTTCAGCCTGTCCAGGTCTCTCTGGATAATGTCCCTTCCCTCCAGTGTGTTGACCACACCACACAGCTTGGTGCTGTCAGGTGCCCTCAACTCCACTGTCCATCTCGCCGACGAAGGTGATAATCAGCACTGGTCCCAGTACCGATCCGTGAGGGGCTCTGCCTGTCACAGGTCCCCAATTGGGACATTAGGCCATTGATTGCAACTGCTTGAGAGTGGACATCCAGCCAATGCCTTGTCCACCAAGTGCTTCATTCATCAAATCCACGTCCTTCCAGTTTGGAGACCAGGATGTCATGCAGTACTGTGTCGAACACTTTGCACAGGTCCAGGAAGATGACGTTAGGCGGGATTTGTCCTTCGTGAAATCATGCTGGTTGCTACCAACCACCTCCTCATTTTTCATGTGCCCCAGCAGAGTCTTCAGGAAGATCTGCTTCATTATATTGCTAGGCACTGAGATGAGACTGACTGGCGTAAAGTTTCCCGGGTCTTCTTTATAGTTCTTTCTGGCAATGGGGGTTATGTTTCCCCTTTTCTAGTCAGGGGGGACTTCACCAGACCTCCATGACTTTTCAAATATGATGGAAAGTGGCTTTGTAACTTTGTCTGCCAGTTCCCTCAGGACCTGCGGATGGATCTCGTCTGGTCCCATGGACTTGCGCATCTTCAGGTTCATTAGATGTTCGCAAGCCTGGTCTTCTCTTACAGTGGGCGGGTCTTCCTTCTCCCAGTCCTTGCTTTCATGTATCTTACTTCTGGCATTTAAATCTGAAGTCAGTGAAGAAATTCCACTCTCATGCTTGTAAATACTTGGATTTTAAAATTTTTTCTGTGGTATTTTTTCAAAATACCTGTAAATAGAGGAAACTTTGGAAAGCAGCTAGGGTTTTGTTTTAGAAAAACAGATTTCTGTTAACTGTAGAGAACGCCTAAATTTCTTAATCTGTACAGGTGTTAGAAAAGCTTAATACACCAAACCAGTATCAGGAGACATTCCAGATAAACAGTTATGATTTCAGCCTTACTAATAGAGAAATGAAATAGTTTTTGATTAAATTTTGCTTGTTTGAAAAAAAATGAACGAACTAAAACATATGTATAAACATAAAGGATGAGTTCACACTATTAGATTGACCTGGGAATGCCCAGTACTCTTTCAGTGTTCAGCAGAGGGTGCTTGTTCCTATGATGCTGTCATTGCTATTGATACAAATAGGGTAATTTGTCGAAGTTTCTGACTCCTAAGAAATTCTATGACCATAGCACATGTTGCTGTGAATTCTCTTTAGATAAATTATTCCTTTTAGTTTTATTAATAAATTCACAGTGTTTTTTAAAATGGTAATATCTGTTTCTCCATTTTTTTATTTTAAAAACGCTTCAAAACCAGTTATGTTTTTGGTTTTGACTGTCAACATGCATAAATGCATAGACTTCAGAAGCAAAAATATCTAAAAGAGTGTTTTTCAATCTGTAAAATCTGTAGTTTACAGATTACCCATTTAAGTAATCTGCTGTCTGTCCATGGAATTGTATTGAACAGTGTGTTTAATAGCCTTTTTAATTAAATATTTAGTTGCAGAAGTACATGATGGCTTGTAAGAAATAGTAAAGATTATACTATAGTGTTCATTGATAAGTGTTTGGGTAAAATGGGCAGTTCTTTTGCAAGCAGTTCAAACTCTATAGAAGAAGTGAAAAAAACCCCACACAATTCACAAATATATTTCTATCACAAAACTTGAGAGATTCGTCTTGGAAACCACAAAAGAATGACTGTGGCACAGCTATAATCCAGGTAACGGTATCAAAATAAAGGTGTCTTACCGATGTTATGATTTGAAGACACTTTTTTTTTTTTTTTCTTTTTTTTGCTACACAAAGTAAATATTTGAACTTGCGTGGAGGGTAGCGCTCTCACACATTTGTTGAAAAGTGAGAAATCTGAGACATTTAAGCAAGTCTAGGTTTTAAAGAAGCCCTTGCTTTACAATGTTGAATGCAGTTGTTCATGTGAATGAAATGAACTCTCGGCCTGTAGCAAATTAGTGAAAGCCGTAAGTGACCTTGATGTGCTTTCTGGCATTATCTTTATTATTGCTGTGGTTTGCTTCCTTTTTTTTGGTGTTTTTGGATTATTTTTGGTCTCCTTTAGCTATATTGTCAAAACATTATTGTTTGTAGTATGTATGTTCACTAATAGCAGTTTATCTCTGCATGGTTTACAGAGAGATTTAGAAGCCAACAACTGTAATTACATCCATGTTCCTAGCATAGCAGCAAGCTAGGAAAGAAGTTGAAGTATGCTGTTGATGCAGTACATCCAATAAGAATTACAGGGTAAAATCATTGCTATACATTCTTTTGGTTTCATGATAATTGTTGCTTAAATTTGTTTTTGAGGGGTTTACCACTGTGTGCTGTGTTTATGTGACCACATAAAGAGCACTAAATTCTGTGCTTTGTGACTTTCTTCTTGTATTTTATTTACTTCTTCCTTATGACTCAGCAAAACTGTAAATTACAGATAATAACTTTCTGCAGTAACCTGGCACTTGTGCTGTGTGGAACCAGTGCAGTTTTTACCACTAGTGATGCAAGTATGAAAGAATGGTTACAACATTTACATCAAAGTTCAACTGCAAAGTGTCATAGCCACTATTTTCACCTGGCTTACTTGCTAATATTTGTTAAACATATTTAAATAAGGTAGTTATCTGTAAGGTTGAAATGAGTGTAATTGTGGCTAATATACAACAGGTTTTCTGTAACAGTGGAAGTTGTAACATTTAGGGATTCAACTCAACTGTACAGATGCATTTGCAGCTATAATTATTTTCTGTTATTTGGCAGTTAAATTTGAATGTTGAATGTATAGAAAACAGTTTATTTGTTGTGATTAGTATTTTTTTCTTTCTCCTTGCCATAATTGTGCAATTATTTAAATATTGTCTTCTTACTAAGACAGAATTGAGTTCAACACAAGAAATATTTACTTTCTTGAACACCCACCGTGCCCCCAACACAAGAAGAGATGAAAATCCTTCGTAATTTATATTATGAAAAGCGTTTAGCCAAATGCAGGAGAGTTGTGCAGACACAGAAGAGACAGGTCGAAGTGTACCATAAGGTCTAAGTGTATACGACAGGCAGCAAGAGGTCTGTAGAAAATATAAAGTTTCTTCAGTTAAAGTATTGAGCAACTTCACTTAGGCCGAACAAAACTCAATGGCAAGTTGAAAAGGAAGCTAACATCCAGTGTCTGGTTGCTGTGCTCATTCCAATGGGCAATATTAACTGTGTTCTCAGTGATAGAAAGTTAGGGCTGGTTTCCTGGCCACATTTATGAGTATGCTTCCTGTTGGTTCTCTGAGACTCCACCAGGCTCCCTTCTGCATTAGTCTTGTGTGGTACTGTCTTATTTGTGCTCAATTTTAGAAGGCAAAGCACAGTTACATTTTATGGATGTTTCTGGGTGCTGCTTTGAAATGTGCTGTAGCGGCATTTTTTTTTGCAACCTAATTCTTACACAAAGAAGTCTGAGCTCACCTTCCAGGGAAGTCGATTAAGACAGTACTTACATTAAGACAATTGAAGCAAGATTAGGCATATCTATATGGTGTTTTGTAAGCAGACCCAGCAAACTTTCTCTGTGCTTTCAGCCAGCCAAGCACATTGTAGCAACTGCAGGGCACTCAGTTCTGGCCAGCTGGCTCCTGGCGCAGTGGAAGGCTTGCATATGGCTGCCTACAAAATACCATGTAAATACACCCATACTTTGTAATAGCGGTGTGAACAGGGGTGTGGTGAACACTGACCTCTCAAATAGCTCCTTTCCAGCTCAAGTGACAGGGATGAGTTGGGAGGGTGGTGTTGTTGCCTTTCAGATACAGCTTGTGTCTTCTAGTGGGCTCCCTTTGAAGTACCCAGCTGCCATTTAGCAATGTAGCCCACCCTTGTAACATGACCTAGTGTAACAGCATCAGGGCTGGCTCTAGCTAATTATCTTCCCTCTTTGCAAGACCAGGTTGTCCATTTACAGTTTGCATGGAGTGTCGGGCTTGCTCTAGAATACTTTGTGTTTCCCAGCTGTAGAGTTTGCTAGTTTAATTCAATCTGTAGTCCTCATGGTTTCTGGAAGACTTTGTAAAAAAGCAGAGTAAACCTTAGTTAGTATTGGTTTTGGAACATAGTATTTTATTTTTTCTATTGAGTTAGGGATGCTTTTGATTTAAAAGGTCTTGGTTTCTACTGAATGACTGAAACTTTTTTGTTTGTTTCAAAACAGTCCTTGGAAATACTAGGTTTCAAGACACAGAGTAGAATTTAGCAGGATTTAGTCTTTGGTTTCCTTCTGTTCCTACTTCTGTACTCTCCAAACACTTTCATTTGATTGAAAATTATTTTTAAAATGCTCGTTGTCATAATAAAATAAGAAGAGTAATCTGTAATAGTTGAATTCCCCAGGAAGTAACAGTGTTTTTTCTCAATATTTGTCATAGTGTTTAGTGTCACTCTCTTTTAGGGGCTCAGAGAAGATGCTCAGATATAACATGTGTACCTTGTTAGCAATGTTTTGACAAATAGCAGCAGCTGTATAAACTAATCTTTCTTTAGCTTTCACACATGGGACTCAATTAACAATGGGCCACTGTCAGTATTTAATCCTTTCTATTTTTTTTTTCTTTTTTTTTTAAGTCTCCTGGTTTCTGTACATTCTTCTGTGTGTAATTCAGCTATTATTCTTACTTATAAACTGAGGAAAGAGACTGTAAATGGATTTACCTTGCATGACTTTTTATATGTGATTTATAGAAGATGATGGCACTTGTTTGTATTCATGGCAAATTCAGGTTAAAGTGAAGATTGAAGTCTGTTATTTGCAGAATACTGTAATCATTGCAAATTCTAGAATAAAGCCTTGTTTGAAATTCCTATGTTTTGATCTCTGAAGTGCAGAGAGTAAAGGAGTATTGCCCTAGGTATGACATTCAGTTTCATGGAGGTAGGAAAGAGAGTGGGTGTTGGCTATAGTAAGCCTGTGAACTCGTGATATGTATTGTGCAAAAGTCTGTATTTACCTATGGCACAGTCCAGGCACAGGACTTTGATATTCCAAATAATTTTGCCTTTAACTAATTTCCGCACAGATATGTGGCCTGCAATTATTAAGAGATTTCCACAGTGGAACTTTGGGAATTTTTGAGGTGTATTAAAATAACAGCAAGTATCAATGCAAGCTCCATATTGAATGCACTTGACATTTGAACCTTCCATTTTAAATTCCTGAACTAGAATTATCTAAAGAGGACATCCTGGAATTACAGGGACTTCTTGTCTTTGGCAAGTAAGTAGGAAGATAGCAAAAGTGTATAAAGACAGAGCCCAAACATGTGGTGTTAATTTTTTCTTTCACCTAGTAAAACTTAAGTAAAGCTTGAATTGCCAAATTCAGAGTAGGCTACTGTCACTACTTGCCAAATAGTACATGCTTGTGCATCTATCTAATCCGTATTTGAAAGCCACAAACAGAAGCACATAATTTGGCACAGCACCAGAAGCATGCCCCGGCACACTTCTGGAGATTCTTCCAAATGATTTACTGATTCAAAAATCCTATACTGTTTGCCTGTGCACGCGTGCTCGGCGTCTGGAGGAGTTTAGCATGAGTTCTGCCTGAAAACTATATGTGTTATGTTTGAATTTGGGATGATATTATTATGTATCCCTACTAGTTTACTAGGAGTTCTAGATCCATTACGAAGTTTTCTGCTGTGCTTGTTTGCTTGGTGGTGGGTTTTTTTTTCAAGTTTTTATTGAGTGTGTGCAAGAAATGTTAGTGTTCCCACTAACAGAAAACGCACAGAAACAGTGTGCATGAAGTGGGCTGATGACGAAGAGTGCTTGTTAGTCAGAATACTTTTTTTCAGTTGCTTTTTTTTTTCTGCTATTTCTTTACTCTGGGCTGATGATGAAGAGTGCTTGTTAGCCAGAATATTTTTTTTCAGTTGCTTTTTTTTCTGCTATTTCTTCACTCTTTTTCTGTTGAATTTTTAAAATAAGGATTGACTAGTGTATAGAGACCTCCATAAAATAAATTCCACAATCAAGAAATAATTTTTATCCTTCCCATAGTAACCATTGTTCGTTATGTTAATCCCCTTAGGGTCTGGCACATCTTCTTTTCTTTCACAGTACAGTGTTTCAAATAGACAGATAAGTTTAATGGTGCAACTACATAAAACAACTGAGATCACCTCGTGAATAGCTGCTGCAAAAAGGAGCCCTTCCCCACCATTCACCTCCAGCCAGTTTCCCTCAGCAGCCTTCTCTTGCCCTAGCACTGATGGCTGCTTGTCTCACCACTTCACTGATCTCTATTTCATGCTGGCAGGAAGTGTTTAGGTGGTCAGGGGACAAATTTAGTTTGGGAGCTGGTCTGGTTAAAATACTAAATTCAGAAAAATAAATGTGATGTTTTAATAGTTTGAAATACAGTGCAATGAAACATAGCACAAAAGCAATCAAATTGTTCTATTTATTGAAGGGACTTGAGTTTGTTCTGTAGTTTTAAAAGAGTAATCTTGTTTCTCTCATGCATCTTTGCCACCTTAGATGTAAATATACAAAATCCTAAGAAATTGAATTCCAGTATAAATTGCTGTTGTAGAGATAGGTGTTTTAGAAGTGAAAAAAAGATGATTTAGAACTGGAACGATGCTTTTATTTTCAAAGTAGGATTTCTGAAGGGGAATTATATTATACCATAATAGTTATTCTGGTAATCTGCTATGTTGGACAAATATTTTTTTTTAATAAACCTATATTTTTTATTGCAAGCTGCATGTACAAGAAAGTGAGCTAGATGCATCTGTACTGTGTTTCATACTCAACATCCATACTGCAGCAGAACAATGAGAGAAAATGAGAAAAAAATCTGCATTTTCTTAGATTTTGAAACTGTAGATGTGGAAGAAATGTCAACTGACAGCTTTCATTGTATTTTTTTTATTGATGAGCAGCAAATTTGCTGAAAGATGGGAGTGATGGAAGACAACTTGTGCCATAAACTGAGCTTCTGGCTTTTAGTCTGAACACCACTACTAGGGCAGGCAGGCAACTGGAGTATATTCTGTCACAACAAGAAAAAGACAATGCTCATCTTGTGTTTTCTCATAACTTCTTTTCTCACAACCCACCTCTTTTTATGGTAGGCTGATCTTGGGTGTCTACCGGACACCCACCCAGCTGCTCTCTCACTCAGCATTCTCAACAGGATACGAAAGAAAGTAAGGCAAGAAAACCGGTAGGCTGTGGCAAATACAGGGAGGTTACTTACAAATTACCCTCATAGGTAGAACAGACTCAACATGGGGAAAATTAGTCTCATTTATTGCCAGTTAAAACAGAGTTGAGTGACAAAAAACCAAAGATAAAACAAAACCATCCTCCCTGCACCTGCTGCTGTTCAGGCTCAACTTCGCTCCTTCATTCCTGACTCCTCTACCTCCCTCCACCCCTGACCTTAGCATTGCAGGGGGGTGGGGATATGGAATTGTGGTCAGTTTGTAACAGCTCCTCTCTGCCTCTCCATCCTCCTCACCTGTTCCAGCATGCATCTTCTCCATGGCATACACTCCTCTGGGAAACACCCACCTGCTTCAGTGTGGAGTCCTCCATGAGCTGCACTGTGGACATGTGCTATGTTATGGTCCTCTCTACAGGCTGCAGGGAAATACCTGCTCTACTGTGGTCCTGGAGCACCTCCTCCATATCCTTCTTCTGTGCAAATGGTGTTCACAGGGCTCTTTTCCACATCTTTTTTTTTCCCCTCATACCTCACTATTTTGCATTTTCTTAAATACATTTTCCTAGAGCCACTACCATCTTGTCTGAGGTGGGGCTGTTGGATCTGGCTGTGTCTGGCATGTCCCCCAATGATTCCACAGAGGTCATCCCTGACAGACCCTACACCTGAACACCTGTATCTAGCACACTCAGCATTAGAAGATGCTTTTTCCTGTTGGACAAAGACTGCTTTTGCTACATTCACCATGGGACATTGAGCCTTCCCTTAATAGGTAACAAGAAAGTGAGAAACTCATTCTTCCTCCATGCTTCCTTCATACTACATTAAGTTAAGCATATTTAAGATATGCAAAGCATCTGAAATGTATTCTGCAAGGAATTTCTCAAAGGCTTGGTATGGAACAAAAAGATTTTAATGATTACACTCACTTCTTTGAACATAGTTTTCCAACATAGCTCTATGTGTAAGGAGCATGAGATATATCAGCAGTTGCTTCAGCTGAAGTTTTTAGTGAGCTTAAATCATGGGAGTGTGAGTGAAATCTGTGTTACTGTAAGCAAGCAGCTAGTTGGCATCTGTGTGGGAAACTGTGGTTTAGTATTACAGGACTGATTTGTTAATTTCAAAACTTTTGACATAAAACTGCATTTGCCTACTTTCATGTTGTGGTTGGAGGCTCCAAAACTAAACGCCACTATTCTTCCAGCCAGCACTCTCTTGTTCCCTTTGCTCTTGCCCAAACAATAGAGAAATTACAATTTTAGGGCAGTATTGTGATATATTTATTGTCCTTCAAATGAGTTTAGTTTTTTTTCTGTCTGTATGGAAAGCATACAGAGAGTTTCAAGTAAGCTAACTAAGCACAGCTGCAAACTAGGCTACTCTTTTCTACACTCCAGTAAAACCTTTGTACCAGCTCTTAGTGTGAATATTCTCAGCTTGTGCAGAGTGCCTTTTTGCAGAGAAATTTATTGCACTGGCAGAGTTTAGTAATATGATGGCTTTGCTAACTCTGGACAATGCTGCAGTGATTGCCCAGTGTAGACAGACTGTTAAAAGAAATGCTTCTTGGAAGCTACTGTATATTCCTGTATAAATGATGTAGATGGACTGCTGAGGAGAGAATTCATCTGTTTATATGTTGTCTCTATTTGGGACTTTCAAAAAGAAGGCTAAAAATGACTTATTTAATGTAAAATTCCATTGACAATGCCAGGAATAAAATTTAGTGATTTTATTCTTTAACATTTAATAGAATTACTGTTACTTTTGTAAGGTTAACAATTAATCATCAGCAGAATTTGGATTACAAATTTGTAGAAGAATTAGATAAAAAATATAACATGAAAATGAACATTATGGTTAATACTGTTACAGGATCACAAAAATGCATCCGATATAATTAATAAAATTTTTATATGTGTTCCTAGCTTCAAACCACACAAGTTAATTTCCTGACATAAATTTCCATTAAAATGATATAAAAGAAGGCCTCTTGGCTTACCTTTCCAGTTTAGTGTATTCAATGATTTTTTAAATGATTGGTAATAAATGAAATAAATGTGTGTTTGTACTTGTGTATTGATTTGTCAAATAATTCAAAGATCCATTTTCATTTTGCACACATCCATTCAGAGTGTAAACTGGTTTAGCTCCTCTCAGTCAATGGTCAAGAACCTGGGTTCAATACAATTCTCTGAGAATTTGGGCCAGGTTCTTCAGTTTCACTTGTGAACTTCCTGTTGATTCCTGCCTGAATAGAAGTAAAAGACAAAACTTCTTTGGACATCAGTAGGTGCCTCTGCTACTCAGCTTTTAGACTAAAACTGTCAATACATTTACTTATCTCCTGGTCATGGTAAGGCTTAATCGAGTTCGTAAGACACTTTGAAGCACTTGGAGTGCAGTGGTTATCAGCATAAAATCTGCAGTTCCCTGTGGTTATTGCATTGTGCTGTCTTGGAGACTGCTGTATTACCTTGTTTCTGAAACAGGAAATTACTGTGGTATTTCAGAGGTTGCGGTTTTGGAACTGTCAATAAATCCTGATAAGGAGGATATATGAGTCCAGAAGCTATGGACCAGATTTTTAAGTGTTCAATTTTGACTTGCTGATTGGGCACAAGCTTTCCAAATTCTACCCTTACAATACTAATACCAAGCTTATGGAAAAAAAAGGTGTTTTTCTTCAAGTCTGTAAAATTCACATGCAAAATTGGGCATTCCAGTAGACCAGCAAAAGAGATGAAGTTGTGTTCTCATGTGAAATAATATCTTTATTTTTAGGGGCTTCATTGTCTAAATGTAAGTCTGACTTTGTACGTGTAGTTTTGTCTTTGCAATTATGTGTAAAGTCTTCTAAGTGAATTATCAGCTGGTGGAAAATTTGGGGAAAAAAGGCTTTGGTCACATCGAAACATGAGTTTGTGGTTCTGAGTAAAGCGCTGATGCTTCACTCCAGAGGAACGGAGTCCAGCCGCTTTATTGCACAGAGAGAGAGAGGAAGAATGATCCCACAATGGGTGGTATAGTCTAACAGTAGACAACTGTTGGCAGTAGTGCCACATTTGGCACGGACAAAGTTTTGGTTTGGCTTAATGACAGTGAGCTACATTGCTTTTTAAAATAATTTTGGCACCCAGCACCAGAAACATACACCCTGTTGGTATAATCTGTAATTGAGCGTGATTCAGAACAGAAATAGAAAGTGTGGTTACAGGCAGGACAACACATTTGGACACTCCTTATCTAGCAGTGGTGGAGTGGCTCTTACAGTATCTTGCCTCTGATGCTGAAAATTGCTGTATCAAAAGGCAGAATATATGAAAATGAACAACAAAACCCCAACAAATGCAAACTGCATCCTCCCCCAACTTGGAAGGTTTTTTTGCTTTATTCTGTGTTTGTGCTAAATGTCCCTCTCTCTGCTGTCCTGTAGTTCAGAAGGACTTCTGCAGAGTTTCTTCCAAGTAATGTTGTGGTTGCGGCATGCAGTAATTAATGATGTTTGGCATGGACATGTATCAGTCTGAAAATGATAAAAAGTGCTCCCAAAAGACTAGGAAAGACCACTGTGATTAACCAGCTAAAGTCTGGGAGAAGCCTTTTGTCAGAAGTGCCTATTGAAGAACGTGGTCTCACTGGCATAAAAGAGAATACTTAAGGATTTAGTCTGGTTTCTGGTGTACTGATGTTTGTTTTATAGAAAAGCACCACTGGAATTGTTGATAACTTCAGCAGAGAAAACTAAGAATGAATAGGCATGGTTAACTGAACACTTAGTTCCCTCTTTGATGGGGTTCCTTCAGAAAATCATGAAGGGTCACTGATAGATCAGTGAGAGGAAACTATTGCACTTGATTTGTGCGTGTGTTGCTCTCTAGTTGGGGGATTCATGCCATTATCAGATCTGTTTATCTGCTGCTTTTGCTTATGTTGTACACCACTTGTCCCTCACAGAAACCTATATAAACTAAGTATGTAATGCATTTAGTCTTTTTTCATTAAATCAAAACTACAGTAGGAGCCCTGAGGTATTGGAACTGCTATTGACAAATTTCATGATGAATGGCTGCAGAGAAGTAAATGTTTGCACTACTGTCTTCGGTTCTTCGCTTCCAAAACTTCTGACTTGCAGAACAGGGGCAAAAGCTAGATGGACAGATAAAGGAAAAGAACGCCACTTAGCGTTGTTCACACAAGTAATGTTACTTTAAAAATGCTGGAGAATGAAACTTTTTCAGTCTAAACCTGTCCTGGTTTGAGTTAGAACAGAACAAATTCTGTTTAGTGATTTTACTTTTCAACTCAGTTTCTTCTAAGTAACTGCACTTTCTGAAGTATAATGGCTTATTTTTGCAGACAGTGTCTGCTTCTAACAATGATAATGCTCCATATTTACAGTTACTACCAAGGACTGGTGTGCAGAAAGACTCTTGCTTATATTTGCTCCTTTGCAGACCAAGTCACTGCTAAATCTTGGGTGCCATGTTGGGGGTGCAATAAGTAAAAGGCCACACCTGTGTGGTGGAGCAGCCAGGAGAGGTGACCCTAAACTGACCAATGAGCTATTCCATCCCATAGATGTCATATTCAGTATAAAGCCGAGGGATCACAAGGATCAAGCTCTTCTTCAATGGCTAGTGTCTGAGGAGGACTCTGTTCTACCTTTGATACCGAGCAATGTGTTTCTGAATCCAGTTCCACAATCCAGCTCCTGAACATGGTTCCCATCTGCCACTGAGTCCCAGTCTGGGACTTTCCACAGCAACAGTGGTGAAGGTGGTATAATTGCCATCAGGTGGGTTGGTTTTGATATTGGTTTTGTATATATATTCCATTTTAGTATTATTATTATTTTCATTAAAGCTATTTTAGTTTTCCAATCCACAAATCTCTCTTCCTTATTCCCTTTCTCTTCTTCTTTGGGAAGGGGAAGGGCTAAGGAGAGAGCATCTGTCCTTTGAAGGCCAGCTGACCCCAGCCCTTGACAAAACCATTTTGAGTACAAAAAGTGGCACTTTTGATATAATATATCCATGTAAAGGAGGAGGAGAACATTTATAAAATTAGGAGGAATTCTGCAGGCCACATTTATCAATAAAATTTTTAAGAGAAAGAAGTAACCACAGGGCATTTTGCTTGGTCGTGGGTTCTTTTTCCTGGTTACATGTTAATACTATTGCTCACAGTATCTGCAGCTGCAACTGGTTTTGAACAAATCTGTGCTGCTCTGATTTTTTTTGTTGTTGTTGTTTCCTGCTTCATTGCACAAGATGTCACTCCTTGTCCATGTAAATACGTCTTCATTAGACACCTTTGTGCCTTCAGATATGATCTACAATGCATTGCCTTATTTCTTTAATGCTGTTGGAGGTGAAAAAATGGCTGTTTTCCTCTTGCTAATTATGGTAAAGTGCCACGTTGTGTTGTAGTTAACAACTTCAGGGGCTTCAAGGGCCTTTAGTTTTGCCTCTTGGGAGTGGGACTTTTCCTCTTTTGCTTAACTCCAGGAAACTTGAAGATTGGTATTTTCAAGACCACATACCATTGGGAAGGAAGCCGGTGGAGATGTGTGCAGAGATTAAATAGATATAAGAAGCAGTGTGCTTTGTAAAGATCTAGGAACTTCAGAATTTTGAGAAAGACGCATTCTCTCTGGAATGTCGTTTGGCATTTTGAAGAGTTCAATGACAATGCTGCTAAATCTAGGAACCTGTCAGAAAATTCCGTGTGTGTGTGTGTACACAAGCTTTCATATACTCTAGTTGTGTTTTTCTGGAATACGTATTTATTATTCATCATGGTAAAGGAATTCCATAACTGTGGGAACTAGTTATTAAAAAAATAGCTTTAAAAATATTTTGACCAGTTTAGCATTAACTCTTCCCACTCTGATGTTGCATCTGCGAGTCACAGTCTGGTTTTAAATTTGGACCCATAAATTCTGTGTGTCTACTGACTTTAATTTCAGATGAGGTAATATTTTGGGAAAAATAGAGCATTCAGATGAAATCTAGATTTACTAGCTATTTTCTAACTTGGTGGTACCACTCAAACTTTTGTCATGCACGCTGTTGTAAATTCAGTTAATAACATCCTGGTTGAGAATAAATTTTACTTTCCTTTCCTGTTAGACACCCCTAAACGCATTAGCTCAAGGGCAGATTCATTGTGCTTCATAGCTATGCTTAAATACTTCTACAGGGCAACATGTCCTACAGCAATATATATTTTGTGGGTTCTTACAGTAAGAACAGAAGCAATACATTCCTGCAAATTGAATTATTCATGTTTATGTCTGAGAATAAAAACTGTGCATGTGTAATTTTTCTTTTTTTTTGTTATATAGTTCATTAAACTAAAATCAGTGAGAATTTTCAATGTATTGTGCTCTTACTTGCTTTATTTCTTCACGGCTTTCTTGGTGATTTTCTGTGATATGAAGGAGCAATATGTGCATGTGCATCACACAGAGCAGAAACGGGTTGTGCAAACAGTTCTGCATTGGGGAGTATGAGTGTAGGAGGGAGAAGCACACTCAGTTTTTGGGTCTAGAAACCTAATCTTACCATGAAGGAAGCTGTAGGTTTCAATATCGACACATGAAGTCCCCAGTGAAGAGGATTTCTCAAAAAGTGAAGCTTTTGGAGAGACTGAATATGAGACTCATCCTTCTAGGCCTATAAACCTGTGCAGAACAATCTGCCTGTGGGATTAATATGTTTCCTGTTTCTGCTTTATTCTACTTCTGGAGCACTGACACATTCAAGTGATAGTAATTTATTTTCTAGGATAAGTAGCAGTCTTCTAATTTGGCAAAAGCAAAGCTGGAACTACCTGTTTAATATTTGCTCTTTTTTTTTTATGCCTCTCAACTTTGGACTAAATGAGAAAGTTGAATAAATCAGCCAAAACCTTCTTTCAAATAGGAAAAATACATAATTGAAGTAAAACCAAATAGAAGTGGCTATGTAAAATGAGGTTCCAACATAGTTTCCTTGATAATTAGCATACATATTACTTAAAAAATATGAAGAGGCTAGGCAACCAGTATCGTCTTGTCTGGAAGTTAATTCTACAACATTTTTTTCACCAGAAATAATGCCGGAGGTCTTTATTTGCAAAGGGTGGTGGTTGCTACTCCCATAGTGAAAAATGTGCACTAATGGGAGAAATGGTGCAGGTAAAGCTGTCCTGTAAAAACAATATCCCATCTACTTTTCAGGTTGTGTTTTGTGGCTTACTTAGAAAATGTTTTCTGTTCCCCTAACGGATAATAAAAACTGCTTGTGGTAGAGGTATTTCTCAAAAGTGGACTCTTTGTAACAGAGAAGTTACTTGGCTATTCTGTATGCTGTTCTGGAGGAAATGCTGCTGACAAGGAGTGAAATGGGAGTGCAAGACAAACACTTTTCCAACATTTACGTATTTACTGCCTGACATTTTTGATTCACTATACTTAAACACAATACATGAACATATTAATGGTTTGATTACCTGTCACTTAATTTGATAATAAAAAAGTCTGAGATGTGTTAAAAATCAATTAGCCATCAATTACGCTTTGCATTTAAGAACCACTTTTTAGAGTGAGGTGCAGGGCTGCATCTTTTTTGGTGAAAAATCTTTATTTTATAAAGTACACAGAATGCATACCATATATATAAATGCTGGAGACCTTTAGAAATTTAGCAAGCGAATGCATGATTAAACCTTTTAGGTTGAATTAATGCTTGTGATTGAAAGAAAGAAACTATCATGTACATGAATTGTGGCATAATGATCCAATAGCCTTGATAATCAGATTGATAGGCGGCATCTGAATAGAAAGTGCGACAGTGCTTTATCCTTTACAGTCTGAACTTAGTGGAATCTGACTTGCAGATACTTTACATTTTGAAAATTATATTTTTTGCTCTTTGCCAGAGAGTTAAACTTTGACACAGACTTTAAACCTTTTTTCCCCACAGTATTTCCCTACTTTAGTCCTTGTTCAGTGTGCTTCCATTTGAAAGTATGTCCTAACTAAACATATGAGCGTGACATTTGGAGTAATTGAATTGGGAAAGGAAATGATATGTGCACCTCTCCCACCAGGTTGTTATGCAATGTTACCGAAAAAAAATTTCTCACAAAAGGACTTGCTGTTTTAGTCTTGCTATGAAGATCACTGTGTTATTATGTTTCTCTTCTTCATAAAGCCCATATAGAGGTGTAGAGATGTGTTCAGGAAAATGTATCTGCTCCTAGCTTATATCCTTCAGTTCTTGTCCTTGAGAAGTTAATAACGCAAATTTTTAATGACTGAAATGTGGAGGGTTAGATGGTTTTCTTCTGGACCTTTTTGCCATTTATTTCCCTCCTCTAATGTGGAGTGTGTTTATTTCAACATGTGACAAATCTGCAGTCGTGTGTTCTTTCTGAGTTATAATGACTCAGATGTCATAATTAATTTGATGAGCAGGTGGGGGTTATTAGCCTTGTGCTTCACTTGCTAATAGCTGCACGGTTTTTCTAAAGTACTCTTTCAACTAAGGAGGCATTTCTTCACATAGAATAAACAGTGGAGCACAAAAGCCTCAGTTAGATAACTATCCATGGGTTTGAAAAGCTGCCAAGCAGATGTTATTATTGGAGCAGGCCCAGACGAGATTGGGCAAGGCAGATGTGAGATGGGGGAGGAGGTTACACACAACCCAGGCGCTTTCAGTGTGGTGGCTGGAGAATGGGAGGCTGGGAGGTGTCTTCCCATAAACCAAATCCATCCTTCACTGGCCTCATGGTCATTCCTCAAGACCCACCCTTTAACTGTAAATAAAAGAGGAGGAAGCACCCTGCCCCCCTGCTTTGTCTTAATATCCATGCGGGAATGAAACCGAATGTTCATCCAGCAGTCAGTGACTTCTGGTTTGCATTAAATCGGCTGTGTGCAATTTTTGAAGGGCCTACAGAGACTTTGCTTCATACCTATCAACATATGTAATGAACATGACTGCACTGACATTTACCAGAACTCTTAGGTTCTGCTTTTTTACTATAAATTGGGTTGTTCAAATTTAAGACAAAATGCTGTTTTGTTTCCTGTCACCTCTCAATATAGTTTTTTTTTTTCTGGTGAGATTTTTTTTCTTCTTTATTAAAAAATTACAAATATAAAATAGCAGTTATTTTAATTTTTTTTTTTTTTTTTTAAGAGAAGAAAACAGTAAATCTAGTGGATTTGTCTGTGAGAGACAAGTAGGTGGGACTGAAAATGGACCTGACCTATCTTTTAGCATCTCTGGGTTTTTTTTTTCCTCTGTGATTCTAGGCTTTTTAAAACACATGACACACTCTCCTCTCTCCCTCCCTCTCCTGCCTCCCGTTTTTTGTTTTTTTTTTCTTTTTTTTGGACTTGATTTCAAGCCAGTGGTCTGGGCTTTTATACCAAGGAATAATTTTTGAAAATGGGCTATTAAAACACTTGGAGCTTCCATCCTATCTTTCAGATCTGTATATGCATAGATTGTCTTTCTGTAGAGAAAGAAAATCTCTCAATTGGCAGAAATGAATGGATTGTACCTATGTATAGTATAAATGACTTTAAAAAAGTAGGTGCTTTTTGAACTAAATACGACATGAAAATGTTGCAAGACACAGATGACTATATACAAGACTTTTGCCTCCACATTTGATTTGTTACCTTCAATGATAACTTGTTGATTCTTTTGCAAACTGATATGATACCTACAGACAAGAAGTTTGTCCGACAGTCTTCATAACCATGGAAATGTAATGGTGCATGACAACATGAACAAGCCATTTGACCTTTCATCACTATTTAAGATGTAGTTAATATTTGTTTTAAAAGGACAGAAAGCTTAAAGCACATCCATATATTTTATACAAACATGCACAATTAAGCATTTGGTATGCTTGACTTGTGAACTTTGTTAATCTTCTTTTCTAAGTATTGTAAGAGTTGTGAAATCTCAAAGCAAGACTTTATTTACCAGGATGTTCTTTTTACTAGCTTAGATGTGATTTTTCAGTCTGGACAGTTAGGTGTACATGCTTCAAAAGATAGCAAAGTGCTAATGTCTTCCCAAATTGAAATACTAATTTTTTGTTTCATGAAGGAAATGAAGCTCCATGCTGCAGTGGTCTAAGTAGTTTTTTTCTTTAATTGTAACAACGTTCTTTTTCTTTGTGCTCCTTCAGCAAGTTTGTGCAAGTTTGCCAACCCGCTAGAAACCTTATCCCTTTAGGATTTGTATTGCTAGGGTCTGGTATAATAATTTTTAAAAAGAGAGAGAAGATTTCAAGTAATCAAATACTTTTAGGAGAGAACAAGAAGGCACAGCTTTTATATATCTTCATGTGGTAAGCAGCCTGACCCAGAAATAGTAATTT
>VWZK01006516.1:7169-18210 GCA_013396935.1 Baryphthengus martii | reverse complement strand
TTGTTTTTCTCACTTGATTGCCAAGTATCAGATATGAACATTGGGATACTGGTCCTTCAGATGTATTCCACAATAGTACTACTTTCATGTCTCACTCAGATGCATTCATAGGATTAAGCCCTGTCTTCTATCCAGATCTGATTAAAAAAAACCCAACAAAATCTACCAATAGGAAAATACAGTGGCAAACCAAGCAATTCACATATTTTCTGAAAATAAAAAAAAATAACAATTTTTCAGGTCTGCTACAAAGTCTACAAAGGATATTTGCTAAAAGCTTTACTTCTAAGGGCCGTATACAGTTTCATTCTGGCCTTTTTATCATCTTAGCTGTTTTGAAGTTGGTGACAATTTTGTCTAGAAAGGAACCAAATGAAAATTAAAAAAAAGATGTTATTTGACTATTTATATTTAAAACTTTCTAAAACACTGAGTGATTAGCTGTATGTTTGTAGCATGGTTCCTTTTTTTTCTGATGGTCTTTCAATTTCTTAGCTGCACAATATGTCACAGTCATGGAAAAAAAATTAAGTCGAAAGAACTTTAAGGTACATTAAAATAATTTTGGCAGTCTCTAGGGCACCAATCTGATGACTCAAGTCTTCTCAGGAAAAACAAAGAGATTTTAAATTTAATGTGAGACAGAGAGTTCATTTGCATGTATAAGTCCAACTCCTTTTCATTATATTTTATTATATTTGTTGAAGGTGACTGTAACCATCCCTGTAATAGAGTTGAACAGTGCAAATAATAGCATATGGAGCTGGTGATCAGTGGGCACACTTCTCTGATATTATCATCCTTTTTTTTCTTGTAAGAGTCCCTGACGTATTTACGCAAGAAAGACCTAAAACCTTCTTCACTGATAAAAATTGCAGGTACAAATGAGGAGATAGAATATAATAGCAAAAAACTCCCCCTGATATTGAGTGATCTGGACTGGTTCATGTGTTTGTTCCTTTATGTTTTCTAACTAGTCCAAATATAAATGGACACGGAGCAAGGAATAGTAATCACACTTAAAAGCATGAGAAACAGTGGCTTTGAAAAGTAAATGGTAATAGACAACAGAGAAGAAGATTAATATTGCAACAAGTATGAATCCCTTATATGTGAATAGGAAAATGCTGTTCCCAAAGCAGTCATTGATACTAGGCTTTGTTCTAACATAATGTGCCTCAAGAAGAATGATTTTTAAATGCTTTGCTGAACGCTGCTGAAAGTTTTATCAGCTAGTTAAACCTTGAATCAGAAGCATTTTGAAGCGGCAAAATAGTTAACTGGATTTTCACTAACCTTTTGTTTTTTTTCTTTCATCTGGCATTGTTCTCCAGTTCATATTCCCATCTAAGACCAGAAATACTGAAATACTGCAAGCCAGTCAATTTTTACAGTATTTCTGCTCCAGTTGGAGGAAAAAAGTACTGGCTTGATCTCGTAAGGTTCCTAGTCCAACATTTCCTGAAATATCTTCTTATGAGGCAAGGGCCAGATCTACCACAAAAACTTCTGCCAGTTGAATAATGCTAGCTAGAGGCTGTATCTTTTTTGCAGCAAAGCTGTAGCCTGTGCTCAGTTCTGCTGCAGAAATGTTTGTGTTACAGTCATCTGTTGTTCTGTTGCACTTCTCTAGGTTAGTTCAGGCTTCAGGGGAGGGTATTGCTCCTCACATAACCTTTCTTCATTAAGTTCTGGAAATCAAGTGCTTTCCTCTGTTCCACATGTTGGGTTTTTTTAGCAATGAAAAGTTGATATGCAATCAACTGAATTATCTGCTCCAAAAGAATACAAAATACGATCATAATGGGAACATTGATAATTTGTAATAGCCACAAAAGAGTGTAAAGTCACAAGAATCTGTGTATCTATTTCAAAGGAGTGAAAAGTTACCTTTTGTCTGTGCCTTTACCATCTACAGGGAAATCTTTGCATTTTTGAGCTATACATTTACTAGCCCTCTAGTGGCTTTCAATTACTTTGTTTCTTTTTATAATATTACGCAGGTATTGAGATTCTGATTTTATTAACTTTTTGAAATATATGAGCTGACAAATAGCTGATATCTAGGTATTTCAAAATACCTATGTGTTTTTGAAAATCTTAGCCTCAGTCCTTTCCCCTAAAGCTTTTTGAGCAGACATCCTGTGCTCCATAACTAAAAGTGAGGTAAACTCCTGTGTTTGACTATACATAAAGTTAGTAAGTGTGAAGACTCCCTGCTATCCCCTGGCAGGATCGACCACTTCATAGAGTGCAGGAATCCAGAGATACAAATCTGTCTAGAATCTCAGTGCATAAGTACTGAGTGGAACTGGAGTATCTGTGGTCTTCAGTCTTTCCAAGGGCAAGATGCCTAGAGATAGGCTACAATACGCAGTTCCTTTGAAGTCATACAAATCCCCCAACGGAGACAGTACTTCAGTAGTTTAATTCGATTCTACACATTTATGATATTGGACCTCAATGTATAAATTGTTTTGTATTTGGTAGAGAAACCACTGCTTTTTCTGTATGTATGTGTATTATGGACTTGTGTGATTTAGCTAGGTTTTTTTAGTGTATATTGTTTCCTTTACACCAGTTTTATGTTGTGTTACTACTTTGTGTAGCTGGCTTCTTGCCAACATTTACAAAAGCACATTTACAGAGACAAATCACCTTACAGTGAGTCAAGTATGCTGCCTGCTTCTGAAGACTTGATGAGCAATGTGAGAACAAGATTTCTGCATAGCCTTTTTACTTGGCATGACTGGTCTGAGTTTATTGGCAGAAGGCATCTTCCTAGTTACAGCACTGGAAGGATTCACAAAGGAGCCTCTCTTTGTAAGGGACAGAGGATATTATATGTGTCTCTATTGGAGGCTTTCTTAGAATACGTTTTAGGTGAGAAGCAAAGCTTCCATTCATCATGGAAATCTTAAAATCTGATCTTGTCTTTTCCATATTTCTGTGGTTAGCAGAGAGAAGTGCAACTTCAAGACAGTTGAGTACCGTTCTGAATCCCAAACACTCCTTAAAAAACAGTGAATATGAAGTATCTCTTGGGATAAGAAGAGCAGCTTAGACTTCTACCTCAAGCAGCTGGACAGAAAAGGAGACTGCTCAATTTGTTTTGGACTCAGAAGTTTGTCAGTCAGAATCATTTTGAAGATAAATTCCTTAAGAGGCTTAAATGCTGTCACTGTACCCTGTGAAGAACCGTACTGGATATCAAGCATGGCTACTATGTGTTTTTTGTTTGGCAGCAATCTGGAATTGCATTTCAGGTCTTACCCCAAATGAAGACTTTTGCTGTCTTCGTGTTACTACAATTCTAAAATGTGTGAATTAAAGGCATAGTTGCTTTCTTTTTCTTGTTAAAAGGTTCATTCTTGCCTTTCGTTCTAAGAGGAGCTGGTAACACTGTTTAGAGTCAAAGTAGCCAGGATCTTCCCATTACAAGTGTGTTTTCTGTTGCTTTTAACTTGATCAAACTTTACTTCTTTGAGGTTTGACTTTTCCATGCAGTCACCTGAGCCTGACTGTTATTATGAAGTTTCAGCAAAACTGGGCTAGGCAGTCCTAAAAATGAGCTTAAACGAAAGTATGTTAGATTGTAATAAATACAGCTGTTTGAGAAGCAATGGTACCTCCATGCTTTTGAGCAAAGTCATGAAATTTGGCATAGAGGTCATTCTGGTGTCAGGGGATACTTGTTCCTGTTCTTGTGAAAAAATGCTTCCATGTGTCCTAAGTTACAAGCATTTGCAAAGGCTCAGTTTGCACATGCTAATTTACACTCACATCGTACTTCAGCAGACAAATTCAGTGGAAGGTCCTGTCTACTTTGAGCGTGTTGCAGTCGAGGAACAGCATTGGACTTTCTGCAGTTTTTGCTACCAGCTCTTGAGGTCTTCTTTGGAGTTAAAAAGGGGAATTATACATTCCCTCTTTTTGTCTCAATTCTTCCTCAGATAGGGAAGTGAATAGAAAAGCTGTTGGTAATGGGGACAAGGAATTACTTCAGATGAGTAGAAGAATGATAATAAACTAGGGTAAAGAATGGGTTACTTGTAAAATTATGCTGTTAAAAGATATAATGTCATGATACTGAGTTTATTAATTCGTATGATACAGCTTTAGGATCTTTTTTAGGATCATTTTAAGTGAGATTACAAGAAACCATTTTTGACTTGCTGAAATGACAGTAGCGAATGGAGGAAATGAGCAATTTCTCCATGCCTCTCTTAAGCATTATTTCTTTCTTCTTTGAAATGAAAGTGATAGTAAAGCCATGAAGTCACAGGGCTGTGAAGTATTTTTTAGATCCGATACCGTTGTGCTTAGCAGCCATTAGTCATTAGATAACCAGAAATTGGTGGTTCTTTTCCATGACAAGTGTTTTTCTGTGTTAAATGTATGAAGAGAGGTAAGCACCCTAGTACCATAAAATCAAACCCTTATTTCTTCAAAGTGTTTTGATTGGATCATACAAGTTGAGTTAGTTTAGGTTATTTTCAGAAACCTACTGTGAATGATGGTATGAATTGGTGTGCAGGTCTTGGTATGACAGCATGCTGTAACTCTAAAAATTAGTCAGTCTGAGAAAAGGGAGTCCTCTGCTTATGTCTGAGCAACATGGTGTAAAATATCTTTGTCTGATTTCCACCCTATCAAATTGCAAACTTAGCCTGAGTTGTTATAGCTGCATGGAGCTTGTTCCTTCTCATCTGTTACCAGTAACAAATATTCTACAGGCCAAACTATGTCCTCAGTTGCACTTTTGCCTTGAGTCAATCTGCACAGGTGTGCAACTTTAATAAACAAATGTAACTGTAATAGAAGGGCTAGAATTTATTTCTCATGCTCTCTTAACTATGTAAGCTCTTCAAAGCTAATCAAAGTGAAAGTCTCTTTTAGTTTCCAAAACGAGTAGGTTTGCCCCAGGTAAGCGTATTATTGGTGTTTTAATAATGAACTGACAATTTTTTTTTTTCACAAATTTTCATACTGGTCTTTTCAAAGTTTTTTTTGTTTTGTAATTACTTACTCCTTTGGCCCTTTGTGAAGGTGAAGTCCTCACACCAGTGTCCATCACTCAAATTTATTTAGCAAAATGTTTCTTAACAAATTAAGAAAAAATATATTTGTACAAATTACTAAATATATGTATTTACATAAACTTGTCTGACCACATTTTTTGCAGTTATTTGTATTTCTTTGGAGTATTACTCAGACTTTTATACTTGTATTATACATGAAAACCATTCTGGTATCTACAAAAGAGATTGCTTTCAGAAACATTTTCTATGAATAAGAATGACAGATTTAGGCCTTTGACCTTTTTCCAATTAATCACTATGTAGCATATGTGTATCTACAGTAGTTTATCCTCATAGATTTACTATGTCCCCATAAGTTTAACTAATGTAGTTCATCACTGAGATCTTAATTATTGATTGAACTGCAGTCTAATTGATTAAACTGGCATTGTTAGTTTTAGTCAGCAATGATTTCTCTTAGGTGATCTGTAGACTCTTCCTGCCTATGTTTCTGCACTAAGTTTGAGGGTGAAGTTGCTGTGGTGTAGATCCCTATGTAGCAATCAATACCAAATTCAAACTTTTACAGGAAAGTTCATCACAATTTTGATCACAGATATATATTTTTTTTTTTCTTTGTATTTCTGAAAAGGCTAAAAGCTTCTGCCCTAAATAAAATTGAAGACTCTAGTAGTAATGTCCACTTGCTGTAACTGTGCACAAAATTACCAGGATAAAAATTTTAGTCATTTGCAGAAATCAATAAGCTGAAGAAGTTGTCAAAGACTTCCTCCACCTCCCCCGCTTTATTTTTCCCCTTTTGGTTTTCTCTAGAATTAGAACATTTCTTCATACATCACATTTTTTGAAGCAAAAAGCAAAATGCAAGTTTTCTTGCTCAATTGGCGCTTTGTGGAAGACTCTGGCTTACAAGGGGCTTGTGAGTAGTTAGTGGTACCAAACAGAAGTGAGACCTGATCCATCATGGAAATTCTGTCGAAGAAACACGTCAGTTGTGGAACCTGAATGTTCTAATATCTTTCTATGTTCCATACAAAGAGCATGTAAAGGAGATGATTAACAAAAATAAGTACGATTTTTCTTCTGAGTTTTGTTGTAACACTAAAAAAACTTTCTATTTTGAAGAAGCCTACCAGATGTCTAAATAATATAGTCAAATTCCTATATAAAGTAGTCATGGAAGAATTTGGGGAAAATTCTACACTGTAACAGTTTGAGACCCTCGACATAGCAACGTCTTTAATGGATGTTTAGTTTGAGATTTCAATATTGGTGTTATAGCATTTTGAAGGTACAGTTTTTGAAAATGGGAGACATCAGTTTTAAAAATAATTTTTCTTTTATACTTTCCTAGACAGTTAATACTAAAGGGTGTGAGGGCGCTGCTTGTGGCACATAATACGTGAGGGTCTTCTCTTTCCATTACTCTTGGCTGTGCTGGGTAGGTTGTGTATAACTCTCTTCATTTGTTTTGAACAGCCGCATGAGCCTGGTTGCACAAGTTGCTCAGCAGAGTACACAGAGTGTGTGGCATTTACCCTTTGAGTATTTGAGGTTATTTTACCCTGTGCTATTCTGAGCCCTCATCTTTGCCCATCTAGTCCTGCCCCCCATCCTCCACTCTCTTCTTACTATCTTTGATCCTGGCAACAAAAGTTCATTCCATAGCTCAGGTCAGACAGAAATGATGCATTGCATCACAGCTGCCTGTATGAAAGTGTTTATTTCATATCTGAAATGTTTTTATATACATTTGCTCTGCTATGACTTGCAGGAGGAGAAAGAAAGCAGTTTTACTGGAGGCAAAACAGCCACCTGTGAAAACTAATTGCGTAGGTTGTGTTGTGCTGGTATCTCTGGGAATGATCCGTCAGGAAGAAAGTAAATACCCTTAATCTGCTAGGAGATCACCTGTATGCCAAAATGATCTCGTTTAAAAAAGTGGTGATTGAAATATCCCTTCAGATTTGCGGTGGTATGTGTATGTGGAGAAGGAAGAGAAGGAAGTATAACTCCTGTAGAGGCAGGTGCCTCGTCCTAGTGGAGTATATAGACAAATGAAAAATTATGAACTTGAGAGGCTCTAACTAAATCGTCTCTAAATTAAAGACTGTAATTGAATATGCTTGGTATCTAGTTACTACCAAAGATTTTCAAGACACCAGGCAGCTCTTTAGCTTTGTCTTTTTTTTTCCTTAGTCAGATGAGGCCTACAGTGTCAAGTTATGCTCCTCTCCTTGCTCTTACCACAAAGTTCTGTTCTCCATGAGCTCGCCACAGCTTGCAGTAGACATAAAAAACAGTTAAAAATTTCAGAGCTCTAAGGCAGTTCAGCTGCCTGCCACCTCTGAGTGTGTTGTTTATATAGTCCTGTGAAAGCTTGCCACAGAACTATAAAAAAATCACCAGTGTATTTCTTCAAGGCACAGATAGGAACAACTGCTTTTTTTCTGCTATGTGCCATGCGCCTTCGTGGCTGCTGAGGATTTGCTCCTCCTGGTCTTCCCTCTCCTGAGACTTCAAGGGTTTAGGGGCACTGCCCATGTGTCCTGTGCTTTGTTATATGTCCCTGTGTCACTGGGCACGGTGATGACTCGACTCTATGTGAGCCTTGTGGGTGGAAGTGAGGACCTGCACCCAGGACACTGCTTAGCTGCTGAAACACCAAAGGCCACCAAGATGGACAGGATTATTTCAGTTCCCTGCTCTGGCTGTCTCTTCATTCCAAGATTAGATGACTTTTTCCTCTAGATTTCTGACCTTCAGTTTCATTGTGCCTTATAGACTGACAAGTCCAACAAATGACCATTTTTCTCTAGCAATGTGGAAATTTACTACTGATTCCGTTCCTGTGATTTGTGACCACCATTTAGAGTTTTCAGATAGCCCTTCACCCACAGCTTTTCAATCCCTATCGTTTACCTGTTTTTGGAAAATTCAAGAGAGAGGTTGTGGGGACCCCGTGAAGAAAATTATAATGAACTGCTTTTCTGACCTGCTTGTACAATTGGGGCATTTGACTGATATTTCATTACAGTTTAATCCCTGCCATATGGACTCAGTGAGAGTAAAATATCTTACCGACAGTTATAAGTGTAAAAACATTTCACAGCTCTCTTGTTTTAAGCAAAATATAAAAACATGCTTCTCCAACCCCTTTCCTTAATCCTAACCTCAATTTAACGAAGTTAAGATTGTAATTCTGGGGAAAAAGTATCAACTGATAAAGAAACAACTGAATCAAAGGTCTGAGTTTGTCCTGTAACGTATATTGTGCTTTCTAGTATGCAAAAATAGAGATTAACAGAGTATTTAGTAACAGCGGCCAGCCTTTGTATAAAATACATATTTAGAACACTATTCTGTTAGGAATGAATAGCCAGAGGAACCAAAACTAAAGTGGCCTTGAAATCTGTAACTGACTCTTAGTATTATACTACTAATTAAATTAATCTTATCTTTGGGATTGACGGCAGTGCATATAAGTATCAAGAAAGACATGTCAAAATGACAGATTGTGTACTGTATTGAGAGATTTTGTAACATATGGGACCAGATGAAGTCACGGAACAGGTTGTTAGTGGCAGTGAAGATCACGTTTCATTAAGAATGTACATATTTCAATAGAGGAATATAACTGCTCTGTATATCAGGCTTATAGGAGATAAACCGAGGCACAACAATTAACTTACATGGAGTTTGAGAGAATTCTAAAAGCTTGCATGCCAGCTTTGTGCTTTGCATCCTGGATATTTCCAAAAGATTTGCCCAAAGTATTTGGGTTTAATTTTCCAGTCACAAGTCATAGTTTTGCGTAGTTTGTTTATAGTGTAGCTATTGTACTGTACTTTACCCAAGAGTAAGTGACATTACTCTGAAAAGCATGTATCATGAGTTGGTCTCTGATACTGTGTGACATGATATGCCTTTTTAACAGGATTTAGAAAAATACACACTGCAAGCCTAGTTGCCACCAGGTGGAAGAGTACTGAACTTGAATGACAAAGAAGATGCCTCCCCCTGCAAATCAAACAAACCGTGTGTTGCTTTTGTACTTCTGTCTTGCCGATTAAATGAGTGACAGGTTTTACCTCTCTTGGTTATTACTGGACTGCTACTTTTTTTTTTTGACTTACGGAATTTGACAGATTGTTTTCCTTTCACAGTCATAGCTGCTTTTTTGAATTAATAGAAATGGTTGTCGTATGTGCAACTTTATACCCTTTCCCCTTACACTGGGGAAGAGACAGAAGGGCCACTTGTCAGAAGTCTCAAATGCTGGAGGGGAGGAGGATGTTGCTGATGCCAAAGAAATCTGAGAAACACACACCTGTTGTTATTTCAGAGTGCTGTGCTTCTGCTGATAATTGGCTGAGGTTTAAAGTTATGTGTCATTTAACTCTAATTCATAATTCCACGAGAGAGTTACACACTAGGGTGAACAAGGACAAGTCAAAAGCTGAGACGTTCCTGAATGTTAGATCAACTTTGGAAATTGGCAGTGGTCCTCCAAATGGAAAGGAGTCCCTGCATTTTTGCAGGCAGACACAGGCACACATCTAGAGGGACAGGCAATTGAGCCAAAAGGGTTTGGGGCTGCATTTCAACCCCATCTGCTTTTGTCACCCGTCCATCCTGACATGCTTACTTTGTCAGCCAGAGATTCCACCCCGCTCCAACTCTGTGTCTGTGTTGTGAGAATTCCTAGCTTCCTAAACTATTCTGGGCAGCTGTGTTGGGCCTGAGGCTTTAGCTCAGTGTTTAAAGCCAATTTTTCTACTATCCTGATGCTGGTTTGTATCTTGCATCACTGCCTCTTTTGCATCTTGACACTGAGATACTACCTACAGTTGTCAAAGGCAGCAGAAATTCGCTTTGTGAAAATTATTTTGACACCTGAAGACTGACCATTAAATCAACTGTTTCTCTATATCTGTCTTTTGAGATAAAAATAAGCTGCCCTGCTTGTTTATGTGTGTGAAACAATGGATCTTTGCAATTGAAGGTGGTGGAAAACGGTAGCTCCATCACCTTTTCTTCAGCTTCTCCTCCTTTCCTCATATTTTCCCTTCTTCTTCCTAATTATTCTCCATGAGGTCCAAAAGACTCTCCTAAACATACACCTGTATCCTGCAGTAAAAGGGCCACCTGGTTTATTTCAACTTAGTCAGACAAGGACGGAGTTCAGAACCTTAACTGCAACAGCGCAGCTGCCTTGTCAGGGGAGTGTTGTTGACAAACATGCAAACTTCTAAAGTGCAAACGAAACATTCTTTTTTTCATCATTACTACGTTTCACTTTGCAAATGCTTTGCATATCTATGACATCATATATGCTGTTCAGCACATCAGATAAAAGTGGACAGGTCTGTGTGTAAGGTGATGTGCTATTTGCAGGGAGAGAAATCTTGTATGTACACCATACCACTTGGACATCAGTTTCATTATTTCTTTTAAATTCCAAATATCTTTAGATGATAAATGAATATACATTCTCTTCAAACACATTTTAGGAATTTAATTTCCATTCCATACATGTAGCTATAAATAACTCTCCGGTTTCTGTTCAGCTGTACCAGACCCAACAATCCAGTGTCGTCTCTTTAAAAGTACTTAGAAATGTACTTTCCAGAATGGGATTTGGTCAGTGCAATTGCCATAACAGCTTTTGCGTAATTACGGCAGGAGGTCTCAGTGAACACCCACTGACCACAGAAATACATGCTGCAGAGGTGAGTTGTGCCTCTTTGTGCCTGTAACCCCTGAAAGTTAATGCACACACAGGCCTTGCTGAGCTGATGCCATTTATTTGCATACCATTTGCAGAAACCTGAATGACTGGTTATTCTGGTCAGGAGAAAAGAGCACTGACATCATGTGATTCTGGCAAAGTGAGCCACACTGGATCCTGGCCTTTGAATACCCAAGGGGCTGGCAGCAGTCTCAGGGGTTGGCCGGCAGCCCCATTGAGCTCACTAGTCATCAGTTGACTGCCGGGC
>VWZK01006515.1:0-60105 GCA_013396935.1 Baryphthengus martii | reverse complement strand
AGAAAAGAAAAAGAAAAAAAAAAAGAAAATTCACCCAATGTTAATGAAAAAAACTTTGCTGGTCACTTACCACAAATAGATCTCTTACTGGTTGTTTACAAAGAGCTGGTCATTGACCAGATTTTATGCTGCAGATCTCTGAAACCTGGGGGTGATAATATTAGGGCTTGAAGCTCGTAAATACCGGAAGTTGTGCCCAGAAATATTTGGCTTTATAACTAAGTTTAAAAATGGATAAACTTGAATTGATTTGTAATGTAATCAAATATGCTCTCCCATTCATGTTTCATCTACCATCTGTTGTCTACAGTAGTTTAACGATTACAGAATTAGACTGACACATTTGCCTGTATTCATTTAAATATCTAAATCATTAAGAAATTTGAGGATTCTTTTTTTTTTTTTCTTTTTCAAATTACACTTACTCTAAAAGAAAAAACACCAACCTCTTCAGAAGAACTTCTGAATTGTCAGCTGGAGCAAGTAATTTCTTATATACATAACACTGGCAGAGGCAGCTGAAATGTAGTTACCTAACACTGTTTCACTAATGTGTGTTTAATCTCATAAGTACCTCTTTTGGGGAAAGAGCTCCATTTCTATTGATGATAAATTTTGTCTATTCTACAATCTTTGCTAAAATAGATGGTTCTTACTGTGGTGGTCATTTAAGGAACGCAAGACTGATAATGGATATATCAACCTGCTTCTTGCATGACTTAATTGGTTTCAGTGCTGTTATTTCATGCTTCAACAACAAGAAAGATATGGTTTAAAGACATACTTTATGAAAATGGACATACTTTTTTTGAGGTGGACATGTATGATGATTTTAAAAGATTTTAGCACAGGAAAAAAATGTGAGAAAATAGAACGTAAAAGGTAGTATATACTCAAAACCAATTATGGGGTGGGGAAATCAGCAATCATACTTTTGTCTTGACTCAGTGACAAACCAATAAAAAATTCCACTGTACATCTAGTTATGAATAAATTGCAGTCGGAAACATTATAATGGATTAAGGAGTCCATGTGAAGTCTCTTGGCTATTAGTCTGTGTGGCATACGTTAGACAGCTGCTTGCATCTCCTCAGGCCTAGATAACTAATTTTTTTTTAAAGAGTTATATGTTTAGGTATAAAACAACTTTAGCATTTTTTTAGCTTCACTTCTGACTTTTATGCACTGCAATTGCAGAGCTAACAAAATAGGCCAATTATCTTCCCATTTACATGCAATCATAATTAACATGATTTGAGCAGCAGAGGGAAGGTACTTGGAAGATCTTAGAGATTTCATTTTTTCCAAGTTACAGTAAATGATAGCCTGAGTAAACACAATTTAAGCTCGATTCCAGTAGTGATCTGTTGTGATTTATAAAAACTTGAACTTCTAAAGTACTATATTAGAGTCTATTAGCTAGACATGATATTTTTTAACAAAAGAAATGAGATATAGGGCTTTTTGTTACTTAGTCACAAATATCTCTTTTGCTCTTTAAATCTTAGGAACTAGAAATCAGTTGTGGATTACAAGGTAAAAAAAAATGACACCTAGTTTCACTGAAAAGGACAATAGAGAAGTGCGTGGTTAGCACATTCACAATGTTCTGACAACATGTGCACGATAGATTCGTAGATTAGAGATAATATCTATTTATTAAATCAGCTGTCATGATGGAAAAATCAGACAAGCTTTCATACTCACGAACCCTTCTTCAGATCTGAAAGAAAAGGTCTATGAAGGAAAGCAGCAGCTGGAAAAACTTTGATTACAGTTTGGTTATATATACACCAATTAAACTTGCTATAAAATGTTATTCAGTCCTTAGAAAAGTCTTTGACCAAAAGTCTTTGGCAGAAAGATAATTTTTCTGAATTAATCTCTATTCCTTATACTGCTGCACCAGTGAGTAAATTGGGAGCTCACAAGAAGCTGGATGGGGACACAGCTGGGACAGTTGACCAAAGACATCCAGACCATATGACATCATGTTCAGCAATAAAACCTGGGAGAAGAAGAAAATGAAATATGTTCAAAGTGAAAACATTTGTCTTCCCAATTACGCTTTTCCGTATGAGGAAACCCTACTTTCCAGGAAATGGCTGAGCATCTGCCTGCCAATGGGAAGTAGTGAATTAATTCCTTATTTTACTTTGTTTGTGGGTACAACTTCTACAAATTCTAAAAGTGAACAATAATAAAAGGGAAAAATAATTTAAAAAAAAGAATGAAAATGAGCCAAAGAAATGAATAATAAACACTAGCACAAAAAGTTCATAGTCATTATGAACAAAATATTAAAGAAAAAGAAATAAATTAACAGTCATCTTTCGGAAAGCTAGGGTCATATCACATCATTTACAAGGTAAATTACAATCCTAATTTCTCCTCATAACATTTACATTTAATTTGGATCTGGGCCGTAAAAATGAAATAAGAAATACTTGGAAATGAAAGTGAGGATTTTCTTTTTTTTTTTTTAGTTAAATATTTTTTTTAAAAATAAAATGACATTTGCATAGGCCTATCTTTATGGCACCCAGATCTGAAACAAAACCCTTCAAGAAGGGGACCCAGAGTCTAGCCATTAAACTCAGGTGCCAGCCATATTTTACAAGAACTTTGGGGCTTATTTTCTATGTGCAGGTTTTTTGTCACATGTATTAATAATTTTTTTCCTAGGTTTCAGTAAATAGAAAACAGAAATAAAATCCATTTTTCTTAATATAAAAGTTTATTTATGAAAGAGAGGCACACTTCAAAACTTCTAATATCAGCTGAAGATTTAAAAATATTTGGTAATGTGTTATGAAGTTAAAGTTTTCATCAAGCTTCATTCTTAACCAATGTAAATGTTCCCTTATATTACAATGACCTTTCTAGATGAAGAATCTTTTTTTCATTTTTGTCAATTTATTTAGCCAACTTGATTCTAATCATACGCACAGCAAAATATAGTGAAAACAGCCTCAGGAACACCCATTGATGGTGGAAACAACAAACAGTTGTTTCAAAGCAGGGTATTTAATAGAAACTCTTAAGCCTGTTATGTCTGACAGAACTTTTCTGCAATCATTTTGCACTGATAAATATGGACCTTTGCAATTTTGTTACTTAATTATAACAGTCCACTAACATTACTTTAGGGATGAATCCTTATGTTTTTTATAAGTGAACTTCAGATTTTTCACTCTAATAGTGAAGGAAGAAAGCAATTAAAATTTTTATTTAATGTTATAAAGAGTTTATATTAATTCCAAGTGTTTAGTGCATGAGATTTTTCAAACTGCCTAGAGCAGTTACTATAAAATGTTAAAGGCTGACAGTATAACCAGGTCATGAATGCCATGCCCATAATACATTGAGTTTATAAAAAAAGCAACAACCACTAAACAAAGAAGTATTATGGACTACCAAAATGTAAATTATTATTTTCTAATTTGTATCCCCCTTGATGTGTAAGTAAGCAGCTACCTCGAGCGAGATGATAATGGCATACCTGTCGCCAAAACTTAGCTATCTTTTCACTTCAGAAAAATGTGGGCTTCTAATGTAACATTTGAAACAGAATTGCAACTTACTATTAACCTCGTGACTTATAATTCCCAAAATGCTCAACAATCAGGAAAATACTGATTGATTATTCAGATTATACAATCTCAGAACTGCTCTCTCTTTAAATGGAGAGTAAGATGCTATGAACGGTCACTATGAATGATGACCACATTGTATACAGACAATATAAAATGTATACTATGTTTCATTTTTAGGATAGTGTTTTAGACATAGCTTAAATTGAATTCAGATTTAAGAACTTTAAGAGAGGTCTCAGTTTTATGGGCTGTGAAAGTTTCTCTGAAGACAGCTGTTAACTGGACTCTGTCAGAAGCTGGTTCCTGGCACTTCTTATGATTTTGAATAGAATATGAATAAAAGATAAATATATTGAAATAACCAATATACTACAAATTGTCACTTTGGAATGGGGCCCCTTCTTTAGGCCTAATTCGTCATTTTATACAAATTACAATGTTCTTTCAAAGTTTATAATTTTAAATACTGGAAAACATAGTTAATTCTTTTTATTAATTTTCTCTATTTAATTTTATGTTTATAAAACTTAGCCTGGCTCAATTTACTATTTTTTTTCAACTATTCTATAGATTCTTGTAACTCAATATACTTAAGTTTTTCATAATAATCATAGCATATCATCATCAATAAAGAGAGCTTAGATCTCCCCTTTATGCTTGTTCTTGTCTCTGAGAATTACTTACTAGAGAAATTTTGCTACTTTTCAGACAGGCTTTTGTACACACTCTGAACTAGTACTAGTTTATGATTTGTGCTAGTACAGCCATGTGTGACTATGGACAAGATTAAAGGTTTTCCAGCTGAAAGTAGTTTCAAATATAGGTGAAATAATATCCAATTCTTAGACAAAAGGTAGGGTATTGCTAAGTTTTCTTAATCTTATTATAAATAATTTAACAATAGTAATAATAATACATTGCCTTTATTGTTATTTTGTGAAAATACAGACTGAATTGGGAAAAAATAACCATTACTTGAGGATAGAATGGGATAGAATCTAGAAAGTATGATAGATAAAGGAAAATAGTTACATATGAATAGTGTGAAAGAAAGAAGGACGAGCGCTGTCTTTGATGAATAGAAAGATGGGGAGAAAATTAAGATTAATGGAGGGAAAAAGACAGAGAAAATACGAATAGAGAGTAAAATAACATACTAATTTTCCTTGATTAAGCCTAAAAGTGTTAGGCTACTTTCTTTAATAAGAAAGACAATAGTATATCACTACATGATTTAAAAGATGCCTTTTACTCAGGCTGAAAAAGACAGATAGCAGACTCATTAGCAGTACTAGATGGAGATATTATTAAAATGTTGGCAACAAATTTAAGTTAATTTTTTAATTTTTTTTTTTTTTCAGAATCAGTAGAAGGAATTGCTATTCAGATAGTATTGGAGCCTTTTCTGATCTTGGCTGAGCTAGAGCAAATTTTTCTTCTTAGTAGCTAGAATACTGCTGATTTTTGGATTCAATATGAGAACTAGTATTAGAAGAATGCTGATAATATACTAATGGTTTTAGTTGTTGGATAGAAATCAACTTCCTATGTGTTTCTAGTGTGTCTGTCAGCAAGAAGCTGGGAGTGAGAGCAAGACATCCAACTTGACCAACTGAATATTCTATATCATATCTTGTCATGCTTAGTATATGTATGAGGGTGGGCTGGGAAGCTGGGGCTCTTCCGGGATTGTGGTTTCAGAATTTTCTGTCCTTGTGGATGTCTTGCCAAGAATAGGCTGTTTGGCAGGTGGTAAGCGATTGCATCGTGCATCACTCATTTGGGTATTCTATTTTATTATTGTTGTTATCATTATCATGTGAGCAGCCGCATTGTGTTTAGCTGCTGTCTGGGTTCAAACCATGATGGAGTCTCAAAATCTGCTTGGCTGAATACTCTGGCAAACCAGGAACTGGTAGAAAGCTAGTCTTGTAATGAAGAATGTGTTACTGGTCTTGACCCTAATTTAGTGATAACATAAACTTGATTGCTGCAGTTCAGAATACGATGCAAAAGTTAACTCTATGGCAGAGGTAAATAGTGGCCCTGTTTGGATAGAAAAAGTTAGTTCTACAAAGTGCTGTGAAGTTTATTAAGACTGATGACTTAAAGGCAGCAAAGAGGAAAACAATGCAAAGAAATTATGGCCTAACAGTACTAAGGAAAAGCATAAGGACTTGAGAAAAAGTACAATTACTTACCCTCACCTGTGGTGTCTCAAGAGCTGATCAATTTTTACTTAAGTATGATTTTGCTTATTTTTGCTAATTAATTTGTAGCAGTTTATCCGACATATCCTTTAACTGTTGATATACCTGGTGACATCATGTGAACTATTCTGTTTGTGCTTTGAAGTGGTACTGAAGTCATGAGTGGCTCTTCTCTCCTACTGCAAGGACTGCCTTTATGAAGCAAATGAATAGTGGAAGTGGCTGAACATCACTTCTTGATGGGAAGCAGAGAGTACTTTTTTTTTTTTTTTTTTTTTTTTTTTTTTTTTTTGTGGGCTTTTTTTTTTTTTTTTTTTTTTTTTTTTTTTTTTTTCCAAGCAGCTGCTTTTATCTCAACCCACAATTTTGCATCTTATTTTCTTTCCCTGTCCTGCAGAGGAGGAGGAGTGAGAGAACAGTTCAGTGGGCACCATACAATGGTGCATGAAGGAAAAAATGTAGTCAGGGATTAAAATATTTTAACTTATTTTTACTGTAACCTTGCTTTGTATCACTGAACTATAAATGAGAAATTCAATCCTCTAGTACACTTTGGCTGTGCATGGGTGATGGGTTGACTCTGGCTTGACACCAGGTACTCATCAAAACTACACTATCACTCCCCTGGTCAGCTAGGCAGGGAAAAGAAAATGTAATGAAAGGCATGTGGGTTGAGATAAGGACAGGAAGATCACTCAGCAACTGTCTTCAGGGAGAAAACTGGTTTAACTCAGGAAAATTAATTTAATTTATTGCCAATCAAATCAGAGTAGAGTAATGAAAACCAAAACTAGATGTTAAAACACCTTCTACTCACCCCTCCTTTCTTCCTAGGCTCAACTTCACTGCTGATTTCTCTACCTCATCTGCCTAGTGACACAGGGAATGGGGGTTGCAGTCACTTCATCACATGTTGTCTCTGCCGTCTTCCTTCTCGCACTATTCCCCTGCTCAAGTGTGGGGTCCCTCCCACTAGATACACTCCCCCATGAATCATTCCAGTAAGAGTCCGTCCCACAGGCTACAGTTTTTCATTAACTGCTCCAGCATGGGTCCTTTCCACAGGTTATAGTCCTTCAGAAACAGACTTCTCCAGTATGGGTCCTCCCTTGGGGTCACAAGTTCTGTCAGCAAACCTGGCCTTCAAAAACAAAGATTTGAAGCTTTTGTATTAGAACTTCACAGAGATTTACCTGACATCTATACCTATCATAACAACATTCAAAATTATAAAATATTGACCTCATAGATGTGATAAGTTTTTAACAGTAATTACCAGAAAAAAAAAGAAAGCAAATATTTTAAAAATTTATTACATGTTTAAACACTGTTATTAATATATAAATGTATTTTTCTCCTCATGATGTTAATATTACAAAAATATCATCTGAGTTTAGATCGTATTATTAACATGCAACCTTCTTACCTGAAATGTTTTATACAGGTGATACATAGCATTTGGACCTTGTAATTGGACTTTTTTCAAGTTTGTCATTTTTTGCAGTTGTGTGTGGGTCAGTAATCTGGATACGATCATTTACAGTGAACATAATCAGCTCATTGCATTTGGAAAATTCTCTGTGAAAGTTAAAATACCACTCACCTATTTATAAAAAAAAAACAAAACAAAACATTTTGTCCTTGAGTTGCTGATGTAACAGCTCTTCCAATATTTTGTGCCTACCATTCATGTACAGAAAGTTTAGTCGGACTTAAAATAATAGTCAACATGTGTGTATATATAAATATGAAAATAATTCAATTACAAAGAACCATTGTATTTATCTTTAACTGACTCAAGCTCGTGGTTGAAAGAATAGATTGATAATTTTGAAGAGAAATTAACATAGTTCAACAGACTTCAAAACAAATATCAATAGTACTTTAGTTTTCATGTTATTAGTTTGATGATTTGATGAAGAGTGAGGGCTTATGATGCCTTCTGCCTTGCTGTTTATTTATTAGATTTCGAAGAAGCCAGTAATGGTCACAAAAGTAGGAAATTATTTTCTTTGTGAAGAATATGCTCCAGAGTAAAACCCAAAGAAAGTGACAGAAACCCCTTGTCTTTAATATGACTTAAGCAAATAGACAACAGGGCTGAGACTGAGCAAAGGCAATGTGACAGCAATCAAGATAGGTAAGTCATAATCTGTAATCACAGAGAAATATCACGGAATCGCAGAATCACAGAATGTCTTTGGTTGGAAGAGACCTTCAAGAAATATTTTTCCTTTTTTTTTTTTTTTTGATTCAATTCAGTGAAGTAAAAGAAGCAAGCACAATCTGTTGAATATACTCAAATCCACATTGTTTTTTTTTTCTAAATTGGCAAGCCAGACTACAAGAAAGCCTTAGTGTAAAGCTTATGCTTATCTGTCTTAGAGAATCTTGTATGTATTTATATAAGCATGCATTTTAAGTCTTATGTCTAGTCTACAGATAAGAATCTATCATTACTAATATTTATTCTAACGATACTTCCTATATCAGAGAATATTCAGACTGATTTCTGGTATCAGAAGCTAATCTTGCATAAGTTAGAAGTGAGTAAATAAACCAACAATTGCTAATATTACTAGTAGAAACCATAATCTGAAGCTGTGAATCATATTATGAAAGCTCCAGAAGATTTATGGTATTTTAAAAGCTGATAAAGATACTGATCATTTAGGAAACTGAGTCTGTATTTGTTTTGTGTTGCTGTAGTGAGAAGCTATGCCATCTAACCTTATTCAGTGAAAAAAGATCTGGCAGGTTGTCAGAACTGTTAAATCTTTTATCTTAACTTCATATTTGGTATATCCAAGCACACATTTTTGAGAGGAAGTGCTGGTAATGTTACTTTGTAGTCAGATTGTGTTGCACCTGCCATCTAATTATCTGAATGGTCTTCAAATGGACTAAAGATGGTTCATCAAATAAGAAAAGAAAATACTCATTTCTGTTAGAGGACGTTCAAGGAGGAGGGAAAGGACATCATTATTGAAACTAATTTGTTTCATTTTCTGCCAGCTGTGATGTCAATCAACATCTAGTCCTACAAAATCTCACACATAAGAATAGTCCTCATTGCTTTTGAATTAATTACTTGTATGATAAATCTGTCAAGAAAAAGGCTGTTTGGAATCAAATCTATACCTGTTGTTTCATTTCTTTTTCACAGTCTTCCAGGAAACGTAACTTAAAACTGGCTGTGTGAAAAAGAGCTTAAACCTCTTTTTGATTCAAAAAGAGAGCAGACAACTGGCTATGTGAAACAGAGCTTAAACCTCTTTTTGATTCAAAAAGAGAGCAGACTACTTTGTGTTCATTTGGAATTTCTTAAATATTATCATTATGTTCTTGTTTGTTTCTGTTTCCTTCCTTTTCCTAAATGAAATTTACGTTAGTGATATTCGAAATTTTGCTCTCAAGAAAGAAGAAAATTTGCACAAAACAGTAAAGAAAAGAGTCTAATAGATGAAACAAATATTCTTTAGCAATGTTACCAAATTGCTTAGTGGATAAAAGTTGACTTAAATGTCAAATATTTAGGAAATGGACTTCTCTTATTCTATCCTGTCCTCATACATATGAAGTCAATTTATCTTTGTAATGGAGAATCAGTTTTCCATATAAACTCAGGGTTCTGCCTATTTAAAAAGTCCACTGTTTATTTGGGTTTTTTTTCTGAAAATTACTTCTGATACTGACTATTCACTTATGAGGTAGAAAGCAATTTAGAAAACACATTTTTGATGATTTTTTTTTCCCGTAAAGTTCACATCCTCCAAATGACGTAGATATATGAACTGGTGATTTCTAGTGTGCTTGACTTCATTAGAGCTATGTTGATTTACAGCAGATGAAGAGTGAAAGTTTGGCACTCCTGTATTGTTGCATAGGAAATAACATTTAAACTTTTCTTTTTTCTTTGCAATAGTATGAATAATGTTGTACTTTCATGAACGTGTGGAGGTATTTTTGAGTTGTAAATTCAATTTCTTGACAAATCCCTCAAAATTAAAAATATGTGCAGTCATGCAACTACTTATATCTTTGAAAAGGATTTATTTTCTTCCTACTTTAAATGAAGGAGATCAAACTCAAGAAAGTGAATAACAGGCTCAGATCTGATCTCATTCCTCTCAGCATAATTCCAGGTCGGTTATGCTCAGCAGGAGGAAAAATGCAAGTGAATAAGGTTTTTTAGTCTGAATTGTAAAAAGGATTTATGATTGCAAAACTGAAAGTTCAGCCACTGCTAAAAAGATTTCTAAACAGATTAAGGGAAATATAAGTAATTTCAAATGAGTGTGCCTTTGTCTATTGTGAGTTCAATGAGATTTTTGATAATTTTCTATACATATATAGCTATAATGGCCTTTGTGCTTTCTCAAACTGCTTAATAACTTTGGACATAGTTAATCTCATTTCTAATGTTAGGTTTGAACAAAAGTATCTTGCAAAATTATTATTGGTCTGTGAGGGAAGAGAACTACTATTGCATTTCTTTTTCTGCATACGATCATGACCATTAATCCATTTGATTACCTCAAATGCCTAATAATTTAATTCCTAATCCCCTCCCATTCTCATTTCCTACTTCCAGGACATCTGTGGGGCCATCAATCTCTGCAGTTTGGCCAGAACTAGTCTGAGGACTGAAGGCAGGATAAGACCCATTCATTTAGCACTGGATTGTGAACTACTTATTTTTCCATTCTAGAAGAACACAAATGGATCTTGCCGCTCGGTTTTGGCTATCTGGGTTGATAGGACTATTCAGACTGATTGCTTTTTTTTTCTCCACATGTACTCTCTCTTCAGTTTCCACTACAGCATAACTTTCCTAGTGGTTTGGTTTGGTTTGGTTTGGTTTGGTTTGCCCTGGCCCACCTAATCCATTTTGGAACATAACTTGGATTATCTGGATTGTAGTTTTGCCACATACTAATTAAAGTATCTGGTTCCAGTCTGATCCTTGCCATTGAGTTTCATCTTCCAGTTGTGATTTGCTTACAGATAGCCAGTTGTTTTTCTGGTAATATTTTAATTTTTGTTCAGAACATAAAAATAAAGGGTTAAATGCTCCCTGAAACATATGTGGGTTCTTTGTCACTAGTGAGAAAGGATCGTTTTGCTGACCATTGCAATATACAGGTTTTAGAGATGCCAAGAACTATAGTAAAATGAGGGCTAGTTGAACTGCGTGAACAGGTTAAAAATAATTTTCAAAATGTGTTGCTCAAGAATTCTGCATAGGTGGGGTATTAATATTCTACTAGTCAGTAAGTGGAAAGAATTTTAATGTTCGTGATAGACATAGTAACAATTGCAAATCTAATAGCACACACTGGTCTTGATTACACTTCATAAAAAAAGGCAAAGTAGAAAATAAATCTTTTTTTTTTTCTAACTGAGGACAAGGATTATTGTTGATTTCAGATGACCAAAACAAAAACCGAAAAAGTTTCTGAATTTTGGAGATTGTGTAGAGGAATCTAAGATGAAGGGCAAGAAGCCCTTTGTTTCAAGAGAGGTTTTTGTAGTCTGGTGGATGAAACTAATAGGATTATCCAAATTTCATTGTGATTATGTATGAGTAAACAGTGAAAAATAATATGAAATTGGTTGTGGAATTACCAAAGTCATTCTCCCTTTTACTAAAAAAAATAATTTTTCTAATAATAGCCAATGATTCAGAAACATATATTGGAGAAAGCAATTAAAAAGTCCTCAGCAGAGAAGTTAAGGATCAGGGAGTTTCCCTGTGCTACTTTTAAAAACTCCTTTCTTGATAGTGAAAAAAAGTGAAAGGACAGTTGTGGAATTATCACACCCCTTCACTAGAAGAAAGCTATGGGAAATTTGTAAGGATTCACTTAATGGTGCACAAGGCAGCTCAGAGACCATTATTCCTCGTGTAAAGTGCAATCATTACTGGGGTGGGAGGGAAAGGGGAAAACTGAATTATTAGTGTCCTGTTTAGAAGAAGAGTGGTGATTTAAATTTGAATTCCCTGTTTATAGAGGTTTTCTCAATACAGATGAATTTAAATGGAAAAAAAAAAGTAGTCTGTATTTTTTAAGGTTTCTCTGTCATATTGAATAATAGCATATGTTCTGTCAGCCCATGTTTATTTTAATTAATCCATAGATTCCAAGAATATGGTAGTCTGTGGGTATTCAAAAGTCATATTACTGTATCCTTCAGATCTCCACCACTAAGCAAAACAATGTGATGTGTGGTAGATGCTACACTGGAATGTAAGAACATACATATCAGCACAGCATTGACAGTGTGAAGACTTCTTATGTGTTTGGAAAGCTACTGCAAGATTAAGGTCAAAAAGAGGTAACTGAACCTGCTCCTCTGTCTATATATCTGAAATAGATATTTCTGGGTTCCTTTTGATGTGACAACATGAGAAAAACAAAGATATGTTCAAAGAATAAAAAACATACCAATGAAAAGGGAATTGGATATTGTTTATAAAGGATGTCTTAATGTGTAGTTATCTATACCCTTTGTTCCAATTTGTCTTATGAAAATGATAGAATGTTATTATACTTTTTAAAAAATAAAGAGTTATTATATATTCCATCACAGACTTTGGAAGACTGGTATTTGCAGTGCACCATTTTTTCTACATGATTATTTTAGAAGTATGATTGCTGTTATTAAAATTCTTTGACAATCCAAATTTGTAGGACGTTTATTTTCTAAAAAAACCCCAACTTATGTACCTGTCTGCGTCACATTCAGCAGGACTTGGGTAGCTAAATAAAAGTCTAGCATAAAGAAACAGTGATGAAAATGGGACAGATAAATTTGTGGAAAGGATGTATGAGAACCATATGTTTATCACTTATCACTATTATACAAATATTTTTGAATCTAGAAACAAAAAGGAGGGGGCTGTCCTTCATCCCTTCCCTCCTTCCTTCTGTTCATTTCTCTTTCTTTCTTGTCATCCTCTCTAGTTTCCTCTCCACCTCCTTTCCACCTTTTCTCCNCCTTCCTTCCTTCCTTCCTTCCTTTCCTTCTGTGATTCTGTGTGATTATTGCAGAAATATTTTCTAGATTAGCATTCCACGATTAGTTCTTCAAAATAAAAATATTTTGCATTGAAAAAGTAGTGAAGGTAAGACCGATAATTTTCAGTTACATGAAGCACTGAAACTGTCAGAGAGTGCAAGTGTTATGGTCCCACTTCTTATACATGCTAAAATAGCACTGCATTTTTTCACAAGCCGATGTCTGCAGAGTTGAAGGTTGGAAAGGTCACAGAGAAACATATCTCCTTTCTGAGCAGGACATCAGGATAGGAAAGTTTCCCTGTCCTTTCAGTAGCTCTTTTTACTATGGATGGTAAAAACTTCAGTGTAGATGCTATACTTGTTTCTAATGCATTTTGCAACTTTTGGAATATTTCCTTGGAATTACATCATTTGTATTTGTGATTTCAAGCTCATTTCCCTGCAGACTCCTGAACCCTTCACGTTCACAAACATGTCTTTTCCACCTCTAAATTCCTTCTTCTGTGAAAGCTCTCTTTGCTCTCTTGTTGAGAATAATTTGATTTCTTGTGACTGCTAAACATCTGCAGAGGCAAATCAGCTACCACAATTCTTCCACAAGCAGAAAGCTAAAAATCCCCTAAACCCCAGAAATTTGCCTTACTTGAATGCACCTACTACCTATATCTTGATTTTCTTTCCCTCTCCCCCTCCTTGAATTCTCCTTGAAAAAGCTGCCTGAGAAGTCTTGATTTGGATGAAGTCTGCAACAAGGGATTTGCTAATCTGTTCTTTTACAGTTTTCTCACTCTTGTCATTAGTTAGTATGGCCTTGCTAGATCTAGAGCAAGTTTCTGTAGTTTTGTTTGGAATAACTTACAACTGTTCTCACATTCAGTTCCTCTCATTTTCTACAAAAGAAGCAGAATATTAAACCAAGGTGAGCACTGTACCATAATTAATATGCAGGTGGCATTCATAGGAAGCTGCCAAGCAGGAACATGTAAGACTTGATACACTAAATTTCTCCTGTTGAGTCCTATCATTACAATGAATATCCATTAAGTAGCAGAAGTAACTTCCTTTAAAGCTACTGTCCTTTATTTCCTTCCCTAGGAGTAAAATGTGTTATCAAAGCCCAACAACTTCTGCTCAAAAAAAAATCAATCAGGTTTCAAAGGCAGGAAGTGCCACTGTAGTCAAAACTGCAAAGATGCAAATGAGTTCTCTAGTGCTGGTACTTTCACAACATTAGCACCCAGGGAGAGCAAACAAACAGCAGATACCATGCAGCCACTGTGTGAGTAAATTTTGACCTTCAGGGCATTTTTTGAAATCTGTTTTCCTTAGTTTTAAACTTGTGACACAGTTGTTCAAGACGGTGAGAAAAGATCCTTTGGGTTGGCTACGGTTGTAACACAATCCAGAAAACTACATGAATTAGACAGCTAATTTAAAAAATCAGGGCTTTCATTCTACTGAAAACTCATCATCCGTTTGGTTTTACTTTTGCTTGATTGGGGGATTTTTGTGTGTGTGGATTTGGTTTTATCCCTTCTTTTTCATCAGTTGCAAAAGAGAAAGATTTGAAAGTCTTTATGACAATATGTCAGTACCATTCTGGTGCATTTCGGACATTAAACATGTATATTGCTAACATTAGTATAAACACATATTTATTAGACAAAGTGATCAGAATTTTTTCTGTTCTTTTTAATGATAAGATTAAAGTGAACAGAAGTGCCTCTTAAAAATTGGTAGTTTTGTGTCATAATATGGATATCATATGAAGTAGATTCTTTTTATACAATACTATATTCTTGCTGGATCTTATCCCATTTAGTAATGGAAAAATTCCCTAAAAACATATTTTCATATAAGTAGAAGTCTACATATGGTTGAAGAAAATCTGGATTACAGATACATTTAAAATGCAACAGTGTTCTGATATCTAATATGTTGTAGTGGAATTATTTCTTAACATATTGTGAATTCTACTGGGAAATTTTCTTAAAGATAGAAATACCTGTTAATTTATTTGTCATACTATGAATGCAAAAGCTCTAAATTAACTCATTTATTTATAGTTAATATCTTTAAATGCACTATGCAGAGAGAGAATAAAGGTTGTCAGGAGGTAAGAAGGAGACCTTTTGTTTATACAGGATTTGGTATTTGTTTATTATTAATTTAGTCTGTATGAGTACAATCTGTCCAGGTGTAGAAGATCAAAAGCCTGAGGACAGATTTAGTGCATATCCTTTTTAAGAAGAATATATTGATGCCTGCTTTATTTTCACCCCTCTGTCAAGGGTAAAAGGAAAAAAGAAAAAAACAACCCCTCTTGTCTGCATTTGCAGAGGCTTGCGCTTACATGTAAGTTGACAATATTGCAAGAAGAATTATGTCAAAAAACTTCAGTTTATTGTCACTTTTATTGTCTATCATCAGAGCAGAATTTGACAGTTTACCTAAGACAGTAAGGACTACACTTCCAGTACACGTGATTGCAAACCCGAACTTTTGATCTGTCCTGCAAGAGATTTGCTTTAGAGCAGTGTCTGAATATGTGGAGATTTTATTTGCTTATTTTATTGTTTATTGTTGGGGTTTATTATTATTTTAAAAGGAAATCCTGCGGTTTTTCTTCCTTGAGTGTTGAATAAGCAGAAGACAAGGTTCAGGGTAGGGGGGGCGGTGGAACACAGCAAGTCTATCATTCATAAGGATCCAATTGATTGCTGTAACAAGTCACAGTGATGAAAGAAAAGACAGAATCATTTTGGGACCTTGAATATCACTGAGATAAAATAGCTAGATAGTTTGACCTGTTATGACCAGAAGGATCACGGTGTAATTTGGGTTGGAAGGGACCTCAGCAGATCTCTAGTCCAACCTCATGTTCAAAGGAGGGTGAGGTATGAGGTTAGACTATGTCACTCAGAGTTTAATCTAGATAGGTCTTGAAAACTCCTAAGAAAATTATGTCATATATTGGACAGTCCAGAAAAAAAAAAAGGGTATTCTGCAGTTGTCAGTCTAATTCCTGCCTATATAATGGACTAAAATAGAACACTACTAAAAAGGAACACTCAATACAACATTAATTTTCTGCCATTTGCAAATTGTTTAAAACCTCTGTTGTTAAATGGATCAGACTATCTGTTTACCTGACCGTTTTTCACGTAAACAAGACTGATCAGAAGACCTAGAATAAGGGTACTAGTTGTTCATACATACATAGGATAGTGAAGAATATCACAGGTCATATATTTTTCAAATACTCTGGGCTCAGGGCAAGAGTTTGAGCTCAAATGCAGCTCTTGAATGAAGATGAGGAAACTCCTGAGCTAGCTTCTTATAACATCTTTTTGCATGGTTCATTTCACACCAGTCAGATCCAAGGTTACACAACAAATAAGTTAACAACGAGTTAAGGTACTCAACCATAATTTACATCTCTTGTGTTTTGCAAGTGTTTCATATGGCATAGACCAAGACACATATTTAACAAATTCTATAGAACAGTATCGTCCCAAATTTACTTTAGTGTGTGTGTGTTTGATTGAAGATGTTAAACAAATCCAGTTCATATATATACTTTTTTATGTTTTTCCAGAATGCAATAAGGAATGTATATATGGAAGTAAGAGCGGAATTCTTTTAGTCTAAATTAAAACAAAAAGAAGAAAGCTTAACCCTCTCAAATGGATTAGTTAATTGTTTTTTAAGTAATCAAGTTTTTCCAACAATTGTGTGCAGAAATATATTAAAGACTGACTAGATTTCATGAATGTTTTATTGAATGAGCCTTGTTGCACCCACAAAACAGACAGCAGTAGCTACCTAAAATGCAGTTTATACCAATCAAAAACGACATCCAGTACTCTGATGGGTGCCATCTCAAAGCATGTTGAGGAAAGGAGGCTTATCACGAGTAGTCAGCATGGATTCAACAACGGAAAGTCATGCTTGACCAATCTGATAGTCTTTTACAATAGCACAACTAGGTGGATAGGTGAGGACAGGGCAGTGGATGTGGTCTATCTTGACTTCAGCAAAGCTTTCAATACTGTCTGCCATGGCATCCTCGCAGACCAATTTAAGAAGTGCGATTTGGATAATTNGCTGAGGGAGCTGGGTCTCTTTAGCTTGGAGAAGAGGAGACTGAGGGGTGACCTCATTAATGTTTATAAATATGTAAAGGGTGAATGTCAGGAGGATGGAGCCAGGCTCTTCTTGGTGGCACCCAATGACAGGACAAGGGGCAATGGGTGCAAACTGGAGCATAGGAGGTTCTGTTTAAACACAAGGAAACACTTTTTCATGGAGAGGATGACAGAGCAGTGGAACAGGCTGCCCAGAGAGGTTGTGGAGTCTCCTTCTCTGAAGACATTCAAAACCCACCTGAACGCATTCCTGCATGACCTACTCTAGGTGATCCTGCTCTGGCAGGGGTGTTGGACTCGATGATCTTCCGAGGTCCCTTCCAGCCCCTAACATTCTGTGATTCTGTGATTGACCAAAGTAAATTACAGGTTCAGATGTCAGGCAGGAATATAATACTACACAATTAATTCCTAAGTTTTGTGAATATGCCCTTTTAGAAAGATGATTCAAAGGGAGGCAAGGGCTCATTCAAATAAATGTATTCACCCATCAAAGAGGGAGATGAGGGCTCTCTCAATCCTGAGAAGGCTCTTGGGTGGTGTCCTGATTCAAAGAAAGACTAGGCTGTAGACTTGCTGCTCTGAGGGGCACTGACTCAAATCAACTCCCCGTCTTTCTGGTGGGGCTCCATTTATACCCTAGGCTAGGCTGAAATATGGTCAATCTTAATTAGCTGGGGGCAGGCGCATAGCAAAGGCAAAGTAAGGGACTGAAGCAAAGTAATCACGTTTTAATGGCTGTGATGCCTCTAACTTTATCGGACCCTTGGCAAGCCTCAGTCTTTGTCGGGTCTTTGTCAGGGGGAGCACATCTGCCGCAAGCCTTTGCCATGGCAAATGTGCTGTCTTCAAGTTGAAAGGGTTAAACGTCTGCTGAGGTTAACACTACAAGTAAAATTCACAAGGTGATCTATTAGTTCCACTTTTTTTTAATGATCATCTGGCAATTCAGCAGCAAATCACAAGGAAACATAGAAGTCTTCAGGAATCTTGTTGCAATATTGTCTTCAATAGAAATTGTTGCATTCCCTTACACATCTGCTTCATAATCATTGCAAGAGATCTTTCCTCAGCCGAATGAACTTTTAGATATTATTTGCAGGACTTGGGGCTTAATGTAGACAACAAACAAAAAGAAAGAATCTTTATCATCAAGCTAATAATAAAGTCGCCAGAAACCTCCTTCTTAACATTCTGTACTAATATAATTTAAACTACCTTTTTTTGACCACAAGTATTTCAGTATACAGTCTCCTGTGAATTAAAATAAGATTCTTCAGTATGCTATTGAAATGGCTGTATGTTTTTCCAAGTTGGACCAACCTGATTCATGGAAGTGTACAGTGATTTTTGTCAATCGCTTGTTTTGACTTGTAATTAAATTTGTGTTGCTGCATATTAAAATAGCATTTAACAGTATTTTTTTATTAATGTTGACTACACACGGGTGTGTTTTGTTTTCTACTTGTGGAAAAAAGCATTGGGTTTTGCCCACACTCATTGTAGAGTTCAAAAATCCTCTTTATTGGCATTGGATTGGGATCCGTATGAGGGGGAGTCTCAAACACATCAGATGATGGAAATATGCAGCAGTAAATAATACTCATTATTTCAGATGCTTAACTTATCCAGTCAGGAGGGTAAACAAAATGCATCGTGACCCGTGTTATCTGTCACATCAAACAGGAGACAAATAATTGACAGGTAAGCAAACCTTCCCTCAGGAAGTTTGGAGCTGAGATATAATTTGATAAAATATTTTGTATAGACTTGTAATTGTGTATAAATAAAAATTTAAAAATTATTATTAGTTCATTAATTACTAACAAAAAAATGAGTAATACTGCAAATCGAATTAATCATAAGGAATTCCTCAGCTAGCTGTTACAAAGCACTTCGAAAGAAAACACATATTTTTCTTACAGATTCTCACAGAGATCTACCAATCTCATTTCCTAACAAAGCTTTCCCACTTCTTAATGTCTTAAGCAGTAATTTCCACACATATTAGTGGCAGAAAAATAAGAGCTTTTCCCTCCACATGTTCACAGGTTAGAGCAAGTGTAGTCTAAATATAATTATAAATGTCTACTTTGCAAGTGGTGAGAAGGGACAATGTTTAAACAATTAAACATTTGATTTCTAGTCTCCAAAGTAAGATTAGAGATGTTTGAATAGTATTATAATCAGTGATGAAATTTAGTTATATGTACTTTTAAAAATTTAAAAATAAACTTTATTTGCCAGAAGCTTATCCATTGACAGGGGACACTTCACTTAGTTTTGTTACACATAGATCATATATTGACAGTGTGCCATTGCAGCAACAGAAGCAAATCTTGTTCTGAGCTGCATCAGCAAGAGTATAGTCAGTAGATCAAGGAATGTAATTATTCCCATTCTATTCCACACTTGTTAAGATACACTTATTATTGCATCAGATTTGAGTTCTCTCAGTTTATGAAAGAAGTTGAAAAACTCAACACTATTTTTAGAATGGCAATTGAGATGACTGGAGGGTTGGAGAAAATTATTGTGAAGATAGGATGAAGGAATTTTGTTCATTGAATTTACACAACAGAACTCTGGGGTGATTTAATCAGAGTGTTTCAGTACTTGAAATCCAACTGTTTGTATGCCTTGTACTTTTAAATTTCTTCCTCTTTCCTACTATTGTATTTCTCAGAAGATGTAGGCATACCACCTAAACATGGTAGCACCAAGATTTGCATCAATTCGTGCTGTCTTTGAATACTGTTTTGCTTTATCCTCACAGTTTCTAAAGGACATCAATGTAGTGCAGTTTTCTAACTCTCACATGTCTGGTTCTTAGTAATGAAAAACCCACTTAATATTCAGTCTTTGTTTGAATTTCTCTGTCTAATAAGAGTTTACTTGACATTTTGGATTTTAAAAGTCCTACAATATTGGCATTTAATGAATTCAGAGATACATAATTTCTCTGTGTATGTCTGAGCATCATCTAAGAAAAACATTCTCTGTAACTCTTCAGAAAAGGAAGCATAAAGTCTACTTATCCTGTATATGTATATATGCTAATCAGGAGGATCTATGAGGCTGCACTTCTAAATTTCCTCTGGAAAACTGACAGTAAATATTTGTCATTTTGCTAAAATTGTATAGTATAGTATAGTATAGTGTAGTATAGTATAGTAGAACAGAAGAACATTTTTGTTATATTTTCTGTTGAATATTTACAGCATCAATCAGCCTGGATTTTAGACATGCAAATTCAAATGCAAAAAAGAAATTATATGAAAAATAAAACAGAAATACTGCTGGAATGTTTTCAATAGCTTCTAAAATGTTCATCAACATGTAAAATACATTTTGTTTCAATATGAAACAGCTCATTTCCCTGGAAGAAGTAGTGACTTTTTTTCAGAAATTAACGTTCAGCCAACATTATGCCTTTTATAACCTTTCCAAAATATGAATATGCTGATTAATTCACAAGACATAGATCTTGAACTAACCTTCTAAACATCAAGAGCTTTCACTGAAGGCCAACCCACATCAGCTTATTCCAAAGAGACAAGCTTTGACTTTCAGATTTTCATGAGGTCTTTTAGTTTTCATTTATGCTCATGCTGTATTTAGCTTATCCCATCTGCTTTCAATTACTGTGACTGCATGTGTTTTGGTTTTATTTTTATTTTGTTGTGGTTCTCTGTTTTTGATAGACGTATTCTTTCAGATAAAGAAGAATTGATTCCCCTGGAATTAAATGTTTTCCAAGACAGATCAGGAAAACTAAATGCATAATTATTTACAGCATGTTAATATGGGTCACATCTCAGGTGTTTGTGTCTATATAGTCAGCTGAACTCTAGGTACAGTGAAGGTTACTAGAAAGTTTATTGTGTAAAAGAGCTTTTAAATAAGCTTTCAATATCTGTTCCAGACTCTGTTTAGAAGGATAAAATAGTTGTCAGTTATCTCAGTAGAAAGTAACATCTAGGTAAATAAAATTCATATTCTCTTTATATTTTTTTTTGGCACAATAGCCATATTAGAAAACGTGTGGGGGTTTTGCCTTTATATTGTTATTAAAGAACCTATGAGCTCACTGGAGCCAGTTAAAAAAGACCAACCAAACAACTTTTACTCAAGGAGAGTTAGTGTTATCTGGAATAAAAAGCTAAGTAGGACACAAATTTAGAAAGTTGTCTCTTTAATAATGTAATTTGTTACACTAGGGCCCCATATTGTGTGTTTACTCAAGCAGGTGGATTTACTAAAGAAGAGAAGTGCTGATGATGCAATGTGCTGACCCACATATCAGTTCCCAACAGACTGCACCAGCTGGTAAAGTTGATGCTTATAGCTTGAACAAAGCCAACATTTTTCCCTTTCCATTAACTCCTGCTGATGAAACACACAAAAAAATACAAATATTGTCAAGTTATCTTCCCAGAAAATACCTATAAGCAAGTTTATATTTACAGTTATTTATGGGTTGGGCTTTTTCCTGTCTTATTATGTATTATTTCTTGTGTGAATATCAAATAAAAATTCAGATCTAGAAAACTTTGCTTACATACTTATTAATTTACCGATCTTGCTCATAAATTTAAAACACAAACATATCACAAATCCTTGACCTTAATCTATAAAGGAAAATAAATTATTACTCACTTTTAAATTGTTTTCTATTGTTTCATTTTCACACATGCCTAAAATGGTACAGGAGCAGTAGTAAGATAGCTGAATTTTACCTCAAATTTAGAGTTGTACATCTTGGCATCTATCTTTTCTGAGGCTTTTGAAAACATAACAAGAAAGACTACAAGTGTTAATGCAGTTAAAACGTTAATTTCTATTGTATCTGAGATGCTTCAAAAATTAGTCTGTAATTTTGACTTTTGTTTAATTAACAATAGCATTTTGTCTACTCAGATCTCTGTTAAACAAAGTGAAATACCCCTTTACTAAGCAAGACTGTTGAAATGAAAAGCTTTAATTTCTGTGGGATTCAGAAGTTTTTCGTGTGAAAAACACCTAGGAATATCCCAGATCAGTACCTCCTCATAACAGAGAGCTTGGTCCTAAGGCTTTTTTTTTTGGTTTAAACTTAAAATATTGTGTCTAAGTTCCTCCTAACAGGATATTGTGAGGTTGTTTTATTTGGGGTACAAGCATAGTTTTTTCACTTTACCAAACTATATTTGCTGACTCCTTTCCTGTTATACCAGAAATTGATCATGGTTGATCCTTATGTGTAGTCTTTATGCCCATAAATCATATCTGTATACATCTACACTCTTGTAAGGAACTAGATGCTGAATTAGATGGAAGACATAACACTGCAGGATATCTCTAGTTTGTATACACATACCTAGATGAGGTGATTTGGAGTAGCTGAATCAGCTGTGGAGTAGAATTTTGTCATGGAATTGTATGAGGGCTAGTAGCCCTGTGTCCTGAAGGTTCTGGACCCTGCACTTGATGTTATAATAACACCATTTATAAATAGAAGACAGTTCTAAATTTAACATATGTCTGTGAGAGTTGTAGTCAGGTGATTGATTAGTGATAAATGTGAGTAATGAGAACACAAATATGGATTTGGTGTCACCCATGAAAGAATAACAGAAGAAAGCAAATGGCTGAGTGAATGGTGATGCAGAATGTTTAGTATATGAATAGCCATGACCTGTTCTTTGATGCTGAAAGTCAGGTTATCTTTTGGCTAGTTTTCAGGGTCATGGTGGGGTAGTATGTCTTGATTATAAAAAAACTTAAATGTTCATCCTGGGCAGAGCTTTTGCAAGTTGTGGTGTCAATTAAATTTTCACTTTTTTTTTCCCAACAATTCCATGATGTTGATAAATGACTTTTAAAAAAACCCACCACAACCAAAAGCTGCAAAAAAAAATAAGATTGTATTTGAACTTTCCACATGGTTAACAGCTTTTTATTACTATTATTATTATTTTCCCCTGCTGGCTTGCTTCCTTCTAAGCAAAGAATACTTTTTCTTTAGAAAAAGTATTTTGATATTAAATTCTTTGTGTGGAAGACACAATTTAAAATTTACTAGATAAAATGCTTTTATTTGTCATTGTGTACTGACATAGTAAAATAAAATTTTGTATTCTTTTTAATCTCCCTGAGATAATGTGTATTTTATTGCTCTTAGGAACCATGACAACAGAAAGAGATATTTCATATTTAAATGTGATATAACAGTAACATAATAATAGGAGTACTTGTATAATTTTAAAGAGAGTAGAACTGATTGACTGCAATAGTGATTTGGAATTTATGAATTTTTTTAATTACTTTTTTTTTTTTGGTATCTGTTTGTGTGGAATGAAAATATTAGAGCCCTTGTCAATAGATATGCTTTTTAGAATGTCTGCTCAAACAATAAAAAAAATTGTAGGAATAACAGCAAAATATTTTCTGACACAGTCAAACTAAACAAGTGGGATAGGTTCACCAAGCTTTGAATATCCTTTTTGTTTAGAGGACATAACAGTTTCTAATAGAATGCAGGTGTTTGAAATAGATTTTCTTAGGAATAAATAGATAGAAATCTCTGAATTTCACTCTCTGAATATAACTGTAATGCAATAATGCACCTTCCTAGACAGGATGCTGCACATGCTGTAGATTCTTCAGAAGCTAATTTGTACATTACCTGGTCGCCGTAACCTAATCTCTTCACACATCCTTTTCTGTGGTAATGACCTGAAATTGTGCCAGGGGAGGTTTAGGTTGGATATTGGGAAGCACTTCCTCATGGAAAGGGTGATTAAACACTGGAATGGACTGCCCAGGGAAGTGGTAGAGTTGCCATCCCTGGAGGTGTTTAAGGAAAGATTGGACGTGGCACTTAGTGCCATGGTCTAGTTGATGTTGGGGTGCTAGGTCATAGACTGGACTCGATGATCTCAGAGGTCTATTCCAGCTTCAATAATTCTGTGATTCTGTGATTTCTTCTCAATCTACTACCACAGTAAAAAGAATGTTATATGAGTTCAAAAGGGAAAAAAACTTCACTGCATATATTTTCATTCTTATAATACTTTTGTTTTAATCCCTTTTGGTAGTTTGAAATGAATTTTCTTTTTGAACTTTTCACAGAAAAAGCTCGCGGTCCTAATTCTCGCTTACAACGCAAGAGAACATTTCCCAGAGTAGTTATGGAAAGTTAATTCAATCCTCTTTTTATTCCTCTTTGCTATGAGTATTTCCAGGAAAAAGAAATATATATTTGCTTTCTCTTTTAAAAGCATTTTTTGTATATGCAAATACATGAAGACCATAAATATTTGGTACAGCTTTTAAACTTCTCAAATTTTCTACCATTCTGTCACTAGAATTCCTCTGAAAGGGAAATAACTGCATTTCTTTTTCCTCCTGAAGACAACATTTAAATTAGTAGTACTATGATTTGGAGATTGGAAAGGAAATTAACCAATTGTCCTAAAACCCACAGACTATCTTAAAAAAAAATAAAAACCCCGTTACTTTTTTTCTATAGGTTAAAAGTATTTCATGGAAAAATATGGAAAAAACCCCTTTGCTTCCCTTGTACAGCTTCAGTCTACTTAACAGAGTTCTCATTAGCTTGCATGATATTTTCTAATTCAGTCACAGATGTCGTCATGAGTAGTCAACTGGAAATGAGGTAATTGGGGTGTGGCAGAACTCTTAATTTGGTATCCGTAATTCATAGTTCATAATAGAAAATGCAAAGTGCTCTATGAAGAAAGTTCTTATGTTGAGTTTTGTAAAAGTTGATAAAACCAATTGCTCTCATGGTTTTTATATTAATGTGCCATCTTTCAGTATGGAGAAAAAAAGATCACATTTCAGCAATACAAAGATCCAGGGAAATACAGGCTTGTCAGTCTCACCTGATCTCTTGGAATGTAGTGAAACTAATCCTGGAAACCATTTCCAGGCACATGAAGGACAAGAAAATTGTCAGGAGTAGTCAACATGGATTCGTAAAGAGGAAATTACGTTTGCCCAACTTGATAACATTCTATGATGAAAAGATCAGCCCTGTAGAGAGCAGTGGATACTGTCTACCTAGACTTCAGGAAGACTTTTGGCACTGCCTCCCATAGCAGCCTCAGAGAGAAGATAATGAAGAATTGGCTGGATGAGCAGACAGTGAAGAGGATTGAAAACTGGCTGAATGGCTGGACTCAGAGCATGATGGTGACTGGTATGAAGTTTAGCTGGAGGCCAATTTAATTTTTGAAACTGAGACTATTCTTTTTTTTTTTTTTTTTTTTTTTTCTACATTGCTATATTGCTATTTGAAGGAGGTTGATCTTATTTTCATCACCAAGAAAAGATCTTTGAGCATCCACTGGAGTTTCATTTTCCTTCATGTACAGAAGTGGAGAAAAGTAAAACGTTATCAAGTTACCATAACCACATTGTACCCTATAGGTCTACAACAGCTCACTCACAGGTCCTTCTCCATTTTCCCTGATATTTATGTTATAATAACCACAGTAACAGTATTCACAGCTCTCAATATGTAATAATCAGGAATACTAAATTGAAGTCACTTAAGAAAGACTAAATAAATAGAAATACTGAGCACTGTACCATAGTAAGGGTGTTCTCAGGAGTAACTTTAGAAGAGTTATGTTTCTTTTTGTCTAATAAACAGAATGAATCTTTAGCATCGGAGCTGAGTGGCAGAAGTGATAACATAACAGCAAGAGTGCTAGAGATTGTGGAACAATTTAAAGTGAAATAATTACCTTTACTAGCTCTGCAGAAGTTTCAGTAAATGCTGAGGATGAGAAAATTGCATGTGCTGACATCAGAGACTTGTAAAAAATATCTGTAGAAAATATCCTAAACTATACATTTTAGGTTTCTGATTGTTTTTTCCCTATATTGCCTCCTGCTGCTGAAAGCCCACCTGGTCTCTGTTACATCTCCTATTCAGCATATTTAAAGTTTGCTAGAACTGCTTCAGGGTTGAATACTTCAGAATAATGTTAATATGGCAGAGTTTGACATTCAGTTGTTCAAATGACAACAATATTTTCTTTTTTTATTTTATTTTATTTTTTTTTTTTTTTGCTAGGTTGGAATACAAACTCCCTTTAGAGCAGAAGATGCTGAACTCTGAACTAAGAGCACTTGCAGAGCAGCAATTCAATGTTTTTTTCCCCAGCTGCATCAAGCAGTAGAAGAGTTTCCTATTTAAATCAGCAGAGTCACATGAAGGAAAGAGCAACATCTGGCCAAACCCCTACAAAAATGTTATTCATGAAATACTACTGCGCTACAAAGCTATTACACCATAGAGAGAAATGTTCTCTCTATAGAGAGAAATTCTAAGAGCTATATTTCTCAGAGGTGCTCTTATAGGCAGCAAGTGAATGTTACAAGTCTCAGAGGTGTTGAACATATCTCAATTGTCTTTATGTTTCATTCCCTATTCAAGATCAAAATAAATTTTAGATTGGATGTAACCTGCATACTCACTTAGAAGTCCGTCTTCAGACATTGTGTTTTTAAATCTTTGCCATAAAGAAAATCTTTTTCATAATACAAAACATTTATGAGAAAAATTCATTCAAGATGATCGATTTTCATAAAGAAGTAACAATCTTAAATTTGCCTTAGTATTTCAGTCAATATGTTTTCTTTTCATAGGAAATATAAATAAAAATGGAATCTATAGGAAATATGGATTTAAAAACCTTCAGAAGTAGTTTTCTTTAAAAATTACTTTCTTAAATATAGGGATTGCATAGATAATTCAACAGATGCAAATAATTTCAAGACATTCCTTTTTTTTTATCTTTGGCAATACAGAAGGAACACTGCAGTCTGCAAGCTCTGGAAATGCTGCTGAAAAGGAGAGGAAATAACGGTTGTCCTACTGTTAAAGAGAGTACTTGTTTTATTAACAAAGCTGCATAGATGTTTTATGGGTCATTGGCAGCAAAGATTTAGTTGGTCAGAGTTAGTTATCTATGATCTATTGTTATGCAAACAGTCAACTCTGAAACTCAATACTCATAATCCAATACAGTTATAAATATATTTTGAAACCCTTTACAAATGGTAACAATTGATTAGGACATCACATGAGAATATTGCAGAGTGTAAACATTTTCCTTCTCTGATCTATCATGCAGGTCTCTGATAGAGTTAAAGATGGTATGAAAAATAAGTGTTACAGCTTATACAGTAGAAATATGTTGCCATTTCTTTGGAAAAAGGGGAGCCTGAGGGAAGGAATTGTGATGTTCTATTATTGAGTTAAATCATTGAAATCTATGCAATTTCTGAAATGTCTGTGAAAATTATTACTGATTTTTTGTCATAACCAATCTTAAAATTTTGATTGAGGAAAGATATTTTCTAGGTTTTTCACATTTCAAATCTGTTAATGGAAGTATAATACAGTCATCTGAACAAAGTATGAATCATTTTGATAGAATCATAGAATTCTGGGTTGGAAAGGACCTCAAAGATCAACTGGTCCAATCTTCTAAGTTAAAAAAAAAAACAACCAAAAAAAACAAAAAAAAAGTTTAAGTGAGATGGCTCAGCACCCTGTCAAGTTAAGCCTTAAAATTACTCAGTGTAGGGGAGTCCACCTCTTCCCTTGGGAGACTATTCCAATGTTTAATTGTTCTCATTGTAAAGAATTTTCTTCTGGACTCCAACTCTAATCTCCTCTTGAGCAACTTGCAGCCATTTCCCCTTGTTTTCTCCATGTGACTCCTTCCAAAAAGGGAATCTCCTTCCTCTTGGGAGCCACCCTTCAAGTACTGGTACATGGTAATAAGGTGTCCCCTAAGTCTTCTCTTCTCAAGGCTGAACAAGCCCAGATATCTTCATACAGCAGATCTTCCAGCCCCCTGATCATCCTCCTGGCCCTTCTCTGGACCCTCTCCAGCCTGTCTGCATCTTTTTTGTATAGTGGGGACAAAAACTGAATGCAGTACTCGAAGTGTGGCCTGATCAGCACTGAGTAGAGCAGGACCCTGCTGGTGATGTCCTTGTTAATGCTACCCAGAATTCTGCTGGTCTTGCCACTGCAGCACACTGCTCATTCATGTTCAGCCTGCTGTTCACCAAGACCGCCCAGTCCCTCTCCATAAGGCTGATCTCCAGCCAGGCGGATCCCAATCTGAGCTGCATGCCTGGGTTGTGTTCCCAGGTGCAAGACCCTACACTTGTCACTGTTGAAAAGTAGATATTAGTAAGTCTTGTATGACACATTGAGAGGTATTACTGTTAGCAATGTTTTTCTGTAGTAATTTAGGCTACAAGGATCTGGATTATTGTAATTAGACTGAAGATAAGTCTTTGCTGTATTTTGATTCAATTTTTAGTTAGACTAACAATAAACAATTCTTGACTCTACAAGTGAGATGTGTTCCATTTTTGCCCGTAACATGATTTTAAGCATAACACGTTATATTAAATTCTCTAGCCATTTCCTAGAAGCAGCTCAGCATTTTTGGTAAAATTATTTGAGGAAGATTTAGCCTGAGGCAGGATTCTGACATAAAACTTTGACCTAAATAACATGTTTCTCATAGATTTATTTCCTGAAAACAAGGCTTCATAGTGAATTTCCAGGTCAGCCTTTAAAACAAATAGCTTCATATGGTACAAAGGACGTACAATCCAATACAAAGTAAGTTATTGAAAAGTTGCAAATGTTCCTGTAAATACATAAGCTTATCAAAATCTAAATGCATATTCTTACTATTTGTACCTGTAAGAAATAGACTAGACATATTTTATGTCCCTTCAACACATTTCAAGCTTCTTAATGAATCACTAGAAAGGTGATTGATTTTCAAAGAATATGGAATATGTACCTATACTCAAATATTGTTAGGGATTTACCAGCACGTAAGATATGAGATGGGATTAGACCATCATTGTACTCATTGAGACTTCAATCACATAAATTAAAGTGTTAACAAAAAAAAATAAAATGTTTTCAGTATTCACTTATGGCTGTTGCACTTCTATCTGCAATTCTACTATTTCAGTTTGTTGACATGCTATTACTATAACTAGCTATTTTATTGTATTTGTTAAGTAGAATAAAATACTACTGTTAACTTATAAATCCAGTTCCTATAATCTTTACTTTAGAGAAGCTAAAGGCTCAAGCAAACTTGCATTTCTTTAAACTCTAAGACTTGGTAATTATTTTGTGTGTTGAAGATTTTTGCAGGGTTTATGTGCATTGTGAACTTGTATACTCATTCTTTCCTTTTAGTAACATCAGGCAAATACTCATAAAAGTAAATCAACATATCTATTTATGGATTCCTTTTCTGTAACTAAAAGAATAGAAATCTAATAGAAAGTGTCACGGTTTTTTTTGCAGTACATTCACTTATACATGCATGTATAAAGCATGACAATAGTATCCACTAAACAAAGAAAACCAAACTAACACAGCTATCAAAAAAATGGTAATATGAGTTCTTCATCAATAATTGACTACAAATTTCAGGATTAAAGTGTGTTTTTTTTTTAATTGGTCCACTTAGTGCTGCATGATGGAAATATCAGATTCCTCTATGTCTAGAATAAAGATGCCAATACACCATGGTACAATGATGGATGATGTCAAGAAATGCTCATTTGCTCTTCCACAATGTGGAATTATCTGTGCCTTTGCCATGATGACAACTGTTTGCTTGCACTGTTAAAAGATTCTAATGTTTGTGACATGAGAAGTTTTGTAGGCAATGACTGCGTGATCAGTTAGTACCTGGTAAAAATATGACAGAAAAATTCAGGGAGCTATGGAAGGTGGCTATTTATGCAAGCTTGCTAGTATTTCTAAGGTAAAAATAAATTTCTCAATTTGAAAGAATTAGAAATTGTATATAATAATTGCCCTAAAACAATATCTGATCCATAAACTTGTGACCAGTAACTAAGTAATACTCTTATAAATCTGTAGTATTTGAGTAGAGTAATAAATCTGAGAAAGAGACAAGGGTAGTGTTGAAAGACATAAATACAATAAAGATGAGGAATTAATAAAATAGTATTAAATAAATTATATGCAGTAAAATTCTTACAGATCTTATGAAATGAAAACCAAAATTGTTACAACTTTCAAGGAAAATAACATAGGATTAATAACAAGCTTGCAAGTATGTCAGATAAAATCAGTTAAGTTTCCATAGTTAAGAATAAGCAGTAAGTATATAGGTGGTATAGATGCTGAAATATGTAACTATGATGGAAATAAGATAGATGTTAAAGAACATAATCTGGCCTTAATTATTTACTAAAATTATTTAAATTACTTTTTGACATCCTTTTTTCCTCTAAATCTGTATATATCAATGGATCGCAAGTGTTAATTCTGTTTGTCACTCACATCAAAAGTGACTGTGAATGATTTCCTTGGGTGCTGAATGAAGCAGTCGACAATAAATAATGAACAGATGAAATATGGTCATATTTCAATATGAAATAAATATTTTACATTAATTTGGATTTCTCAAAAAGGGCAGATAACTGAAAGAGAAAAGGAGATACAATACACCTAACACAGCAAATAATTTCTTAGGGAAGTTGCTGTCTTAGTCTTGTGATGCTAGTTTGACAAGTACTATTCCCACAAATGCTGAATCTGCTAGTCTAAGGCAGGGTTTTTTTCATCATTGTTGAAGCTTTATTCTTTATTGGGTTCATCTTCAGGATTGCAAGCTTCTTTAACCCATCAAATTAGAAAAAAAAAAAAAAAGTGAAAAAGGTCCAAGCTGGTTATGTCATGTTGCATAAATTTTTTTTAATCTATTACAAGGCTACATAGCTAGGATTAAACTAGTGGAATCAGTATTTGTGGGGATTATAATAGCCCTGCTAACAGAAAAAAAAAAAAAAAAGTGCTGAAATATTTTTCTGCATTTTTTACTTTATAATGAATGTATTGAAAACAATAAATAAATGGATTTCAGTATTGCCAAATTGAAAGAAAAAAAAAATACAAGAAGGGCAAATAATTTCCTCTAATTTTTCTTAGTGAGATATAAACAAACACATCCTGCATGTTACCTTTCAAATTAAGTACTTCTTAGGGCTGTAAAAGGAAATAGATAATTGCAATATAGAAGGTACATGAGAAAGCAATCCCTTGCTGGTTTGTATGGAAGAAAAAAATTGCAATAACATTAGTTAATAATGAATAATTGCAGATGTGTTTTAGTAGGTTTATTTGATTTACTAAGAAAAAAAGATATTATATACTAAGGCAAAAATATTTGAAGGTACATTCATTTTGACACAGTATTTATTTACTCTATTTCTTTTATGTGTGTGTGTAGATACCTTAGCTCTTTGCAAAGGTTTGAGCACTGTTACTTCAGTATTACAAAAAGGAAAAGTGAGAGGAGTGCAAATGTTTTACTAAAAAACATTATACAAGGTAGTGGTAGCCTGTGATTATAGTGCTACTTTTGAAAGAATCCTAGACTTCTGCTCTACTAACCTGATAGAGTGGTTAGTAATGTTTCCCCCAGTAAAACACAAAAGGTCCATGAACTCTATGGACTGTTTAATATTGAAGAATGCATTTCCAAAGTGTCTAGCTCATTCCTTAAATAGCAATGGAGTTTAGTTAAGAAAAAATAATTTAAATATAATAATAATTGTATTCAATATCTGTCAAGACTGAGTGTACAATTGATGAAACTTCCTTCTCTTCTATAAGAGCCACGCCAGTTAATAAACACTTTTCATCTTAAGAAATAAATACATGGGTCATGACAGCCCAAGCTAAGCAGAAAATGAGTTCTTCAATAGAGAGCTGCAAAATAATTATAGATTGACAGGTCAAGAGCAGATACCATCACAATACATGATGACTCTGAGTTACATTTCTTGCCTAAAAAAAAGGGATATACTTCCTAGACATAAAATGCTAGTGGACAATGAGTTGACTTAGAAAAAACTTTGCCATTGTGAAAACAGTCACCTTCAAGCAACCCTCGACAGTTTAGTTTCAACAAGTATTTGAGGCTGTCTAATATGCCAGTCCTCTCTGACACAGTAAAAAAACACCACAACCTTTAAAAGTTATACAAAGGTACTAAAATGTTTATTGCAATAAATTGCAAATTGTAACAATGACTTAATATGTTTAAATAGTAGATTATTCTTTCAAATGATGAATGACATTTTATATGTCATTCTCTGCAAACTTAACAGAGATTAAATATTGTAATTTATTTAATAATTACTGCAAGTATACCAGGAACCCAAAACACAGACAACTGGTTTGGTTTAGAATGTCTACTGAATGAATAGTTAGTTAATAAAAACATTACTGCAGACTGGTCCAATGACAGTAAATCTTAAATAGAATTGCTGTTTTATATAATGTGAATCAATCCTTTCTCCCATTCCATTTTTTGTAGCCATTGGATTTCTCAGCTGCAAGAAACTTCCACGTTGTTTCCAAATCTAGAAGAGCGAAGGTCATGAAGGGAACTTCAATCCATCAATAAAACTGAGATATTTTTATTCTCTCTTCTCTCTGCAACTTGGTCCTAACCAACTTCCTCATTCCTAAATGTAGATGTGCAGCATGAGTCTTTGTGGATATTTGCCCACATCTGTGACAGCATGGTCAGAGTAGTATTAGACGTGGCTCTATCCCCTCAAAGTTAAAATTCTAAATTGCTAAAGGCAGAGAAAAATGCAGGCAGTAGCCATATGAAAAGGAAGTTTATTTTCTGATTGCTAATACGTGTGTCGTTTATAGGCAAAATTCCTGAGAAAACCAGGACAAATGGTGCTATCCTATCACCCTCCAGTGCTCATTAAGAGAATAAGGGATTTTATGGGAGATGATATACAATATGAGGATTTCTCAGAACCTGAAAAGCTGGGCTTTGTTGCAGGTCTATAGAAAAGAAACTGATGGGCAATAGTCCAGATTATTCCATGCAGATTATTTAAGTTTCTGTGAAAGATAAGAAGTGTTATTTGGCTTCCATTTTTCCTTGCTTCAAATACCATGGAAAAAGACTTCCCAAGGATACATATGTAAAGATTTACTGAGGACTCTGATCTGTAAACAGATCTGGTGATGGAGGTAAGCAGTTCTTGATAATAAAAGTCAAGTTTATACCATCTGCATTGTCTTTCATTTCCCCTTTAAAGCCAGCTACAAATGATAATGAGTAAACTGCAGAGAATTATTAGTACACATTAAAACTGAGTAAAATATTTTGTAATTCTGTGATAAAACTGCTCTTATTGGTAAGTATCTAGATACTGGGTGCAATATGTTGTTTTGAGTCACTTCTGTGACACAAGGTGCTGGTAGTGAATATTTTTGACAGGACACTATTAAAATTAATTCCATTTCAGATAAGGTGTTTTCTGAATTTTTAATCATCCACTTTGGAAGTGAACTAATGGGTCCTTTTCCTTTCTATAGAGCATATTTTATTTAAAATTTCCTTTGCATATACAAAAGTGAGGAGTCTGATTAAATATGCATGCAACAGAAGCCAGAAATAAAGAATTCAAAGGACAACCATGGGTAGATTTGATTGGGCTGAGCACTTCATAAGCATTTCTGTAGAGTACTGTAGGTACTCTTTTGGATTAGAAAAGTTTGTGACTAGGATATAATGACTTTTTATTCCCCATGAAACTCTCTCTCTTTTTGTCTTTGTCCTTTTTTCTTATATGACTAATGATATCATTCAAATGAAAACCATGAATGTTTCTCTCAATAAGTTACAAAAAGAACAGTATTTCAAGCTTTGAAATATTAACGAACTATAACAAAGAAGTCATAAGAAAAAGAATGTGACCACATTGCTCTCTTCAGTGACCAAATAACTGTCAAAATTAGTTATTCTGGTTATCTCAAAGGCTTGTTTCAAGGAAGTTTTTGTGAAGCTTGAGCATTTTGTGACAGAATAGATATGTTGAGCCTACAGTCAGGATGAGGAATGATTAGAAAACAGCTGTCTGGATAGAAGTCTCACATCCAAGGGTTTTATAGTTCTTACTTTCTCTCTTACTTTCTTTTTCAAGTATCACAGTATGTATATAAACAATATATTCAAGTATGTATATAAACAATAGATTTGGAAATCTAGATATTTAGCAAATGTAGGGTTTTTTTTCTGAAAACAGCATCCAGCTACAGTAGAAGTAATACAAATAATAGCCTAATATTAAAAGCTTGTAGATCATATTAAACCAGCTTCAATATAGGATAATGTTTCCTGCACCAGGTCTACCTTTTGTCTCTATCACTTGTACCAATGTTTCAGGGATCTAGCAGTGTTTACAGCCCAGTTCCTAGATAACATTGAATTCCAAGATATGAGTTTCTTACCCAGTCTCTCCAGACAATGAATCTCAGAAAGAGTCTATGATGAAAGTTCTGTTGGAAGACAAAAGAAATGAACTGTGAATATCAATACATTTGTTCTTATGAGGTAATATGGATTAATGTAGTTAGTCTTCTGCATGGGAAAAACAACACCTCTATACTGCATATATAATACATGTCAGCTTATATTAAGTTAATTAGTGGTAGAAATATTTGATAGAGGTGAGCTAGGAAAGACAGCTCTTCCATCATGCAAGACAGGAAAGAAATTTGGTTTTAGTGCAAAGTTAGATAACTTGTACAGAAGTTTTATCTCTGATACTCAGTATATCTCTGAAACCAAACAAGTAAGTAAAGGCTTCTTAGAATAAGAATGGATTCCATTCATAGAATCATAGAATTGTGTTGGAAGGGACTTTAAAGGTCATTAATTCCAATCAATTCCCCCACTAGACCAAATTACATACTAGGCTGATGTTACTATATCAAAACGAAAACACTGTTAAGATAAAAAATCAGTAGAAAATATTAAAATAAATAATTGAATAATGTGGAACTCCATATTTTAAACATCGCAGTCAAATAGAAAAAGAATCATAGAATCGTAGAATCATAGAATGGTTTGGATTGGAAGGGACTTTCAAAGATATCTAGTTGAACTATCCTGCCGTGGGCACAGACATCATCCACTAGATTAGGTTTCTCAAAATCTCATCTAATCCGTTCTTGATTGAGTATTCACAACTCTGGGCAAGCTGTTCCAATTTGTCACTACATTCATTATAAAAAATTTATTCCTTACATCCAATCTAAATCTGCCTTCTTTTAGCTTAAAGGTGTTGTTCCTTGTTCTGTCAGTAGAGTCCTTGGTAAAAAAGTCTCTTTCCATCTTGCTTATTATTCCCCTTTACATATTGAAAGGCTGCCAAAAGATATCCCCAGAGCCTTCTCTTCTCCAGGCTGAACAATCCCAGCTCTCTCAGTTTGTCCTCATAGGAGAGGTATTCCAGCCCTCTGATCATTTTTGTGGCCCTCCTCTGGAGCTGCTCCAACACGTCCACATCTTACTTGTGCTGGGGACCCAGATGTGGATGCAGTACTGCAGATAGGGTCTCACCAGAGCAGAAGGACAGAACCACTTCCCTTGACCTGCTGGCCAAAGAAGAGCTAAGAAAATTTTCTTTTTCACTTTTCTGGAAGAAAGAGAAATTGATTACAGCATCCATGTTCAGGTCATAAACCTTGATTATTTATTTTTTTAAATGGAAAAAAATTACAGTCCAAAAATTGTTAATAAAAAAAAAAAAATTAATGAAAAAAATATTAGGCATAAGAATTGAGTATGCAGCTTGCACTTCACAGCAAAGTCAGATGGGGATTAAATTTATTTTCCCACTTCCAAAGAATCCCACAGCATGAACATGAATACTCCTACGTTTAGGCTTCCAGTTGAAATCAGAAGTATCTGACAGCCTCCAACACTAAGAATATCACAGATAATATTTGGGATTGAATGGACCGTTACCTTGTTTCACCTTTATAATCTTTATAAACTGAATCTTTCATAGTCAAATTGTAAAAATCTCTTCATTAATTATTTGCAGAATTTTCAAGCGACACAGAAATCTTCAGCCTACAGGCTATCTCTGTGTCCTAATACTTTCCCCACTTAATGCTAAAGCTATTGTGGACCTTGGAGGTATTTTTGTATTTCAGCTGTAGTATGCAACATTGGTGACATTTAAAAAGTTTAATTAAAGGATACTTCTCGTAACAGAATTTCATACAAAATGCTAGATGAAAAACCCCTAGTGCTGTAAAATTAATTGCGCCACTAATGTGTAGCTGAAACAAGTGAAAAGCTTGAACTCAAAGAAACAACTCATTAATCTTCAACCAGCTGTATTGTGATAGGTGAATCGCTTCACCTCTATATTCATATCAACTTATCTTAAAAGTAAAAATGTTAAGGCCATTTTTTTCAGCACGAAAAATTGCTTTGCAGAGCACAAATGTATTGTATACAAATATTTACCACTGGAAAATATTTTCTGAAATTAGTCTTTAAAGCCCTTAAAATTCAGTTTTTAAAATATATTGATTTTCTATATTTTTATATATGATTGAAAACCTTTCTCCCTTCCTTTCTCCAAAAAATGTGCCTATTTTCAAGAAAGAAAATTTAAAATTAAGAAGGAGGTTAAAATGCTTGCCTTTGGGCATACTGGTAAGAATTTAAAAGAAGATCAAGTATTTTGACAGTACCTGATTAGTTTCTGGATTAGATGATTATACAATACCTCTTGGAGAATTTCCAAATAAATTTCTTGGTCAGTGTTTTAATATAGGAAGTTAATAGCATACCTAGAGAACGATATACCACCATTAGTGATGAACTTGTTTCACTTAATTTTATTATCATTATAAGTTATATCATATTCTTCTACAGTAAATGAGTAATAAATTAGGAAGAGCCAAAATATGATGAAACATTGTGAGTTTTTTCCTTTTTCTTTATAAATGTTCCTCACAAATCAGTTATGTTGCTAGACCTTGACTTTGACAACATCATATTCCACAGCTCAGTTCCATCTGAAGGATAAAAGAGGAAAAAAGTTATTAAGAGCTCATATAATTTTTCATGGTATGAAAAAAAGTACTTTGCTCAAAAATTTAAAACTTAACTCTCAGTAACTATAATTGTAGTCACTATCATGACCAATTGGTTATAATATCCTAACGCCTATCTAGAACTGAGTCTCTGATGTGCTGCAAGAATTTAAATTCTTAACAAGCCACTCCAGATTTTGTCTTTCAGGTTGAGACATCTTAAGAGACTTGAATTTCTGAGACTATGAAATTAAGACTCTCTCTATACTTTGAAGTGCCACAGATTGACACCAAGTACAACATCACAAAATAGTTTTGCTTACTCCCATTCAGAAAATGAGCCCTCAACTTTAATCAACATGTTTCAAATATGTTGCATTCATAATATGCAACAATAAGCATAAAAAATGAAGAATACCAAAGAGGGAGAGCACACAGGGAATAGCACTTGATGACTCCAGGCTGTCAGGAAGTTTTAAAAGTATCTAATCAATTAAGAAAAAAGTCTCAGGCTTGAAGAACCTAGCGGCCTTGTGGGGACTGGGATCCGGGAGAAGTAGTTCCTCAAAGGCTTAGAGACCTGGAGTTTGTGTGTGGGAGAGGGATAAGGAAAAACAGTGACAAGTGCAAGGAAGAAGTCAATATGTAGTACAGCACTAGTCACAGAGGAGTCCTTAAAGCACGAGTATTTATTACTACTTATGGCTTAAATCAGATGTGGATAACACGGAACTTAGTTAGCTGGCTCTGAATGGATGTTTTGGAGCATCAGAAAAGAAAGGGGCTGAGATGGAATGTGTTGGCATTGAAGTGACAACAAAGCAATTGCAGAACAAATCTTTAGTAGGAGTATCAATGTTGAAGCTTAGTAGGAAATAGGAGTAAACCAGGAAGCTAAGATGAATAAAAAAAGATGCAAGTGAAGTACACCATAGACCTGAAGGACCTCAGCATTGTGGACCGCAAGTTGACCTAAGAGTTCTAAGATTCAACATTATGTCTGAAGGTGAGGATTAGAGTACAAGACTGATGGTTCAGAAATTCCTAGTATGTCCTCTGAATGAATTTTAGGTGATATTCTTGGATGAAAGAAGTTTTAATTTCACTAACTACTGATTAAATTAGAATTTACTATACTTCTGGAAGAATTTATCGAGATCTTTGATACACGGTTTTCCTTCTTCCTTCCTCTTCCTTCCTCAGTGATATAGCTGCCTTGCCTTTACAGAAATCAGCATCTCTTTGTTTAACAACTAATTGATAATGATAGTGGCTTCACAGCAGTTGTATTTATTTGAAAGGTAATGTTGCTGCAGTTTCATTCCTCCCTTAGTCTAGACATTAGTACTCGTGCCTTTACACATGTGAGTACAACACAGAGTACCCCGCTCAAGACATGTAATTTTTGTGGGTTTTTGTTTGTTCATTTTCAGATTCCCATAAATAGAAAGAATTTTGCATGGGTTAGTAATTTTCATGATCATTACTCTAAGAAGATAATTATTTGCTGTTTATAGTGACTGTCATACATGACAGTATACAGGTAATGTGGATCACAAAAAAATATTTTAGCATAGTTTCCAGAAACAAAACTCTTGATGCTTGCTCTCTAGAAAACAAGGTTGCTATTACAGAAGCAACAAATGTAGTATCAGTACTATCTGTACCCTCTCATCCTGTTCAGTTAAGTAAGAAATGCAGTAAAAAAGAGAATCTCTTTAAAAAAGAGAAAAAAGGTAAGTATCTGACCGAAAAAAAAAAAAAGATATTTTCCTCTGGCCACTGGTGCTTAAACTGTGAAAATAGCAAGATGTCCTACTATTTTTCTTCCTTAATAAAATTATTCACTTCACATAGTTTAAACTAATTCAGGACTGAAGCAGTGTATTAATGTCACATAAATAACTGGCAACCAGTGAACTACACATTCAGGATCAATTTCAGTAATAGAACAGGCAAGCCACAACATCTGAAATTTTAAGACAATGTTAAGAAATTTCTAAATACTCTCCTATAATCTCAAGAAATACTTATCAAGACATGTTCATACACACACACACACACACGCTCTCACCAAACACATTGGCTCCAATCAACCCCCCACTTTTGCACAGTTGCCTGCTTGTGCACATCTGCATTGGAGGTGCTGATGCTCCAGTTTTATGTGTACCTGTGCTGCTCCCTATAAGAAACTAATGCACATGCTGATGAGAAAGCCTCCCATGAGGCCACATATACCCTGATAAGCAGTGTATTTTTTCCCAGGAAAAAAAAAACAACACAAAAAAACCCAAAAAGTAAAAATAAATATTTTATCATAGTAATTCTAAGGCCACTTATATTTTATTACACAACGAATAACACTGCAATCAGTTATCTGATGTTAAAGTTTGTGCAACAGCATCTTTCATTGAATTCTTCTTATTTGCTAAGAAATTCTGGGACAGAGGTGTTTCACTCTGTCAGTCCTGAATAAATGGAAATTTTGAGGCATGATTGCAAATAGTTATCTCTATTAATTGTAGCTGAAAAAAACCTGAGCAATTTTCATGCCTGAAAAGCTACTTTTGTATCAGCTCTAGATTGTACAGCTGCAATTTCAAAGGTTTTAAGCAAAGAGATTTTCATTGATTTAAACTGTTTATAATGTTTCTTAATTTTCTTTGTCATATTTCTCATATTAAAATGTGCTAATATTTTCACAAAGAGAAAACTATTAAGTAAATTTTTGACTTACAGTAGTAGAAAAGATTTGAAAAGGAGATAACTGCAAAGTATTTTGTTATAAAAATAAATTTTATTTAGAAACACTCCACTGCAAAGTAGAAAAATTGCATACTGTTGTGTTGGGTCTGACTGGGATAGTTAGCTTTCTTCATTCACAACAGCCCATATAGTGATGTGCTTTGGATTTGTGACCAAAACAATGCTGATAACACACAAATGGTTTATTAATTACTGAGCAGTGCTTGCACAGCATCAAGGCATTCTCTGTTTCTCACTCTGTCCCCCTCTGCCAGCAAGTAGGCTGGGAGTGGACAAGAGGCTATGAGGGGACATAGCCAGAACAGCTGAACCAAATTGGCCAAAGAGATATTCCATACCATACGACATCATACTTAGCAATAAAGACTGGGAGTGTAGTATTTCCAAGGTAGCCACTGCTTAGAGAGTGGCTGGATGTGGGACTGCTTGTGGGAACTGGTGACTGATTGCCTTTACTACTTCACTTTTTTGTTTGTTTCCTTATTCCTTCACTTTAACTGTTGTTTTCTTGACTCATGAGTTTTTCTCACTTTTGCACTCTCAATTGTCTCTCCCATCCTGCTGCACAGGGCAAGTGAGAGAGCATCTGGGTGGGTGCTTACTTGCTGTCCAGCATCAACCCACCACCATGGTATAATACTAGTTCAGTACAGCAGTGGAAAGATTTATTGCCTTCTGTAAACTCTATATAAGTAATGAGAGCTTTTAAAGCTGAACTTCAAACTAATAGTAATTTTGATACTGTGAATTAATGTAAACACACATAGACATGTAGGTGTATAATGTCTATATGTTCATATATACTTATGCATATTCAGGTGCAATGTGTTCCCTGATATTGATAAGAAATGCCACTTAACTCTTTATTTAATCAGGGGTGATTTTGAAATACAATATAATTCTGGAAGAAAAATATCTGCTGTATTACACCTTAGGGACATTTTTTGAAACTTTTCTTATGTTTCAAATGTTATCCTTTGTACTTACAAATGAAATCCTTCATTTTAATCAATAGAAGATGAATATCCCAGAACAACAAAGACATATTTAGGGCCTTTAGTCTCCTGCAAAGAACTCTAATGTATATGAAGAGGTGGTCAATGTCTCAAAGTGATAGGACTGGGTTCAAATAAAAAGTGTTTCATGACAGAAACAACTCAACAGGAATAATTTACTGTCTGTTTGAATGGCTACTTTGGAGTTTTTTAATAGAACATAAAAAAAAAGTTTATTTGAAATTCTGCCTTTTTTCTTGCTTTTCTCCATTTTCTGCTTACTTATCACTGAAGGTAACTTACAATCATTAAGCTTCTGATATCACTGAAAATAAGTGGGAGGACATGTTTTCAATTGGTATCAGAAGTATTTTAGTACATCCCATCTGAATATTTGAAACTTTGCTTTCTTTACACTTCTAGGTTTACTTCTCCTGTCTCAGCAATTTTAAGAACTATGTCAATGTATCTTTAAAATATATATCCTGCAATTAACACAATAGAGAATTTTGCATCAAGTATCAATTGAGTAAAAAGTATTAGAATACCATTTTAATAGTTCCTACTTTCAAAATAAAATTAGAAATTCCAGTAGCATTAAGGATTTTAAAGCTTGCTCTTATCACTTCTGTGATATATCATCGTGTTCAACAGACCAAAACTGTTCCATAAGGTCTTACTGTAGAACTAACATCTAAATATATGGCTGCAGTCTTCTGCAAATATATGGTGGGAAGAGATTTAGATTCAAAAACATGGAATATTGCATGATTTTGAATAGGATTTAAAAAAAACAAACTAATTAAATAAGTTAAATAGCTAATTTCTTTTTCATGAATTTCATGTTTACTTAATTCAATATTTAGACAACAGTTCTTATGCAATTCAGCCAGTGATATTCTTATTGTATAGCTACTATCATACTATTAATTTACTGCTTTACAGTGCCCTTTCTCATAGACTAGCTTTTCTCTCAAATTTTTGTGCAACTTTTAAGTATTACATCCTGTGTATTTTTAATTTCTAAAATATTTGGAAAATATTTTTCATTAATCTGTAATTATTACCTGAAACTTTACAATATCAGAAATGTATATGAATTTCAAGGAAAAAATTACTGTATATGAATAGCATACATGTTTGAGAAACAAATATCTTTCCAGTTCATTAAAATCATACTGTGCTATACGACCACCATACTTACTTTTTCTTATAAATATTCTAGTACTCACTATGCATTTATTAGGTCATCAGAATTAAATGGTCTGACTACCCTCTGTTTTATCAAAGACAAATTGTGTCTCCTCTTCAGCAGCTCTAAGCTTATCTCAGAACTAGCAAAGCCATCCTGCATGTCTACACCTCTCAGGCTATAATTAGAGTGAAACACAGATTATTCAGAATAGGGTGGTGATCTCATGATATCAGTCTACATCAGGATGAATTTAAGAAATCCCTGCTCTGAAGTCAAATGTTTTTGTCAGAACTACATTATCTTGTGAATGGTATTTCCAACTAAAGAAATTTCAGGAAAATTTTTTACTCTTTTCAAAGCTGTAGGAAACATGATAAAAATGCAGGAATATTTATGAAGATAAAAATGACACCCAAACAATATCTTTTTGAACATGGGAAAGACAGACATCCTCTGTTTCCTATTCATGCAGCACAAGCTGATTAAAAGTGTTCTTTTAATTGCATTAACAGGCTAACCTACACAATCTGTGTTTTGTGAGTTCCTCTATTTAAGCTACGGTTTCTTAAATATCAAATATTAAAGACAGTAAAAATAAAATTATATACATTTAGTGGCAGCTTTTCTACTCCTATCTGTCAGTGAAACTAAGGAAGAAAGTATTTTTCATCAGTACAGTAACTGTTAAGACTTCAAGAAAAAAAAAACCACTTCTTTATGTAAGAAACAGATTTCTGTCGTGTCATTGCAGGCAGTAACAAGACTGACTGGCAGAAAATTATACTCCTGGATGTCATTTGCAGATGCTTAACAGAAAGTGTGGCTGATCCAAACCGCAGTAAAAGTGATTTGCCTTAAGGTATGAGGCTTTACTCTATTTCTCTCTTCGTGTGCTTTGTAACACACATTTGATCAGAACTTACACAAGACATTTTGGAAATGCCTCCTTTTAGAAAGATCTCCTTCAAAACACAGTGTTTGGTAGTATATTTTCCTGCCTTAATTGGAAAGCAGAGGGTATATTTGTAAGAGGACATTTCAGTGTCCTTTCTCTTTAGGAAAGTGTTCCGTTTTGAGATGTTAAAGTGATTATTCACCAAGAAATAATATAACCTTTTAATTTCTGACAAATGCTGTTTGTTTGGATAATTATTGCAACTGTATAAAAACTGATCAATAATTTGATTGATCTCTCTGTCTGTCTATATCGCCTATAAGTTATTACTTAGTGGTCTGAATACAGAGTCTTCTTTAAATCATGTCCTTAATCTTTTCTTCTGTACCAGAGAAATATATATTTTTTAAGGCTTGAAATATTTACTGTCCTAGACTCTGCCTCTAGTAATACTTAACTACTGCATCTACTTCTATAATGTTGTTAGACTATTTGTTACTTACTGCTTGGTCTCCCTCAACTCTGTTTTTCACCTGACCAGGACAGTTATTTCAATAAATACGTGCAATGATATTCTTCAAATGTGATTTTTACCACAATAGATTATACCTCATATACTGAAATTTTACAGGGTTACTTATTTTGAAAATGAATGCACTCACTGCTGTTTATTATATACATATTTATATTCAAATTTTATAATATCAGTTCTAGACATTCTACATTATTTATGTAATGCCATTTACATCAAGGTCTTCTCTATGGTAGCGTTCACCTATTTCTGGTTTTAGTAACACTGTGTCGTGGTTTAGTAACGTGTCATAGTCAGGGGCCATCCGCTAGATCTGTAACAGACACTCTTTTTTAATCTCTCTGCCTCCCCAAAGGGGAAGAGAAAGGGAGTATGGAAGAGAGACTCAGCAATTAGAAAAGAAAGCTAGGACAACTTTCATGAAAATAATGATGATAATAACATGGAATATATGCGAATATATCCAAATCCAGTATTAAACCCACCCCCGATGACACTTACGTTACCGTCATCACTGATGCTTTGGATTGAGTTCAGGAGCTGGATTCTGGAACTGGATTCAGGAAGAGACAGATTGAGATAGAAGGCAGAACAGAGTCCTCCTCTGTCATCTGCCAGCCATTGAAGAGAAGAAGCTGAACCAGAGCTGAGCAAGACTTGACCCTCCTGATCCCTCAGCTTTAGGCCAAATATGATATATATGGGATGGAATCCTTTGTCAGTCAGTTTAGCAACACCTGTCCTGTCCGCTCCTCCCTGCAGGTGCAGCATTTTTCTTTCTGCACTCCCCAGTGTGGTACACAAGATCCAGCAGTGGCCTTGGTCTGCACACCAATCCTTGGTACTAACTTTAAACACTGGGTGTTATCACTGCTAACAGCAGACACTGCCTGTGAAAACATGCTGCTAATTTCAGAAAGTGCAGTTACTTAGAAGTTAGCTGAAAAGTAAAATCACTGAACAGAATTGGTTCTGTTCTGTTCTCACTCAACCCAGGTCACACTGTCAATTCAAAACCAATTTCCTCAGAAATAGGGTTATGTACTCTTTATCAATGACAGCTGTTTATATATTTGAAAACAGCTCTCAGCTGCATCAGATGAAAGGCTTAAAAAAAGTATTTGTTAACAAGAATAATTTGAAAATAAATACATCACTTCTCTGTTGTATGAAAAAAAAAAGCGCCTTATATATTCAATATATATTAATTCCTTCTAATTAAATCATCAGTAGTAGAAACTGAGTAGGGAAATCTAAAGCTACGTAATAATCAGATCAAATAATACATGTAATTTTATATAAAAAATAGCTTGTTATCATTTGCACGCAAGAATACACTTGAAATCCTTTGTCGCTTCATTATGATCTACAAAATCTGCAATGTTCAGTCTTTCTGAAATGGGAGATGTTATAGAAGGATAATGTAGCTATACACTATATATTGTATGGCTTATTGTAAAGCCATATAATTAAAATAATTATACTTCCTTAGATGAGCTCATTATTACTTGTTCAATAATTCAAGATATGTTTCAAGTTCTGAATAGATTCTGATAGTAAATATCAAATGACTGTGACATTTCGGATCAGATGTATTTCTTACTATAGGAACTACTTCAACACTATTTTTAATTAATTTTTAATTAAAAATTCCTGGCCACTAGGCAAACTGCTATATATAAGGTACATTACACTAAAATAAAACTTATTAAATATGTAATAAAAATATTGACAAATACTACTTATTGACATGAATTGCAGGATGGGCACTGATGTCAATGTCATCTTGTTATGCCAAGCCTGGATTTGTTCCTTACACTTCTATTATCTATTAAAGAAGTTCAAAAGTTGAATAGAAAAGGATTTAAAAGTAATATTGAGCTTTACATTTTATTTGTTATTTGTTGAAGTACCTGTAATTGTAAAAAAGAATGATGTTTAAAAGTTGAATAGAAAAGGGTTTAAAAGTAATGTTGAGCTTTACAATTATGTTATTTCTTGAAGTGCTTGTAATTTTAAAAAAGAAAAAACATCACATTTAAGAAATAGGTGAAGTACTGGATAGGTAGAGTGGACATTCTATCTATACTTTTCTGTACGCAGTGCTGAATTCTGACCATCTGAAAAGAAAAGATAAATTTTTATGTCTAATGAGTACGAGGGAAAACTGCAAAGTTTATCTGAAAACTGTAAATATTATATAGGGTTTTTAAAATTATTTTGAAAACTTATATTTTAATTTGTTTATTTTTTATTACTCTTTGCTGGAGAATTACTAGAGAATTGAAGGAATTAAACAACCACTTATTTATGTGGCTGTGTCTTCAGTTTGTTATATCTTACTATGAGCAGTATGAGTCTAATTCAGTGTCTTTAGCAAATTGATGTCTATTCTTTTCTCCCAAGTGGCTTTACTTAGTGACTGAAAGACACAGTTGTTATACAATATATATTCACAAAAAAATAATGTAATGAATGTTGTGTCTATAGGCATTATTTTTTAAAGTGGCAATTAAAATTTATTGTAATGTGTAACATTTAGAGAATAGTTTTGCAGTTATAAAAATGATACAATATGTGATGTAATTTTGGATCTGCTCATGGATTGAGATCAGCTTTAAAAAGCAATGATGACTACAGGCATATCTTTTGGCAGTCATCCATAGAAACATACCTGTGTTCATTTTTGGACTTATGTGACAGAGGATGAGGCAAAAATAAAGCAATAACTGTTAGTTGTTTGAGGGCTAGGTGACATACAATAAAAGCATTAGTTCAGCGTGTTCATTTTCTCTCATGTCCTCAGTTCTTGTTTCCATTACTTTCTGAGGAATGTATTGTTCAACTAGAGACCTGTCTGCAGATCAGAATCACTTCTATGCTTCAAGCACTAATAATTTAAAAGCTTACATCTTTGATATTGGTTCCCTGCTAAGTCTCTTCCCTTTCAATTATAATATTGACTTTTCTTTATAGTTTCTTGCAATACTTCATGTTATGTTATCGCCACAAGTGTTCTTTCCTAAAAAGATAAAAGGAACGCTGCAATGCGCTTTTCAACCTTTATATAGGTGATTGTAAGCCTGTGAAAAGTGACATTCTTTCTTTCTTTTTTTTCTTGAAAATGACAAATACAAAAGATGATCTGACTCCTTCTCATGGCTCCTGATTTTATCAACTGTATTCAAAAAATACATTTCTGTGTATGTGCTAGGTAGTCATCTTCTTCACGGGCTAGTTATCTGCAAGGTGAATCACAGTAACTGCAGTTAGTGGAAGATTACCATGAATGATGAGCATGTGCTTAATACAGGTCTTTGCAAGCAGTTGTAACTGACTGTTTTGAGACTTTCTTTTTTTCTGATAAAAAATGCACCCCTTGTTCTTTATTAACATTTGAGATAAACTAGTTCAGAGATATGCTAATGTGTATTTCTGTAGGTTTTCCCTCCCTCCTTCACTTCACCAAAAATGAATGCTTGCTCCTTTTCACTTGTGAACCAAAGATTAATGGATGGCAGGTCGAAATAGAAAGAGCAGGTAATGTACAAGATTCCTCCAATACTATAACGAAACTGAAGCATGAGATAATTACACTGAAGCTAATATTTTATTTCATGTTTTCAGACATCACTAGGAATTCATTACTTATCAAGCAAACCTGATTTGAGTTTCAGGTAACTGAGTACCAACCAGAAAGAATTTGGCCTTGATGTTTCTCTTCAATTTTCTTATACCTGCTCTACCTGCTCTGGAGATATCAAGGGATATACTTTAATGTGCTTTTGCAGAGAAGCAGATGTTTCTTTTTGTAGCAAGTCATTACATTTCAAAGTGAGTATTCCAGAAGTAAAATTATTTTGTCTTTTGACAACGTTTTTGAAGCAAGTATGTAGAAGTGATATTTCTTTCCTTTGAAAAAATATAAAGAAAAATATTTGGATAAAATTATTTTACTTGCTCTGTTTTTGTGTCTGACACTTCACTGGTTGAATATCCCAAACCTATTATTCATCACAGTTTGTTTCCTTCTGTATAGAGGGTGCACATAGGCTATTTCTCTGTTAATGTGATGATTATCTATCTTAATTTGTACAGCTATGAATACCACAAAATATTTCCTACAGTATTTATACATTTACACTATAACTATTTGCATTAGCATTTCTGATTTTATATGCTCGATCTAGAACCTTCAGAACATTCCTTTTGATGAGCTGATTAGATGACTTTATCACTTAAATAGTTTAAAATTTGAAAGGAAAATCTTTCTATTTTTGAGTTTATGCATACTTACCCTATAGCAGGAGTAGCTGTAGCTTTGTAAAAGTAATAATATAAACATAGAATCATAGAGTCATAGAATGGCTTAGGTTGGAAGGGACCTCACAGATCATCTAATCCAACCTCCCTGCCATGGGCAGGGACGCCTTTTAACTAGTTTGCTCAAGGCCTCATCTAGCCTGGCCTTGAATATCTCCAGGGATGGGGCATCCACAACTTCTCTGGGCAAGCAAATTAACAAATTTAGGGGGGATAGACAGGTGATAACTCTAGACTCTGAGGGGTCAGAGGGCAGCTGGTATTCCCTCCCCTTCCCTGCCACACTCTATAAAAAGGACAGGAAGTTCAGGTTTTGCTCTGTTTTCTTTCTCACTTGGCCTGTGCTGTTGCTGGGACCGCACCTCAGTGCAGCTGGGCCTGGCTCTACATGCTCTGCACAATCCATCCCCACCAGAGACCTGGTTGTGTGTATGCTTGTGTATCCCTCTTCCTTTCATATTCCTTTTCCCTGTTTGTCACTTATTAAATTTTGTTCATAGTCTTAACTTTCAATTTCGTGTGAGGCACTTTCTTCCTCATTCCCCTTTTTATCCTCCCTTGGGAGGGAAGGGGGAGGAGGAGAGAGGGCTGATAGGAATCCTGCTCTATGTGGCTTGCCCTGAGCCTTAAACGGAGACAGAAGTGTAACATAGCCAACAGTCTCTAGAATGGATGAAGCCTACAGGGTCACCTAACCTGCTTCTCCTACCTCTGGTCAGGAATCCTGGCTTTATTATGTGTGCAAGGTTGAGTAATAGGAACTTGTGAATTTTTTAAGCACGGTGGGTGTGCCATCTGTCATTTGTTAGGAAATGTGCCTGCAGCACGTAAAAGGTTGGTTCATAGACCATGTGCTCCACCCTGTCCTAAATGTTGCGCTACTGTGATCCAGGGGTTGGTTGGTTTATTTCTTGTCACTTACAGTTACTGAGAGTAGTGGGAGTTATATGAGAGTGTGTAATTAAGCATGAAAACCACCAGTAGACTTTGTTCATCATAAGGATACCTTTTTTTTTTGTCTCACAAGTTTTGCAAAAATAGCTTTGATTTTTCTGCTATCTATAAGACAAATTTTATCATGATAAATTGGAAAGACTGTATAAAGATTGCAGTATCAGCTAGTACTCTGCCAAGACAAACATTGTTTGTTTATTTTGCATCTCACTGTTATTGCCTACCACACAGTCTGCCTTTTTATCACCTATTTAATGAACTGCAGAACTATCTTTCAGTTGTACTTAGTACTCACCTTGGTACAAAGATTCTCAACAGGTGTGCTAATACATTTAATGCACAGCAGTAAAAGAGAGTAATCCAGAACCAGAAATAAAAATCTACTTTACTTTCACCAAAAAAATAGTGAATGGGCACATATGCCACTGAAAAAGATGAGCACAACTGGGGCACCCAAGAGATTAATGCACTGCAGTGGGCATGAATCTTTGCTCTGAACACTGAAACTTGTAGTAGTACACATGTGCATCTCGAGAAGTAGGATATAGAACATCTACTATTAAAATCTAGCTCAGATTATTTAACATATGTTAATATGTTAATATTAATTAGACATGATTTTACTGACAGCATTCAAATAGTCCATGTGAAATGCAAATCTTCAATCAAGACATATGCTTCTGTTTAGTCACATACACTTCTGGTTAGAAGCAAGGAAAGAAACATAATCTGACAGACAAATATAGTGCTCTGTAATGTATATATTGGTCAGGAAATACATGGTCTGCAGTCAGGCAGAGAAAGTATCATACAAGGTGAAAGCCCAGGACAACAAAGACAGAAAAGTACATAAAGTGAGAACTATTTTTGAGAATTATTTTAGAAAAGTAATTTTGTTTGCTTAATTTATTGAGTGTGTCCTTCACAACTTTCTATGATACTAGAACTGCTCTTCAGTAATAGGGTTTTATTACCCTTGCAGAAACTAAAAAGCAAAAAAAGTACCTGTCCTTTTATATTTCTAAGGTGAGTAGATGAAAAAGAACATTACTTACATATCTCTGTTCAGTAGCAACACAGTAAAAAAAATGAGTTAACATCTATTTCCTCAAAACACATTTCTTCTTTTTTTCTTTTTTTCTTTTTTTTTTTAGGATTTTCGTATGTGTACTAATCTAATTCAGTATTGCCATTGCAATGTCTCAAAGCTGGAGAAGAAGAGCAGTTAACAGTAGTTTGGGACCTCACTCCAATAGGTTTGGTCAGTCAGATGAAAACCTTCTATTATAAGCATCTCCTAAATGTGATCTGTTATGTGAAAGATACTAAAGGTCATGTATTTCTTTGTCTGTGATAGCAAACGCATTATGTGTCTTCACAAATTATACACAAAAGGAGTTAGATAGTGTTTGTAAAACTAGCACGCCTGCTGGGTTTAATCACCACAAGCAAAAGTCACTTTAAATCTGCTACTAACAGCACTTTGGCATCTTTTATTAGTGAGTGTATAAAAGCCTCTTCGATTTTTTAAAATACATTGGAGCTGTTTTCTTTTTAAGTGTCTGTACAACAATACTCCGACTGACCTTCATCCTTGATGCTACTTCTACGTTGTGCAGTTTCTCTTCTAATAGTTAAAAAAAATGAACTCAGACAATGAACTCACATGATTAGTCACTTGCCTCTCATCTCTGGGGGCTATAGGCAAATGTGCTTTTGATGGGAGTATCTTATTCTCTTCAGATCAGATGTGTGTAACTCTACAGTGTAATACTTTTTGATTACCTTGTCTTCTAGGCCAAAACAAACAAATGAAAAATACTTTTTTTTTCTAAGTACTAACAATTTCCCGTTCTCCTACTTGATTAGAGAATGAAACCTTCTGCTGGTTCAGAGACAGCTGAGAGAACAGTAGAAAATATGGCTTTATATGTGCTTTCATTTTACTTCACCTACACACAAGAAAAGAAAGTGTATATAGTGATACATCAAATATCTTTTCCATTTCAATTTTGAATCATCTATAAACTATCCGTAGTTATATATCTAGAACTAAGTAGTCATTTTTTCACACTAATTTTAATCAGACAAAGGTATAATTAGACATTGAGTGTGGGAGTTAACCTCTCAGAAGTGCAGCAGCCTGCAGAATGGCCTTAGAACATCCAAGAGACATGTAATACCAGGAGCACAGGACAGTCATGTGTAGATGCACTATTACATGAGTTATAAATAATGGCTGAGCTCTTACTGATATGGGAATAGATACTAAAACTAAGCTGTAAATAAGTTTAACTTTATTTAGACTTGCAAATAATGGATTACTTTTTCCCGCAAATACATGCCCATGTACTTGATTGATTTCAATGAAAATATTCACTGCATGCTCTTTTAAGAATTAACTCACTCAATATATTAAAATTAGCTTCCAGCTATTGTTTCCGTGCTATAAATATGTTTTGATCTGAAACCTGGTGAAATGTCCTCTTCAGAGACAGCAAGTGAATATTAGTGGTTTTAATAATTCATTAAAAAGTGAATTATCTCCTATTAGGTTCTTTACAACCATGTGTATTAGTCTAATATATGTCATGCAATTTAGATTCAGACAGCATTATTCCCTAAAACCGATGTAGGACAATTTATGCATGTTATATGTAGCAGCTACGCTTAATTGTAAAGGACTCATCAATAGACTTCTGCTTCTTTATGTTAATTTTCAGTTCTAAAAACCTAATCAATAACATGCCAAAGAAATTCTGTTAAAAACCTAACCATCTGGCACTTCATGTATAGCTTAATTACCCAAACAGTTGAAGTCCACAAACCTCATTTATTCCTTTTTGTTATTCTAGTTTTGGCAGTAGTCCAGGAAAAATCTGTGTATCTCCAATACATAAAAACAATTATACTGGGCTTTACTAAAGATCCGTCTAAGTCTGTACTCTACTCTATACTGTGACAAGTCACATAGCAAAAAAATTTAGATGTCCATTATCCTTAGAAACTTGGGTACAGAGCAGTCCTAACTATCCTAGACCTTTGCTGTGTTGTGGGTTTTTTCACCCTACGCTACCAGAAAAATAACATCTGTTCTTTCACTGACTAGGAATCCCATACAGTCTACACCCAGCACATACATATTAACTGCCTGACTACAGTGGTGCAGCTGGAAAACTGTTGTGTGAGGAGTTGGATATCCACATACATGCTTTGTTCTCCTGTTATACAGAGAGACTCCTGTATATGTGGACTTTAATGAAGCTTTTGACACTGTTTCCCACAACATTCTCCTGGAGAAACTGTCTGCTCATGGCTTGGATGGGCGTATGGTTCACTAGATAAAAAATTTACTGGATGGTCAGGCCCAAAGAGTTGTAGTGGATGGAGTTAAATCCAGTTGGTGGCTGGTCACAAATGGTGTTCATCAAGACACACCTGAACCCACGACCCACCCCTCTCTAAAACCTTTCAGTTTAATCCCAGTACATCCTTCTTCTAAACTTTCTTCTTATACTGGAAGAAAATATCTGGAAGCAAAAGAAGGCATAGAATACTGTTAAAAGCTTGTTTTGTACCACAGAAATAATAATACACTGATTTTTTTATATATATGGTGAATTAGAGTAATTCAGGTCCCTCCCTCTGAATTTATAAAAAGTCTGATAAATTGCAAATGTATGACATCTAAAATGTATTTCATAGGCACAACTACAAATCAATGGTCCATTATTTTCATTAGAATAAGAATTATTTTCCTGTTTGTTTGAACATATAATTTTTTGCTTCACTGATCCCAACTTAATGCTCAGAAAGTATATGCTGAAAGTCAAGCTCAGAGTGTCTTCAGAGAAAAGAAGTAAACTGTTACCTAAAATTAATAAAAGAAAAAAAAAAAAAATCCTGCTTGAAACAGAAAGCTATTTAAATACTCAGATTGTCATACACTGGAGATAGAACTTGCCTATAGGCAAATCAACTGCAATTCCATGACATGAATAGTGGAAACAATAAAAGGCAAGAGCAAATAACAAAAGCAATGTGTTGTAAATCAGTTCATAAGTGATTAGATCAAGTTTTAGTTATGAAATTACTGGAGGATTCAGCTATCACCTTGATTCTTAGGACAGAATAACAACACTATTTGCTTAGATTATACTGGTAGACTTGGACCACCATGCTATAATCCTGATTCTTAAACATGATGCGTATATGTTGCTAACACAATAACTAATTTATTTAAAAATTGTTTTTTAAAACGAGAAATCAATAATATACACATTTTAGTAAACAATCTATATAGTTCCAGCAATGTTACACCTCATAATGTGAAATTCAAGATAATGCATTACTATAAGGATGTTGTTAAAAACCCCACAAATATTAAGAGAAGTGGGGAACAGCAGCAGAAATGGTACAAGAAGTACCACTGACACATTCCTGGCAGAATCACAAATAGTGATACTACAGGAATTCAGGAGCTGAACTGTTTCTTCAAGACAGAACTATTTCCTAATGTTGGCACACAGTATAGGCATGCAGAACATGACAGAACTGTGTTGGTTTTTTTTATGAAGCTTCTAAAACAAAGATTTTTTGAAGTTATCAGCTCTATTTAGCTTGCTAGTATTTTGCCAGTGAAGGGAGCATCCCTTAAAGACAGAATATAGTGAAGAATCAGTAAGTGAGCAATTGTGTCTTGTTGATCTTAAAAGAACTGAATCCTTTTTCTCCTTTCTGTGTCTTGAGAAATGCAGAATTATCAGTGATACACTCATAAAATCCATGTATAATGAAGTCATCTGAAGATATAAACATTCTTTCATATATCATTTGACAAGAAAGTGAATTCGGATGTGACTAGCTGTCAATAAATTGTTAGTATTTATCAGCCTTGGCTTTATACTCTATTAATTAAAAAACTAGAAAAGATACTTATTTAATATGTTATTCTGAATGTCGTAGATCTTTAGGCTTCACTGGTAAATTCCTGTTTGCTTTTGATTTGAAGCCTCTTCTTAAAATATGAAACCATGGCTAAAAGGTTCCTTTGCTAAAGATACTGTTGCCTCCTTCCATAATGTGGTCTGTATTTAAACTTACAGTAAACTCATCTTTCAGTTGAATTTGCTGCATTTTATCTTCTTGACACTGGTTTTTGTTCTACTTTTGGCACAAATAAAAAAAAGTTCAAATTTATTTTATCCATCTACATTGCTTAATTTATCTTTCAGATACTACTTTGTTAAACTAAACAGAATTAATTCGTTGAACCTTGACTTTTAAATATTTTTTGTGATTCTTTTATTTATAATACACTGACATTATTTTTGAATTGAGGAGATCAGAAACAATTCCCGTGATGATGCCACTTGCACAAGACACAATTTATTCTTTGTTTTGGATTGTTTAAAAAATTTATTTTACTCTAAAACTGTATTTTAAATGTACATATTAACTTTAAAAAATATTAATATTTTTTCCATATAATAATAAATAACAGTGCATGGCTGCATAAGAGACAAATTCATTCAGTGAAAATGCATATTATTTAAACATTTTTAAGTTTAATTCCTGTGTGTTTTTTGATTTTGTGTCATACATTTTTACAGTATATAAAACATTTTTTGTGCAGAAAAGAAACATAGTAACATATCAGTTGAATTTGGGATGAGTTGGCCTGGGAAGCTTCATCCAACATGGCTAAAAATACAATTTTAGGATTTCAAGTGTTCACATAAGTGGTTCTTTTTGACATAGTAAGATTTTAGGAGACATGAAAGGAGATTATCCCTTTCTTACTTCCTCAATCCAGATATTTTTTTTTTTTTATTGCAGACACTGTAAAGCAATACCATGAAAGGAATCTTGCGTGCTACTTGAAGACTTTGAACAATGCCTTCAAGAATAAATTAAGAGGTTGGTAAACCCCAGCGTCACCACAATCTGTCACATTTAACTGGAAGTGTTCTCAGAGTTCTCACAGGCAAATAGTACTACTTGTTCATGGTTTATCTCTCTCTTACATTTGTGTATACGTACATATGCATAGATTTCTGTGTACCTAGGCACACACAATATAGACATAGACATGCAAGTAAATAAAATACATTACAGATTAAATGAAGATGTTTGAGTTCTATGCTTAGGACCAAATTTATCCATCTGTATTTAAGCTAAGGTAAAATATTTAATCATGATAAAGTTTCTTCTTGTGATAAGTAGATTATAAAACAAATAATTAAGAAAGATATCAAGCAGAGCATGAGAACATGGTATACTGCTATGTTGACCTTTACTATTTTCAGACACGGAAGTAAATCGTTACAAGTAACAGTGTTGGCTTTTATATCTTCTATTGATATAAGTCATATCAATGTAAATATCCCCAAATTCTTCACCTGCATTTTATTGAGATAGTTGATGAAGAAATTCCATGAGCTAAACTGAAGAGGTACTGCTTTCTGGCTTGTTTGCAACTTGTCTTACTGAATGGGTGGAATTAATTCACAGCATGAGCATGATGATTGACAGAAGATAAATAGTTAAGAAATAAGGATCACATAACACAAGAAATCTTAACACTCAGCACTAGTTGAAAAGAATAGAACATAGTTTATAATCCCTGATTTTTTCAGCACAGTAGTGCTTCTATTTCAATACAGTTCTGACTGTCAAAAAAAAGATCTGACTGGGATCAAAACTCAAAAGCATGGTGTACCAGCACTTCAGAGATCAGAGCCAAGTCAGTGGGATTTTGCTACCAGCTATTACAGATGGTAAAATGGAGAAAAGGAAAGGAGTGAAAGATGATCTTTCTCATACTGAAATCAATAAAAGATTTGCCACTGACTTCAAAAGAAATAGCAGGGCAAAATATACAGCTAAGAAGAGAACACTCAGAAGAGTATCTAGAAAGAAGAGAAAAGAAAAGAAAAAAGTGAGATATTTAGGGAGAGGGAAAAAATAATTTGAAAAAAAGGTAATAATGCAAAAACTTAGAAAACAGAGAAAAAAATATTGAATTATAAAAGCTTCCAGAGATTCTTAAAGTACCCCTTTATTATTTTTCAAAAGTTATTTTCTTCTCAGAAAAACAGTTTCTTCTATCTGATCTCATATTTGGAGAACATTCCTTCAGTAAATTTATCTCAACTACTTATATGGCCTGGACTCCAGACAAGCTGTTCCATGGATTTAAACATTACTTCACTTCCTCCACAGCTGCCTACTGAGCATTAGGTTTTTGTCTGTTTGTTTTTTTGTTGTTGTCCTTTTTTTTTAAATAGAGTGAAAAGCATACTACAATAATTGTACTTGGAATTTCCTGGAAATGGCAGTGAACACCCTGTTCCTAAAGACAATTAAGTGACTTTTTATGTACACACACATACATGCACATATATGAATGATAAGTATCTTTGTGTGTTTGCTCATGATTTTATTTGATTTACTTCCCAGGTAACAGAAGAGTGAGTTTGTTGTATGTATGCTGAGGCTGCAACCGTATTTAACACAAAGAGAGCTTGTAGAAATTTTGAAAGATCTGGGGATGTTTCTGCAGTGCTCTCAGGCTGGAGGCTTTATAGCAGGCCTGTATAATAGTACTTGGTCTTCTGTCAATCAGTGTATGCTCTTCCTTAGTCTGATTTACATGTCTTTCAACATGATTTGTGCTATGAAGTAACAGCGAAAACAAGTGAAAAATAAAACAGAGTCTGGATCTGTTTTGGAAAAGTAATTTCACCCAGTTTAAATCTCCTCATTGCTAGCACTCTAATCTGAGTTTATTGTTTAGATTACTCTATAGATTCAATGGAGAAGGGAAGTTTCCTTTAGAGACAGATTTGAAACACCTATTTTAGGATTGTGGCATTCGTTTCTGTAGATTTTTTTTCACAGAGGGACTCCTTTTCTTGGAAGGATTTTTATTTCTCATTGACACTCTACTGATCTTTAATAACTCATTTAGAATAAACAAATTACTTTTAAGATTAGTCAGGTGACTATTTCATGATAGTTACCAATGTTGATTAAAATTACATAAAGTTCTAGAAAGCCCAGTTAAAGATTACATCACTATAAATAAAGATAGTATTTCACACTGGAGCAAATTCATGTATATTAATGATGTGTATTTAAAACTCAACTTATTTATCCTGTAACTGGGAGGAATAATCATGCAATATGATATAAAATGTACATGCAAATGACATATTGAAGTATTTCTAAATGTAGAAAACTATTTATTCTTAGTAAGTGGGTTACACTAGTAAATGAAAATAAGATTAGTAAATGTGTGTTCCTGATGCTATGATACCTTTTGCATCACCTAAGCAACATAAGCATTCAATAAGAATAGTATTCCACTAAAAAAACCAAAATATGGATGTGTGATTTTGTTTCTGTGTGCATGTATTATTTTCTTTCCTCTGTGCATTATTTATTATCTGAAAAGTGAGATAAGTTGGCTCTGAAGAAACTCATCATAAAGCGTCAACACACCAGGTAGCAAATCAATGGTTGTTTAAATGACTATGTTTTCTGAAGGAAAATATATTTCAGTTTGGGACCCTAAATTCATTATTACTCAGTGCATACTAAGTGAGAAACACTATCTCCGTCATTAATGTGTTTTTAAAAGGTTCTTGTCAACATCAAAGAGTCAGTTGCTTACTTGCTATTTTATTTCTTTGATGTATTGTATGACAGTAAAAGCTAATGCACAGAACAGCTTTCTAAGACTGAATTGATTCTAAAATTTAAGTAATTTTTTAAATAACAACAAACTTAACTACATTATTAATTTTAATGAATGATTACAATACCTCAGTGAGAAATTTATATTAGCTCAATAAAAAGTAAATTTAAAGACATTTTCATGCTTTATAATGTCCAAGAATAGATTTTAATGATTTAGTTTTTCCACAATGGTGATTTGCATCTGAACTTTTCAAGCCTTGCTGAGTTTTTGTTTTTCTTTTATTTTTATTTTATGAAGATTTCAATGACATGGTTAATGTTGATGGATAAGGAAAAAGCAACAGACATCATAAAACTGGACTTGTACAAAGCATTTGACACTATCCTACTCAATTACCTTGTCTCTAAATTGGAAACGTGGATTTGATGGATGGACCACTTAGTAGTTCATGTTGTTGGTCAATATCTGAGTGGAGACCAATGAAAAGGGGCACTCCTCTAAGGCTGGTATTAGGACCAGCAGTATTTGATATCTTTCTTGGTGATATGGACAGTAGGATTGAGTGCACCCTCAGCATGTGTATTGAGTTTGAGTGAGATGGAGTTAATGTTCCCCAGAGCAGCTCTTACTGTGTTGTGCTTTGTATTGGGAGGTAGATAAGATGCCGCTGCTGTGGCTGCTGCTGAGCAGCACTTGCACAGCACCAAGGCTGTCTTTCCAACATCTTCCCCCCCTGCCCAGTGAGATGGGGTGGGCAAGATTTTGGGAGGGGACACAGTCAGGACAGCTGACCCAAACTGACCAAAGAGATATTCCACACCATGTGATGTCAGCTCAAATATAAAATGGAGAGAAAGGAGGAGGGGATTTGGGTCATCCGTTTGTGAACTCTTGTCCTCTGAGCAACCACTACACATACCAGAGCCCTGCTTCCTGGGAAAGGTCAGACATCACCTGCTGATAGGAAGTAGAGAATAAGATCTTGTTTTGCTAAGCTTTGCGCGCGCGGCTTTCTTTTTGGTTTATTTTTTCCCTATTAAACTGCCTTTATTGTACCCTACAGGCTCTTCCCATCTTACTCTCTTCCCCCCTTGTCATGCTGAGGGAAGTGGAGGGGGAGTGATAGAGCCTGAGTACCTGGCGCTCAGCCAAGGTCAACCCACCACAGTTTCTTTTGGAAGGAGGATACCATCTTTGCCCCGTGCGTCCCTTAACCTTACTTTGCTTCATGGCAAACCCAGCCTTCAGAAGGATTTCAACTGCTTTCTTTTCTTTCTCAAAAACCTCTTCTGCTGTATTGCCCCACACAATGATGTCATCAACGTACTGTAGGTGTTCTGGAGCCCCACCTGCTTCCAGTGTAGTATGGATCAGTCCATGACAAATGGTGGGACTGTGTTTCCACCCCTGGGGCAGTCGATTCCAGGTGTACTGGACACCCTTCCAGGTGAAAGCAAACTGTGGCTTGCAGTCTGGTGCTATGGGAGCGGAGAAAAATGCATTGGCAACATCAATCTTGGCTGCCTTCAACTCCAGTTAATACTGAAGCTCCAGCATGTCTGGCACAGCAGCAGTCAGCATTGATGTAACTTCATTCAGGCCACGGTAGTCCACCGTCAATCTCCATTCTCTGTTAGACTTTCATACTGGCCATATTGGGCTGTTGAAGGGTGAGTGGGTTTTGCTGATCACCCCTTGACTTTCTAGTTGATGGATCAGCTTCTGAATGGGGGTCAGGGAATCTCTGTTGGTGCGACATTGCTGCTGCAGTATCATTGCAGTAGCAATTGGCACCTGCTGCTCCTCAACCTTCATCAGCCCCACCACAGAGGGGTCCTCTGAGAGACCAGGCAAAGTAGACAATTGTTTGATTCTCTCTGTCCCCAAGGCCGCTATGCCAAAGGCCCACCAGTAACCTTTCAGGTCCTTAAAATACCCTCTCCTGAGATAGTCTACACCAAGGATACAAGGGGCCTCTGGGCCAGTCACAATGGGATGCTTTTCCCCCTTGTCCCTGGTCAAGCTCACTTCAGCCTCCAGTACAGACAGTTCCTGGCATCCCCCGGTCACTCCTGAAATCCAAATGGGTCCTATTCCTTTAAAGCCCGATGGTGCCAGGGTGCACTGTGAACCAGTATCCACCAAAACCTTGTACTTCTGTGGCTTCAATGTGCCAGGCCATCGAATCCACACAGTCCAATATACCTGGTCATCCCTTTCCTCCTCCTGGCCGGAGGCAGAGACCTTCTATTCCTGATCTTGATCAGAATATTCACTATCAGATCCTTGCTGTGACCTACGAGAAGTCCCCTCATCAGGGTCAGTGGCTACAGACACTACATTGACAGTCTTCTTAGCCAATCTCTTCTTGACGGGTTTCTTTCCTCTTAATTCTTGCACACGGGCTTCGAGCTTGAAGGTGGGTTCACCATCCCACTTTTTAATATCCTCCCTCTGGTTGCATAGAAAAAAAACCAAAGTGCACCACGGGAGATGCGTCTGGGGCTCTGTTTCCTTCTGACTGGGGCAGGATAAGATTGATTTCTTGGGGGCCCCTGACATCCAGGGTGCTAGCCTTTAGGGATGATGAGGTGCCAAGGCTTTCTTCAAAATTCTGAAGCCAGGAAGACACTACATCCAGAGCTGGTGTGTCCATCTCTGGATAATACATCACTGCCAAGCTAGCAGAATATGACGCCGGGGCATTTTTAATCACTTTCCTACACATAGCCTGTATACACTTAACATCCTCTGGATGTTTAGGATGCTGATCATTATCTAAGTCAC
>VWZK01006514.1:113489-223223 GCA_013396935.1 Baryphthengus martii | reverse complement strand
CATGCAGAAAGAACATTAGGAAGGCAAAAACCCAGCTAGAACTCAGTCTGGCCACTGCTTTACAAGATAATAAAAAGTGTTTTTACAAATACGTTAACAATAAAANAAAAAGTGTTTTTACAAATACGTTAACAATAAAAAGAGAGCCAAGGAGAATCTCCATCCCTTATTGGATGTAAAGGGAAATACTGCCAGCAAGGATGAGGAAAAGCCTGAGGTACTTAATACCTTCTTTGCGTCGGTCTTTAATAGTCAGGCCAGTTATCCTCAGTTCCCTGAACTGGAAGACCGAGATGGAGAGCAGAATAATCCCCTCATAATGCATAAGGAAGTGGTTAATGACCTACTACACCACTTGGACACCCATAAGTCTATGGAGCTGGATAAGATCCACCCAAGAGTACTGAGGAAGCTGGCAGAGGAATTTGTCAAGCCACTCTCCATCATTTATCAGAATCATTTATCAATTAGCAGAGCAGGTCCCGGAAGACTAGAGGCTCGCCAATGTGATGCCCATCTACAACAAAGGCTAGCAGGAGGACCTGGGGAGCTACAGGCCTGTCAGCCTTACCTCGGTACAGGGGAAGATTATGGAGCGGTTCATCTTGGGTGCACTCACACGACAAGTGCAGGGCAACCAGAGCCCAGTCAACATGGGTTCATGGAGGACAGGTCCTGTGTGACAAGGTAACTTGCCTAGTGGATGAGCAAAAAGCTGTAGATGTTGTATACTTGGACTTTACTAAAGCATTTGACACAGTCTCCCACAGCATTCTACTGGAGAAGCTGGAGCTCATGGCTTATACAAGTGTACTCTTTGCTGGGCTAAAAACTGTCTGGATGGCCGAGCCCAGAGAGTTGTGGTAAATGGAGTTAAATCTAGTTGGTGACCAATCACAAGTGGTGTTCTCCAGGGCTCAATGCTGGGGTTGGTCCTGTTTAACATCTTTCGTTTCCTGCTGTGTTTTAACCATCTAAATTGTCAGCTGGTTGGGTTAATGGATGCAACTCAGATGTCAGGTTGTAATGGGTAAGCGGGTGAGAAATTGGCTTATAATACAATTTGCTTTAGATTAGATACTCGGATGTCGCAGTAAAAATCTGGTTTCACAGTAAGTCACTAGAAGACACTTTCTCATGAGTAGATGACAAACCTTTAAAATCGGAAAGGAGGTATAGCCAAAACTTTCAAAGACCTGTGCTAGTTCCATTGGGAAGCTCTGCCATCTTGTGTTCAATTGGAAGATAAATCTGTCTTCCCCAGCGGATGGGAAGTGTAGGTCTTTGTTTACTTTTCTCAAATAAGGTAAGTGCAGGAGTAAATTCATTGGCCCGTCACTATAGTGTTCATACAGTCAACGGTAAACTGTTCGGTCAGTTATTCTTCACAAGAATGGACAGTACATTTAATGCCATATATGAGTTTCTGCAGGTTTATCAAACTCCAGATTACCTGAACTGGACAAGATTTAATGTGCTTGTGACAGTTAATGTTGCTAGCCTTTCGAACTTATGTTCAGATTTACAGGATTATGGCACTGTTTAAAGACCTCACATCTGTAGATCTCCTCTAACAAGTCAGGAGAAAAAGTGCCCATGGGCATACATTTCATTGGATAAAAGAATTGGCTGGATGGCCAGGCCCCAGAAAAAAGAGCTGTGGTGAATATTAAATTAAGTCCAGTTTGTGACTGGCCACAAGTGGTGTCCTCCAGAGCTCAGTACTGGGGCCTGTTCTCTTTAATATCTTTTATAATATCTTTTTTACTATCAATTATTGGATGAGGGGATTAAGGGCACCCTCAGTAAGTTTGCAGAAAATAGCAGGTTAGCTGAGTATGCTGATCTGCTTGAAGGTAGGGAGTCTCTGCAGAGGAATCTAGACAGACTGGATCAATGGGCCAAGGCCGCTGGTATGAAGTTCAACAAGGCCAAATGCTGGTTCACAACAACCCCGTGCAATGGTACAATCTTGGGGCAGAGTGGCTGGCAAGCTGCCCAGCAGAATAGGATCTTGGGGTGTTGGTCCCAGCTATCTGAACATGAACCAGTAGTCTGCCCAGGTGGCCAAGAAAGCAAACAGCGTCTGGGCTTGTATCAGGAATAGCGCGGCCAGCAGGACTAGGGAAGTGATTGTCTCAATGTACTCAGCACTGCTGAGGCCTCATCTAGAGTGCTGTGTTTGGTTTTGGGCCCCTCAATACAAGAAATACATTGAGGTGCTGGAGCGTGTCCAAAGAAGCTGGTAAAGGGTCTAGAGCACAAGTCTTAAGAGCAGTGGTTGAGGAAACTGGGGTTGCTTAGCCTGGAGAAAATCAGGTTGAGGGGAGACCTTAACACTCTCTACACCTACTTGCTAGGTTGTAGTGAGGCAGATGTCAGTCTGTTCTCCCAAGTAACAAGAGGCTGGACAAGAGGAAACAGCATAAAGTTATGCCAGGGGAGGTTTAGATTAGGTATTAGGAAAAATTTAATCACCAGATGGGTTGTAGAGTACTGGAACAGAGTCCTGAGGGAAGTGGTTGAATCACCATCTCTGGAGGCATTTAAATATAGATGTGGTGCTTAGGTACCTGATTTAGTGGTGACGTGGCAGTGTTGGGTTAACAATTGGTCTGGATGATCTCAAAGTTCTCTTTCAACCAAATCATGATTCTATGATTCTAAAGCAACAACATGACTGAGAGAGAATAGCTGTTTTGTGGAGGGGACCAACAAAGTTTTCAGGCCTTTATCATCTAGCTATTTGTTTTAGTATACTCTTAGTCAATCAAACTTACTCACTTGAAAAACACTGCTAGTCTGCAGTGAATACTGTGTATGGGTACACACACTCCTCAGTTCTGCACATGAGAAATTCTGGGCCTTACACTTACGAAAATGAATAACCTACTGTAGGTATACCTCTTCTTGTGAAGAGTTTAAGCCCTTCTCTACTCATGCGATGGTTTTGCTTCATAAGACTTTGCAGGAAGTGTGGACTTCACTATGTGCAGAATCCTGAGCATGGCATACGTGGAAGCATGGGATGCTGCAATGCCCTTTTTAAACTAGAGTCTTGTAACTTGGAACAATAGTTGTTCTGGATCAATGCTGATCAATAAATAAAGTAATTCTGGGGCTGATTTTGCTTTCAGAAGCACATGGTAGCAATGAGCACCTCCATCTTCTAAGGCTCAAGGCAGACTACATGACAACAGCCAGTGAGATAGTTATTTTCTGAGATCAAGCACATGATTCTGTTGAACTATGTTGAATGGAAGCCTAACAGTCTGTTGTTTAAATTTTAGATTTATTACCTATGCAAACACTATGCAGGATTTTCTGCTGATGCAAACTAAAGTAAAAATGCTACAGGAAAATAATCACGAATGGACAAAATTCAATGCATAAAAAATCAGCTGTAATGGAATTTAACTTTGGCAGCATATGTAAACTATCAGTGAAATTACTTTTGATGCATGAACATCTGTCTACGCCTACAAGGTCTTAATAGAAAAACAGCCTTTTGCATTTTTTTTTACAAACTGGTACGTTAATTGATACAACATAGCTGCCAGGGTGTCAAGGCAGAGCTAAGGAGTTCAGCTGTGGATCGGCTTTGCTGTGTTTTAATTTTATTCTGAGCTCATTTTGAAGCCTGACTTGGAGAAGCAACTCATCACTTTAATAAGCAAAAGATGGCTCAATGTGATACTTGTCATATCACTCTCTAATGCATTTTTGCCTGTAGAAACCAGAGTGCTTTAACCTCTCTAGCCCTGTGAGCCACTCTGGCTTAAGATATAGATTAGATTGTTTATTGTCTTGGATGCTTAAGATATAGATTAGATTGTTTATAGTCTTGAGTGATTCTGCCCTGATTTTCTGCTCACACTGCTGCTCACTAGCAGGTCTGTATGCAGATATTAGATACCATTTCTAAGTTTTCCTGGATATAATGATTCTGCATCACCTCTGTTACTATTCTCTTTGAGAGGTTAAGCCTGGAATCATCAGGAATTACTGGCATTTTGCAGTAGTATATGAACCTCTTTCCTTGATAAATGGCATTCTACTTTATGCTTCGAAGATATTAAATGATTTTGACATCAGTCAACATGTTTTCAATGTTTAAATCCTACCTAACACAGTCCACAAACATCCTGTCCTCCAGACCCAGCAGACTGTCAGCATGAAACCGAACTTTTCTTTCAGTCCTGGGTCATAGAATCATAGAATATCAGGTTTGAAGGGATCTCAAGACTCATCTGGGCCAACCTTTCTTGGCAAGAGCCTAGTCTAGACAAGACGGCCCAGTACCCCATCCACCTGAATCTTACAACTGTCAAATGTTGGGGAAACCACCACTTCCCTGAGCAGATTATTGCAATGGCTGATTGCTCTCATTGTGAAAAAAAAAACAGTCCTCTTCTGTCCAATCAGAATCTCCCCAGAAGAAACTTTTCAGCCTGTCAACATCTTTTATGCATAACAGGGACCAAAACTGAACGCAGTATTCCAGGTGTGGCCTGACAAGTGCTGAGTAGACTGGGATAATGTCTTCTTTATCTCTGCTGGTGTAGTGGTTTGACCTTGGCTAAGAGCCAGGTGCCCACCGAGCCGCTCTATCACTCCCCTCTCCCTTCTTTCTCTTAGCCGGACTAGGGGGAGAAAATAAGATGAAACTCGTATGTAAAGAAAAGGCAGTTTAATAAAATGCAAAGCAAGACCGTGTGCAGAAGCAAAAGAAAGCAGAGTTACTCTACTCTGCTCTACTCTACTCTGCTCTACTCTACTCTGCTCTATTCCCCATCAGTAGGTAATGTCCGGCCTGTACGGCGGAACAGGGCTCCAATAAGTGTAGCGGTTGCTCTTGAAGACAAGATGATGCCTCGCCGCCCCTCCTAATTTTTCTAGCTTTTTATGGTTGAGCTGATGTCCTATGGTATGGAATATCTCTTTGGTCAGTTTGGGTCAGCTATTCCAGTTGTGGCTTCTCCCAAGATCTTGTCCATCCCATCCCACTTGGAGGGGAGAGGAATGTTGAAAAAAAAACAAAAGCCAGCCTTGGTGCTGTGCCAGCCGCTCTCAGCCGTAGCCACAACACGGGTGTGTTATCAATACCTTTCTAGCTCTCAATACAAAGCACAGCACTATGAGGGCTGCTATGGGGAAAATCAACTTCAGCTCAGTCTGACCCAATACAGCTGGCGATGCCCTCGATGCCTTTGCCGCTGCAGCACAGTTTGCTCATATGGAGCTCGCTGGACATCAGTACCTTCAGGTCCCTTTCCAGAGAGCTGCTCTCCAGCCAGGTAGAATCCACTCTGTACTTCACTCCTGGATTATGTTTTCCCATGTGCTAGACCTTACACTTGTCCATGTTGAACTTCATAGCGTTCTTGTTAGCCCACTCTTCCAGCCTATCCAGGTCTTCCTGCAGAGTGGCTTTCCCTTTAAAAATGTTTTGTATCTGGATTATTGTCCTATTTGAATGAAATGATTCAGCTTATTTCTGAAAGCAATTTGTGTTCTCATGCCAGAAAGTGAGGTCTAGTCACAGTTTCCAATTAAACAAAATAAGTAGTTAGTTCCTGGCACTCACATGCATTCTATAGATATATGCAGATCAACAGTTTGTGCAAGAGAGATAACAGAATAGATATAATGGTGTTATCTGCATGATGACTGGAAGAGTTTAAAGTATCACTTATATATCATTGAAAAATTGTACATGGAAATAAAGAATGATCCAATACTGGACCACTGAAATTGGAAAAATGCTACAGGACTATGTATCTGATACTCAAATATATCAGAATACAAAGTACTCTCTTGTTTTGTTTACAGTGATTGGAAGGAGCAGCACTATGTGCTGATTTTCAAGCAAGTGTGAGAACAGATGTACTGCTTTAGAGACGCACAGCGATGGTATACGTTATTCATTACAGTAAGTGTGCAGAGAAATATACGGACATATGATGAGAATTTGAAGTCCAGTTTTCAAATCTGTTCTGTGCCCAGAAGCTCCCATTGTGACACTTCTGGTCAGGCTAATTAAACAGCTCAGTAAATAAGGTGCTAAACTCTTTTGAAAACTTGGTTACTGTTTTAATTTTTAATGAGAGGTGAGCTTCTGAAAATCTGGACCACATAATGAGATCCTTCTGCTCCCTGAATCTGGGTGTAATCCAAAGCCAATAAAAGTCACTGAACTCACTAATCTCTGGGTAAAGAACATTCACTTTTAATTTCTAGCTGGGTTGACATTATTCTAAAACACGTGACTATACGAACTTGTTAAAAAAGATATAATGATAGAAAAAAAGGTCAGTACCCTGTGTCGCGTAAAAGGGTAATTTGGCATAAAATAAACCCCCTTGTGTTCCAGCTTGTTCTCAGGTATCAGAGGCGCTGGGGGTCGCTAGGTTTAGATTCTGAGTGATATCCAGTTTAGTGCTATCAGTCCGGTCACATTCAGTTTACTGAACTGCCACAATTACAGAGGAACCAACAGCATACTGCACTTTTCAGCTGAGCCGTGCTCCATGGGCTCACATGGCCAGACTTGGAAAATTTGGTGGCAATCAATGAGAAACTTTTATGACAAGCTTAACAGGTTCTTGTGGATTGCTGGTGAGAAATATACTGTCTGCAAAGCATGTGCAAATGTTGAGATTACGAATAATAAAGTACGTGAAATCAGAAAGCAACTCTATATAGAGATTTCTAAGTTTCCTCAAGCCAGTGCTCCATATAGTCTGGATCTTATCCAAAGGTGTCCCTGTGGTGGGGAAGAGAGGCTCAGCCCCTCGACTGATCCCAGGGATCAGAGGTGATCTGTGGTGAAATCTTCTCTGACTTGTTCATGATGTTATCTTCTGTTCATGATGTGATCTTCTCTTACAGTGGAAGGGACTGTAAGAGAAGGACCTAGTTCCTATCTTACTCAAGCTGCCCTAGTTCCTATCTTACTCAACTTGGGAGGTGTGAGGAGGGAGGTTGCTAGTGAAGACTGAAGTAAAAAGTTGTTGAGTACCTCAGCCTTCTGCTCATTTCTTGTAACCAGCTTGTCAGTTTTGCTCCTTGGGGGGTACACTTTCTCGACTAATATTAATTCCGTAATTAATGCAGAAAAGAAGTTAGAGGTAGTGAAAACATTTGAATGACATCATAAGTTGAGTTGACCTGGTGTCACCGATCACACAATATCATGCTCTAAGAAGCAATGCAGAGTAATTCCAGACACAGGCACCTTCCCAAGCATCTGTTACCTGGCACTCTGGGGTGTTTCATGGTGTTTATACATTTTTAAGGTTGGAAGAAGGACCTTCAGTCTGACATTCTGCACAAACTCTAAAATTACTCCAGCAAAGGCAATCACTTCCAGCGAAATTTCCTTAAAGAAATGTGGTTGAAGTGATTACATTTTTCAGGCCTTTTATGATGTCTTAGATTTGCTTTTTTTATTATAGGCTTGGCAACTAATTTACATATAATTTTTTTCTGTCATAAAATGTAATTCATTAGCCTTCCCTTTAAGAGAAATCTCTATGGCTGCTCTCAGTTAAATTTATTCAACTTAACGATGTTCATTGGAAGGCTGGCTCTCTTGCTGCTTTTTGAAAGTTTAGTATATGCAGTAGGAGAACTGCATCTGTAATAATGTGGTTCTTAAAAGACTTAATGCAATGTTTATGGTTATGTGTTTGTTGGAGTGTAGCAGGTCTCTGTGAATTTTGAAAATGTTACCTGTGTGATTTAAAGGAAGGATAAAGCAAGTACCTTTGATGTATAGAAAGCAAAATTCTTATCACTGGGGAAAAGGAGCAAAGTTTCTTGGTAGCTTGCATGACTGCATTGTGTGAGAATCCGTGTTTTGCAGATACAGTGTTTTGATAAGCCTGCTTTCCAAAGCTGAAATAAAGCATTTACGCACAGGAAAAAAACAAATTCTTGGCATTAATCATCAATTACTAACTGTTCTAAAATATTAATTTTACAACTTTACTTATATTTTTTGTTTCCCCATCTCTTTTGAGAATTTAATATTTAATAATTTAATATTTAGACTCTTTGGCCGAAATTCCTTCTCCAGAACCATGTCAAAATTCTACTGATATCACACAAATATCGATTTAGAATGATTTGCGAAACTGCCTGCAGTTCTCAGTAGTTTTTATATTACAGATAAATCTTTTCCCTTTTACAACAAGGTTAAGCACTATCCGGCAAATTGTTTTGTTTACACATGGACAAGAATACAAGCCTTCTGCTTCCAAAATCAAAAGCCTCTCAGGCCATGGGAATATTTACCACTACAGGGACCTCTGTTGGTAGAAATGGATGAGATTCCTCTATAAAGCAAGGAGTCATGGTCCAAGAAATATCACATTCTAATGCTTGTTCTGAATCTACCAAAGAGGAATTTGATAACACACTCTCATATCACAGGCTAAAGGGATAACATAAAGGGGAACAGATGGAAAGGTATCTCTTGATTGATGCTTTTCTTCTGCTTTTCTTTTAACTTCCATCAGTAAATGATTTGAGTTTTGCTAGGAGGAAGAGAAAGTTTCTCCTAAGCTGAAACAGCTCTTGCCTATAAATCAAACATGTAAGCATTTCTTTGTAATGAGTTTTTCAACTTGGCAGAAAAAAATCCCCAGCCTTTTTATGAATCTCAGCTAAAGATTCATTTCAGATGTAAATGATTATACTTTTGTATACTTCTCACAAAAGTAGCCAAATTTACCTAATTTTCAAATGTAAATGTATTTTGGAGAATTTTTATTCTTACTATTTGTTAATACTGAACTAAATTATATAAAACAGGCAGCTGACTGTAATGTTGACTGTAATATATGAGAAGTCATTCTACACAGACTAAATTTAATCAGAACTGTGTTGCCAATCTACTTCTGTATCTATTTCTCTAAGTGTTTCTAGTGCGGGCAATGTAATTTCTCACAGACACTGGAGAGTGCTGCTTAATTATTCATCCTGAAATTTAATTTCAAAGCTTGTAATCATTTAACTGTTTAAAATGGAATTTGTCACTGAAACAAGCCAAGAGGAACTAGAGCATTATTTAACACTCACTCATTTTAGTTGCAGTGTAGCTTGATAACCGGCTCATTTCATGCCCAGTTTCAGCAGGCCCCTGGAACAAGGCACCTATGATATTGATTATTTTGGTTCAGCTGGAGTAGGTAAATTTCTATTTATGAATAGAAATATTTTTTCCTGAGATGCGCCATCTCTACTTTGCGTCTTATTTTTTTATTTGTAGAGACGTCCCCTGTAGGTAAGAAGATAGACCTTGCTTCTGTGGCACTAGCTCTGGCCTACCAGCGTGGCTGAAAGCTTTGAAATACACCTGGGTTGTGTGGTCCTACTAACACAAAACTAAAGGTCTGTGAATTGAATCACATATGTGCACAGTAAATGTTTTCTGCTGCCAGATACACTTCGGAAATTAATCCTTAGAATGTTACAGCAAATAGTCGCTGTATGCCAAATATTTCTGCTCCAGCATAGTCAGAGAAGCAGGTGCTAAAGCAGTATGCATTGTTCCTGCAATGCATCAGTGTCCTTTAAAGGATCTGTGCAGTACATCTGTACAGTGTGCATCTGTACATCATTTAAAGCATCTGTGTTCTCTCCTAAGGTGGCTTACTGTAGGCTGTACACAACTGGTGTAATCTAGTTTTCTTTTAGCAGAAATCTGCTATGAAGCATGAGAGGACATGATCAAACAGGTATTGTGATGCCAGTAGAGAAGTGCACTCAGACCTTGCTTGCACTAAGACTTGTATTAGCAGAGTGTCTTCTCCCTTCTCTATCTGAGTGTGACTGCAGTAACAGGAGATCAACAGGGAACAGGTCTATGAAGGGCAGCAGGAGAAGCACGGAGAGCGGGCACTGGATGGTGCCGAGCGCCGGAGCCAGGCCCGGTCGGGCTCAGGCGCGGCCGCATCAGCAGAGCCCGGGCAGGAAGAACCTCCCCCCCCGCCCTTCCACTTCCTGTCTCCTTTAGGGAGTGTGGCGGGAAGGTGAGGGGAGAACAGCTGCCCTAGAAACCCTCGCGGGCCTGGGGACATTGTCAGCCTCAACCAGAACGAGTCAGTCGAAGATGCTTCGTGAGAAACTGTTTTCTAAATAAAAAGTCTGAAAGCTGTTGCAATTAACTATTGTGTCTCTGATAGCTGCCTCTCTTTGCTCTGCTTGCTACAAGATCCAGACAATTTTTCCTACCTCAGACACAGGGAGTAGTTACAAGTCTGTGTTGTTTGTTTTTTTTTCGTTTTTTTTTTTTTTAATTAAATAAAAATTCTTTGCTACCATTTTAGCCTGTGTCAAATATAGAGACTGTTCCTGCCCTCCACAAATTCCTGAGATTAAATTTATCTCCTGTCTTTACTTCCATATTAGAAGGAAGGAATCAAGTAAATAATTAAAAAAATCAAGATGCTGCAGTCTAAGCCAAGTGACTTGGCTGTAGTAGAAGCCTTTAGCAAAATCTGACTTTGTCTTTCTTAGCAATAGATAAATCTCTCAGAATAAGGGGTTATTCTGAGCTATAGCAATACCTGTAGCATATAAAGATATCAAGATATAGCTATAGCATAGCTGTATTGCTGTAGCTGGTTTGGTCATTGCTATTACTGTTTTTGGCTGGGTTGGTGCAGTGCATGCCATGGTAAGGGAGTGTGAGTTCAAAGCAGGCATTGCTTTCTCCATGGTGTGTGGAGCTTTATTCCTTCAGGGAGGACTGTTCCACTGGGACCACCACAGGCTGGAACTTTCTATTCATGCTCAGCCTGTGAGCAACTGAGCAAGCGGACCCATGCGCGTTGTGTTGGGCACCCTCCGGTATCCTACCCATCTTTGCAATTCCCCATCAAGTGCTTGTAAGGCGGTCATTCTGCTACATGCCCATGCTGTTCAAAAGACTGCATGGTCCAGCAAGTCCGTCAAAGCTTTGGCACTAGAAAGTCTTTCTTGCCGAGGGGTTGTAAGAGGTAAATCTGGGAACCAGGGAGCTCCCCAAAAGATGTGAATCAAAGACATGGGTTGTATGTTCTTCTTCAGGCTTTGCTTCAGTGCCCTCCTGAAAGCCTTTCTTAGACATACATCTGCAAGACTGCAATGCATAATCACCAGTTGTTCACAGACCTTTTCTCAGAATCTGAGAATTTACCAAGATGTTGGAGCAACACAACATAGGTGCAGCCTTTGTATCTACCAGAACTACGCCTTTTCACAAATTAAAGCTAACCCAATATTGTCTGAAAGTTTGTTCAAAATTATTGCTGTAGAAAACAGGAAATACACCATAAAATATAAAGTACACTAATTAAAGAAGTCTATGTGAAGCCCTTGCCCAAAATTAAAATATCAATAAGTATGCCTTGACTTTCGAATAATCACATTTCCCTTAAATTTAGGGTAATATTAAACAAGAAGAAATTGATTAAAAGTTAAGATTCAAATTTTAACCCCTGCTTTTTTATAATTCCTGGCATGAATACAGAGGCAAGTCTTGTCAATATGTTAAGATCCCTTTTGTGACCTCACCTTTGATAAGAGAAAATATTCTATAATGAGTAAAACAGACCCTTACTTTCTATTTTTTTGTCTTATGGCTTACTTTTCCATATTCCTTTTCTAAATAACAATTGCAATAAGATGACTTCAATTAAATGTTTAAAGAACGTTCTCCAGGTCTCTAAATCCTGACAAAATAATTGAACTCTTCAATGTTTTCGAGATAACTGAAAGGCCAGAGCTTGAATTAGGTACGTACAGCTGTGCAGTATTTCCTACACTATGTGTGGAAAATACAACAAAATGATGAAAGTACAACATGAAAGCTTTTTGAGGCCAATTTCTGTGCATCTATTTTGTGAAAGGAGGGATAAATCTGCCAATTTAGATAAAACAAATCTTTTGAGAACAAAATTGAAGTAATCATATCCTGTAACATAAATACTGCTTTCAGTTTTAGGAAAAATAAACAGAAATAATTATTTTCATATTATATGCTGAAGCTAAATTTTGCATAGACATTAAGTGATTTTGCTTTGACATAAATATTTAAGAAAAAAAAAAAAGTACCTTAAACTTATTGCATTTCTTGCACATTTCTTGTCTTATTTTATTAGTTGATATTTAAGACTTTGTATTATGTTACAGTTTCCTTAATAAGCCATTAAACAGGAAACAGAGCAGAAATAAATGCCGAGAAAAGAAAAACAACACTATATTATTACTCTTGCAATTTATTTGTGAACAGATTTCTGTATCCTTTCTTGCTGTACATATACAATGTGTCATGAATTTTCTATATTTCCAATGTCTATGTAAAGTTCACTGACAGATAGATCAATTAGATCAAATGGATTCATGCTGGAAGAAAACAGTGTATCCCAATTTAGAAGCTTATCGGAGACAATTTTAGGATAACAGCCTATCACCTTTTATTTTGGAATACAATAGTTAGTAGAGACAGAAAACAAGGTAAAGATAGGCTGCTAAATTTTGACCGTACTTTGGTTTAGGAGATTTGTCCCATTGCACTTTTGCAATTACTTCCCTCTGGACATACACACACTTAGAGAATTATTCTTTTTGATTCAGTCATGTTTTATATTACATAGGTTAATCAATTCTTTTCAGAGGTATTTCATGCTAGAAATAGGCAGATAGTTCTTAGGGAGACAGATGGTTTTGCACCAGTTTTAGACAGTCTGCTTTTATATTTTTGGTGGTATCTGAAAGAGTATCAGAAGTAGCTTATTAACTAAAGTAACAAGAAATGTGTAGCTTGGTCAAATCTCTTGCTATGACTCCTTAAGTACTATAGAATTCTTTTTGAGTGTGACATAAGTGTTTGGACAGAAATAAGCATAAACTTACTCTCTGCTTAAGCACAGTAGCATTCACACAAAATATTTTTTATGGTGTTTCATTGCACATGGCTCATGATCTTATCGCTATATTCCAAACTGAAGTAGGAGGAACACCACTGAAATTAATACATCATCACCTCCACAAAACTATTAGGAAAAGTTAGAATCTGACATGTAAGATTTGACGTCACTTAAGAAGTTGATTCATTGTGTGTCTTTTGTAGCCATGATGTGAAGATGCATTATTTCTGAAAGAGAAACAGATGTCACTAGTATTTCCACTATGAAACTCCAAGACAGAAATATAATGCAGGGCTATGTCACCATTACTTATTTATTTCACAGAACACTTAAATTAGTAAGTTATAGTCTCTGTATTGTTACAGGTATTCTGAAAGGGCAGCACTGTAATGGATGAGCCCGTTCTGCCAGTTCGTGTTAGCTGAGCAGGTTACCTCTTCCACTACTGTAAACCAACAACAAAGGGAAGAAATAAAACTTTATGCCCACCAACATTTCTTTTACAAGCATTTCAACAAGTATCAGGCAATCCGCCACACATTGTCTGTGTACCTGGCAGGGAATTGGCTGAATTCTTAGGTTTGTGCATGGGATTAGCGAAATAATACTGCGTTTGAGAAAGCTTGTCTCTCTAAGGCCATAAATGATCACATCTGGTTTTCTACATCCATGGTTACATATAGAAGAGCACCTAAGGACAGAGATCTAATGCTTGAAGAACAGCTCCTCTTCTCTTGGTTAATCAAGTGAACAACTTGATTTTTTTCTAATTTTTTGCATGAAAACTCTGCTAAAACATTTGCAGCTCTTATTTTTCAGTAAATTCTCTCCTTTTGATCGCTGTATCTAGACAAAGCAAAAGGGGTAATTTTGAAGTGGATCGGTAATATTCTGCAAAATGGAAGTAACAATAATTGGTGATTAAGATTTCACAAAGTTTTTACCTAATGGATGGTAGTTAGGAACAGTTCCCCAGGTGTGGACACCATGCTAGGAATATGAAATTACATGAAAGCTGTGTCATATCAGCTTTTAAACCATTCTCATTTGAGCTTTATTGTTGTCTTAGGATATTTTACATGGAATTAATATTTGTCATTAAATATTTTGTTAAATTTCCAATTTGGTAGTTGTTTGGATAGCAAAAGGAACAATATTGAAGAAAAAAAAAACTGGCAGAAAGCAAAACACAGTGCAAATACTCCACATTCACTTAATCCTACAAACAATGTCAAGTCAACAGTGATATTTATCTTTGATAATGTGGGAATAAAGGCAGCATATTTATTAGAGTGTAAGTAAAACCATGCACTTCCACATATTCATATGTACCCAATTAGCCTGTGAAACTCACTGCCACAAAATAAAGGGAAAAGACATTGATAAACATTTTAAAGGAATAGAAAAAAAATCCAAACTAAATATTAGATTATTAGTTCTCAGTTACATTCAGATATCACAGCAACTGTAGTGTTGTACCTCTCCCCCAAACTCACCTATACAGAGAGTATCCTTCAGCCTCTGAAAAAAATTACTTTTCTAGTACAAGATATTTCTCCCTACACACAATATTTTAAAGGTTTATCTCTGAAATAGGTGGCAATGGCTACTGTCATTGAGACTGACAAATTAAATAAATTTTTAGATCACTTGATATGGCAAATTCTTCACAGCCAAAATAGCTATCTGTCAGAATAGTTACGCTTCTTCTTTTGATTCCTTATATTAAAAATGAGAGCAGATTATAATGATAAATACAAATTTTACTCATGTAGCCTAGCATACAAGTCATACAGATTGCAGTACACTCAGCCAAATAAACTGATATCGTCTATACAGCATTTTAAGCACAGGCCCACAGTGGAACTTGAATTCCTGTTTGGTTGGTATTGTACTGTCCGGGCACGAATCTGTGCCCGGGCTCAAGAACACAGGCTCCCATCCCTGCTCAGCCTGAGTCTAGCCTCAGATGCCCTTTACGCTGTGTGGTAGCATCATACAATTAACGCCAGGGAAACAAGTAAGCCAGGAGCTTCTTCTCAGAAAGCCTAGTATCTTGTACAACAAGTAAATCCTGCTGAAACAGAAATACTTCTGAGTGTGCACAGACCATAAAGATCAATGAAGAACACTCTAGGAGAGCCTGTGAAAAATACACAGAAATAAACAGAACTAATACAACGTGTAAGTGGTTTCAGTAAAATCTTCATGACAGTAAATGCCAGTAGTAAAGTAATTCTTGAAAAATGATAGAGAATGGATGGTCATAAGAGAATAATGTAAGAAAAAAATATTTAACTTTTAATTTATATTTGTTGCCTTTTCTTCCCAAATTCCACTGCAGAATAATAGCATATTGTGTGTTGTTTTCCGTGCATCTCTCACAAACTTTGAAGGACAGCCCCAGAAAATTAACATACAGTAAATTGTCTTGTTATAATCTTCAGTTCCAGCTATTACTAGACATATATCACATATTAGCATACCTTTACCACTTGTTTGGCAGAATAAATTCTAAGAAAAGAGAATTAAAGAAAAAAAGCAGAAAAGAATAAAGTAATTTTTTTTCTTTGAGTTATACTTCTCTTTGATTAAACCTCTTCTAAAAGCCTGTCAGGTACTGTAATCCTTCAGGCTTTCATTCTTTATAACTGGATATATTTCTGCCCATGCAACCACAGCTGCTGGATTGAGGATGGCTGCATCTCTCACCATACAAGTGCAGTGCTTAGTCTGCTGAAAAATTCACCCCACTTTACAGTTCTGTTTAATCTTCAGATCTGAAGTGCTGAATCTTTAATATTCAAGTTTCATTTTGTAAAGACTTACTTTCTAATCTTTCTTGTGTAGAACTGAACATTTCAAGCTAAACTGAAGGAAACTGAGGCAACGTTTCCTTCCTGAGCGTGGAAGGAAAGAAAATCAGACTGCACTTTTACTCTTTTTCAAGAACAAGCAGTACTGCTGCTAAAGACAGTGACAATTGCTAGAGGCAATTCTGGTAATTTCCTCCAGGGAGGTTTCTTCCAGGATCAGTTTACAGTATGACCTACAACATGTAGCTTGGCATTGGAAAGGATGGCAAGGACATAGATTGTTTCAAGGGTACTTACAGCATAGTCTATATTAAACTGGCTGCTTCCTATTTGCTTTCATGTTTATAATCAAATTTGAAGTGTTTTCATTGCTTCCAGTAGTTCAGTCTTTAATATAATTAGATGTAGTAGTTAAGCTGTTTGATGTTATATAATGTAGAGGTTTTTTCTTTAAGCTTTATCTTTAAGCAGGCAAAACAAATTCAGAGTTTATCCAAACAAGCAGAGCTCCCACAAGGCAATTCAAGTTATACTCAAATTAGAGATATGCTAGAGGCAAACTGATACTGTCCTTCATTAAAAGTCTGTTTGTGGTTCTGGATGCTTGGCATAACCATTCTTTGTAATGTAAAGCATATGTCTTGAGGTGGTAGATACATATGGCAGGATTGTCTCCATATAAATTGGATTAGAGTCCACATAATTGAATAAAAATCCTCCTGATGCATGTTTTCCTGTGCAACGGTCTGAAGATTTCTATTTGCCATTTTGCATGGGCATTGCTATGATGGCAATATGAAGAAACTATGACATGAGAACAGTACAAAAGGAACATCATAATAAGAAGTAATATTACTGAAAACTAAACATATGGCACAATGGATTTATCAGCATCTTAGTAGCTGCTCACAATTCAGCTGAATCAGCATCATCATTTCTTATTCTAAGAAAGTGTTCAAGTGATTTAAGAATTGCTCTCTGGATTCTGGATTAAATGACAGCTGGTTTTAAGTTTTGGTTCTGCTGGATGAGAATCTCCTTTAGATATCTTCTGCAGAAATACCTAAAGAAAAAAGTGGAAGAGCCTCTCAGACTTCAGCTTACTGCTTCTGCATGAGGAAATCTCTTTCCAAGTTCTTTTCCTGTTGCTGTCATGCTTAGCTCTGCCTTTATGTGCAATGATTATACTTTTGTACTGCCAGCGGCCAGATGCAGCCAGAGGTTTTAATGAGCATGGGTTTCCATTGCTTGGAGATCATTGTGGCTACTATTCTTCTAATTGCCGTGATTAATCCTCTCCTTCAGGTGTCCTTCAGAAAGTAGATTTCATAGGCTCTAACATAACTTTGAACCATCCATCTCAGCTGTTTCATGCCTGATTGCATGGACAGTTCTGTGTTTTGGTAGATTGCTTTAAGATTATTTTAATTGCAAGGCAGTAATACTTACAAATGGCTGTTATAACACATCACTAAGTCTTGAAGTACAGGGTTGTTTTGTCTAACTGGACATTGCTGATTGACTAGCATCCAATACTACTTGTCTTTAAAACTTTTTAATTTAGACCTTGTGTAGCCTGAGAGCTTGACATCTTTTTTGGCTACAGTCTTCCCTCAACAAGACAGCAGGAGCAAAGGTTTTACGCTCACTGCTCCTTCAGTATGTGTCAAAACTGGGAGAAAGCATTATCATGGCTCCATCTGTCTTCACTCCTCTGCCTTTCTGGAGCTCCACTCTTACTGGAACTTGAAGTGCTCAATAAAGACTGCAAAAAATCCCTAAGAAAATGAAATTTCTGCAGCAAATTTATGTCTGTTCTCTTAAGAGAGTGTACATTCTCCAATAGTTAGAAGTAAGATAATACAGAAACAGAGCATGTATGCAAGTTCATTTCCCACAATCAATTACAAAGCAAGTGAGTATTCAGGTCAGTGTAATACAGTGAGACTTTACACTCTCCCTGCCATCACAATGGCATGTGCGAACACAGTGATACATGACCAGGCTATGAAGTCTTGATCATGTGTTCCTACCACAGGGGTTTTTTTTACTGCCACTTCCAAGAGCTTCAGTATACTCCATAGGAAGTCTTACATGTAAAAATGAGGAACAATTTTTTGTAGTTGTTAATATCTAAAGCTGTACAAGATATGGAAGAAGATGGGCATGATTTTTTCCCCACATGAAAATGGTGATCCCCAAAAGTCACAAAAAATGCCTCTGTGTTTGCTTATGAAATGTGGAAGAATATAAATTTAATTATTAAAATCAAATCCTTCCCTCACTTTAAAATATCCCTTACTTTTTCATAAGCAGGCACTCTTTTGAGAGAAAACAATTTCTGAAAAAGTTATTTTTACTAGTAGCTTTACTTAGGTTTTTAGTAGTAGCTTTAGTCAGGTTTTTGTTTAAAATCACATGCTTCTGCATAGAAAAGGTCTTGCTACTTACATTGTGAATGCTGCAAAAGCAGAGTCCTTGTTACACAGTTTTCACATTTCCTTTGAAGTTCGTTTTTTTCTTACAAATATAGAAATTTTACATTTCTTCCAGTCCAGACTTCTGCAGCTACTGTAAGTAATTCCTTAGCCTTTACATATGGTTGTCTATGGTTTGAACCAAAGTTAGTGTTTTCTCTTTTTATTTATGTTTTTCTTTTGTCTTGTGAATAAGCTTCTAAAATAACTTTAATGATTCCAATTGGTAGCTCCCCTCTGGACTTCTTCTACTTCATACATACAGTTTCACTAATTAGGGAATCAGGCATAGTTAGAAAACCCAAAATAAGCAAATAAATGTGCACTGGTATCCTTAAGAACTTCTTATTGAGGCAGAAAGGGAGACAAAAACTTTTCTACTAACTGAAAATCCACTTGAAAATTCCTGCTGTTGCACCCATTTCTCCATAGAGTGCAACTTCAACCTTGGTCCCATGAAAAAGGAATCTCTTTTGAGCACACCAGTGTGGCACCTGAGAGTGTACCTTGTGGATTCTCAAATGTAGATGCAAAACAAATTTGACCTCCAAAGGAACCCCTGAAGTACACCAAATTACTAATATAGACAAAATATATATGACCCACACCGTACCAGATGCAGCCATGACCTGGTTAGATGGACAGAGAAGGGGATTTTTGGGTAGGTACAGACCTCTTTTTATTTATTTTTCTCTTACAAACATGCCCTTGACCCATGTGCAGCATGTGTCTCCCTCTAGTGACTTGGATAATTTAATACATTGCATTTGCCTGTGACAAAGATGCTGCAATTCTGAATTACCAGCTCATGCAATAGAAGCTTGAGTTTCACATCAAGAGGTTCCGGCCTCAACCTCTGCAAATAAATTGCCTGGAGTTGCTGTTATTCAGGGAGGAGTAATACGAAGTTAGAATTGAGGGCTTTGATTTCTACCAAAGGTAGGAACCATAGATTTAATGTCATTCTGCATATATTATTTCACTTAGGTCTGTCTGTGATTTCAGTTCTACTGATTTAATAATGCATACTTTTAAAAAGGGAAAATGCCATTGACTTCAAAGGACCTTTGGCTCACATCCTATGTGAGAAACATTCTCAAAATGTAAGTGCTATTATCTTCGCTGAAACCTGCTGCATTCCATAGACTAACGTGATATCAATTCACAGGAGAGTATATGCCTTCAGTCAGACCACATTTCTTGAAAAGTTCTTGTTCCTTAAAGTTGCATATAAGGGTTTCACTGCACTAAGGTCAAACCATCTTATTTCTAATATTTTAACATCCCTAGAGCTATTTTCAAATAATAAAAGTTTGCTTCAATTGTCCTTATGGAATCACTTCTGAACTGTTCAATGAGATTCAGGAAAATAGTAATGGATTTTTTCCCTTTGTCTATTGATAAGAGATAATCTATTGGTGCAAATAAAGTGGTTTCATAGAAATGGTTTTATAACAAAATGTCATAAATCTAAAATGAAACAATATTAGTTCAGTTAGATGCAGTTACAGTCTCTCTTTGGTTATTTTCTCTGACAGCTTGTTTAGGATCGGGAACTCTAAAAAACTTTCTATTATGTATTGGTACAGCTTTTCTATCCACTTTGACCTGTTTTATAAAAAAGAACCACATATTGTTGTATTTATTTGGTCTTGGTTAGAACAGATTTGTTTCATTTCTTCCTAGAGAATCAGATTTTAATAACTAGTTATTTATTTTCAGGACACTCAGTTAAGTTTGTTAAAGCACAATTTTTCCATGAAGATGAAAAAAAACTGATAAATTTTTCATTAATTCCAATAGTGATATTTACTGCAGCATTGCCAAAGCACTGAAAAAAAAAATACTATAGGTGAACAAACAGGCTTTTAATTAACATGTTATTGTTATTTTTTTAGCAATAGTTAAGACAGGCTGAAGCAGTCTTAACTACAGTTCCCTATCTGATCATACAGACTTGGTTTGGTTTTATATAAACTCAGGCAGCAAAATCAGAGAGATGACTAAAAGCACATCCAGATTTGACCAACCTATTTGCAAAGAAACATACTGAGAAGAGCAGTATCTTCAGTCACTGCAGTGATAGGACAACTCAGACATTTTATATCCTCAGTGAGGCCCAATAAGCTGTGCTTCCTGTCAGTCTAACGTAATGATATATTAGACATTTACTACCTTTGCCAAGAGATATCTTATTGAAACATGTGAAAAGAATAGCATTTATCTTTTTTTTTTTTTTTTCAGAGTAGAAATAAAAATTTTATGTTTTGTGCAGTGCTACTCTAAACCGGGAATTGTCTGTCCACTGACTACAAAGAGCAACTTTTTACCAGCAGGCTTTTTAAGCCTATGGTTTTGCTCTCTCTAAGGCTGTTTTGTATTAAAGCAATGAGACTAAATAACTAATGAACAATATCTTGCGAAGAGTAAAATGAAGTGAAGCAAGCACCGTTTTAAAGTGTATAATTTGCTGCATATCCCATAATTTCTAAACTAGGATTCACAAGAAAAATGTTTAGCTATCTAAATGAAGTGTCTAGTCTACATTGGATAAAGTTAACCAACAGAGAGAGGCAAATCCAAGGGCATTTCATTTCATTTAAAAATAGGTGGAATGAGTGGCTGGCTCATCAGGGAGTTTCTGTAGGATATCTCACCTTTGATTATGGAGAGATCCTCCAGCCCATCTTGGACTGGAGCAGCTTCGCTGTTAGATGCTTAAAGTCAGCTGGACAAGCACCACCCATAACCATAATGTCCAGGTGTTCAATGTCTTTATTAAAAACATATCTGCTTTTATTAAACATGTTGAAAGAAAAACATCACAGTAAGGGTCAAGTTCTTTTTTAAAAAAGCTTGAAATTCTCATGATCAGAGACATCTAAAATTTACATATGTGATTCTCTTATCTTAGCTGCAGATAGTAGAAGGAAGAAAAAAATCACATATTTGTGTTTTCATCCTTGTAGTATCTGTGTGTAGCAATATGTGGCACCTGACACATCTTGTTATATAATAGAACTAAACTAGGAACAAGGCTCCTGCTGACTTTTTTTCTATGAAAGAATACTTCAAATAACGTGCAGCTTTGAAGCAGCTGGTTGCTCAAGTCACGACTCAAGTGGTGCCTGAGTATCTGCAAGGATTCACATATATCTGTAGTGGCTGACTCATTTCCAGTTTTATATACAGATATGTGCGTCACATCTTTGATTAATGGTACTGGTGGTGAGAAAGATAGTATTCAGGAGAAACCCTTGAGGAGGTCACTGCAGTCATAATCATTTGAAAGGCAGAGTCTGATGACATACGTAATTATTATAATTGCTTTGAATTTTCCTGACTTGAAATACCTTATTTGGGAGGCAAATTGTACAGAGTTCTCAGATGCAAAGGGACTAATCTGAGATTTCAGTCTAAATTGAAGATTTTTCAGTTCTGTAGAAGTGCCAAGCACAGTATTTCCCAACAGAGGGACACAGTGTCAAAGATCAGCTCGGCAAGCGCGAGCTGCTTCCTGCCTGAAGTAAACTCCTTGCGGATGTTCTTACATAAGCAGCAAGACTATGTTTAACAAAGACGATATTCTGCATGGAGTTTTCTGTTTTGGAGAAGTATCTGTACAACGTCACATAGATTTCCAGTATTTTTCTCAGCTCAGATCAGTTTCTGCTACGTAGCATCACCAGGGTTTTTCTTCTGGATATTTGTAAAACACTGAATACTGTTTGGTATTTTCCATTCAGCAACTGTTAGCTAGGAAATACAAAAAGGCTTTTCAATCTTCCCCTGCTTTGGAGTAAGAGGGATGGGCAAAGGCATCTTGGCAGTAGGACCGCATGTGGATTTTCAGTCATTACAAAGGTGAGTCCATGGCCAAATGCCAGAAGATTCCTGCTGTTTGAAATATGAGAGAGCCCCTTCCAGACAGCTGCCTGCATGCTCCTGTGCCTGCCAACAGCAGGTGAAAATCAGTGATAGATGGAAGGCGTTGAATTGGCTCCTCTGTGTCTTCCTTAATCGAGTTTTGGGATCTATACTTCAAACAACGTTACTTCTAAAAGATTTTTTCTTAATTCAGTTATTAAAAAATATATCAAATTATCTCATGGCAGGATATATTTCTCAAAATAAACATTAAAGTTGAAATTAAGGCTAGCAAATCTTATTAGTCTCATGTTCAATAGTCTAGGCATGGAAATGAATAAAAAATGTGGCAAAACATCTTACAGACTTTGATTGCTGGCATCTACTAGCTTATGGAGCAAAATTGTGTATAGTTAAAGTTTAATGCCTGAGTTCTCTTGTAATTGCACTGATTTTAATAGCAAATTATTGTTTCATGGTAATGTGATCCAGATCCTACAACTCGAAGCATTAGATGGGCAAATTGCATGCTACCTCAAAAAACTTTGCTTGCAGTGAATAGAGAGAAATTAATCGCTGTAAAGTTTTTAATATTCAGCATTGATCATGTAATTAGAGAACAATCAAAGCACAAGAAAAAAAAATAATGTTACTTGTAATATATCCTCTGGGGATATATTTATTTTAAATAACACTTTAAAACCAAATAGACCACATCATCTGTGCTGGCTCATTGGCTTAAAAGTTAATGCTGCTTCTCATGTGCAACAGAGCAGGAAATCTGTCAGTGAACACTGTAAGAATTATCAACAATCTTAGGCAATACCTAATGCTAACTGAGTAAATAAGGACTTTGTAAATATAATATGCTCTTCAGAAACACACTCAGGGAAAATGAGGGGAGCAGCCTGAAGGAGGAGAAACAAGATGACAACAGAATGCTACATCCTGTATTTGCTGGGATAAACAGTCTCATTCACTTGCAAATGAGGAATGAATGAAAGGAATTGTTTTTTAAGAAAGATGATTGTGAGGTTATGTGTGAAAACAAAATTTTGGTGGTTTTCAATGAGAAGTTTTCAGATTAACTCTTCTGGCACAAAAAATATCCTGTAAAAAATACTACATTCTTTTTCTTTCTTGTCTTCATATGTAGTTCTAAAGATAATTCTTCAGCAATTTGATCTATTACATCTAAATGCTAGTGCTTTGTCTGTTCTTCTGTTACATAGCAAAAGTGCATGAATGAAATAGGAAGAATATTTCAGGTATTTTATTTCAATGATAATCAGAATATTAGGTGATATTCATGCAAATAATTAAATGGCAAAACTCCACCCTTGAGAGAAATCTATCCCCCTACAACTTCCTCACCTTGTCTGTGCAGAGCCAAAGCCTATTTTGAGTACCGTCTGTTTCCCTACATTTTCAGAAGAAATGTATTTGGTGCTTAGGATGAAAGCTTATTCTTAATGCATATATATGTATATAAACATCCTATTGAACGTGCCAACTTAAAATAAACTTATCATAATCCACATTAATTTGTAGAGTAAAAACTCAGAAAAACTACAGACTTTTTAAGAAAGCTAAACAATTCAAAATTGATTCTTTAGGGGCGTATGATTCAACTACTTTCTATATTCATTCTATTCCCAAGATGAATATATTGTTCTGACAGATCTTATGACTTGAAAAATCACATACTTGAGTTAATGTCTGAGTCCACCAATGCTGAAATGTAATATAATAATGAAGTCCCTAGTGTAATTAAATTTTATGAAACTCAGACATGGTCAGGGGGCTCATGTATTAAAAGGGAAAGGTCAGTGACATTCTCTTTTTTTCACAAAGTAGCTACTAAATTGCCTTAGATTGGAAGAATACTGTGTATTCAACATAATCCTCTAGTAATCCATAGGGATTTTTTCTTTTCCTTTCCAATGGAGAGGCCATTTTTGTGCATCCTCTATTGGATGATGCAGTTGAGCAGTGTAGAGACACTGACCAGACCATCCAGCCTAACTAGTGCAAGTGCAGGCTAACTCTGGTGCCTGCCAGAGGGTATTTAAATGTGTTAACATGCCATCTTTCTTCTGCACAATCTTCTTATTCCCAACTACTTGCAGCTGAGGGACTGCCTAATCTAAAAGTGCTGTCTACACACCTCACAGCAGCAAACCACCCATGAATGCTGCTGGCTACTGCAAGACGGACTACTTCTCAGGGTTTATTTCCTTTCAGGCTCTTAACCTGTAGCACATGCGAGGAGATACACCCTAAATACGTGGTCTCTTTAGACTCATTATGTGTTGCCCATGTGTATGGGCCACACATGCCATGACTGCGTGGTAACCACTCAGTCTTTTCACTAAGATAAATCACTCTGAAGTTTATACATCAGACTTTGTCTTGTAAAAAAAAAAAAACTTGTCCTGTCAAAGCAAACTTTCATTTTCAGTGTCCTCCATAATTTTGTTGTCTCATCTTTTTCTCTGTGGTTCTTCTGTCCATATTTCTAAACACTGCAATGAAGGAGGTACTAATTAGACTATCAGCTGCATTATTGCTACTCTCTTATTTTAGATTAGTGCTTTTCAAGATTTGAATATAAATGTGCATTCTCAAGATTTGGGGAAAAACAATCATCTGACTTAAAGCCATGGTACAGACCATGCAATGAGTTTACAGTTTTTAGATTTTTTTAGGGAAATAAGTTGCTATGAACAGAAGAAATACTAAAAAATGTACTGTATAGAAGATGGCAGAGGGGCAGCTTTATTATTATATACTAAAACCCTAAAAAGAGTAGTGAGATGCACAAGTTAATAATGTTAATAGACAAATAACGACATTTTATGAGCAAGCAGAAAATTATCAACTGTGTTTGAACTAATAAATGGCAGTTTTGTTATCTGGAACAAAGACCAATCGGGGAAAAAAAGGGCATTAAGAGAAAGACAGGATTTTTTCAATTACTGTAACTGACTTAGGCACCTAAATATAACCTAAAATAACAAACATGAACCTAAAGGGTCTACTTGTGTTTTCAGGAATGAGAAAGAGTCTTGTTTAAAGGACATTTCAAAGCCGAGCTCCTGCTGTTTTGAAATTTTAAAATTTTCTTTCCCAGGTGTTAAAAGAGGAGTCCTATTGCTTCTAATGCATGATACATTTTAAAGTAAAAATTCATTTAACTCAATTTTTTTACAGTCTATTATTAATCAGTTGAGTGTCTCTAAAATATTTTGCCTAGTATTATGTAATGAGAGTATGCTCTCTAAAATAAAGGGAAGCTATTACAACAGCTAAAATACATTAAGGATCACCTATGTAAGTAAAGTAAAACACAAGGTCATATTGTTACTAACCTAATTATATTTAAAAGTTATTGCAGTTAGACTACTCAGTACACAGAATTAAGCAGTGCCACTGGTTAGCATTACTGCCTTTCCATGCAATGGTAATAAACTGACTATTCAGCTGAAAGAAATCTGACATTTTTTTATTTGCCCCTGATATTTAAAAGTCATGCCTTGTTCATTCACTTATTGATGAAATATGTAAGGAATGAAATCTGGAAAGGTTAAATTATACCTTAAAATCAAATCAAAGAGAAAAATCCAAATATCCATTCTGAAGAACTGGGTTACTAATTGGGTTGTCTGTAGGTACAGGCATTACTCGACTGACTAATCTGATAGTTTATTTGGACTAGTGGTTGAATCCAAACTAAAAGTAAGAGGTTTTTTTTATTATTCGTTTGTTTTGTGATTGTATTTTTTTTTTTAAACACATCTTTATAATGTATGAAGACTTCAAAAATACGTCTCCAGTTTTCCAGGTAGACTCATTGATGAAGATTTGAGTTCATACTGCAAAAAGAAAGCCCCCAAAGCCCTCAAAAGTATTTCAGACTTTTACAGTGTATCATGAAATAGAAGCAGCTGAATTTTTATTTTCCCATTCAGGTTTAAAGAAAGTTTCTATCGTTATTCTCAGTGGGAGAAAACTCTAACTGCCAGCTGCATGCTGGGAGTTCCTGGCTGAAAGTTGACTGAAGGGTGGAATAAACCTTCCTTTTACCAATCTTTGTTAAACATTGGTTTTTTACCTATGTCTGAAACACAGGGCTGTATTTATCGTGGGTATCAAAGGTGCTCTTATTTAACCACAAATGACATCTTGCAAGAAGAAAATAGAAGGGCTAATTGTGGCAGAGGTAACAGATATAAAATTGTAGAAGAGAATCACTAACTACCTTCAAGAAGACTGTTCCCCAACTGGAGTGGTTGTGAAATATATCAAGGGAAGTGAGAGAAAGGTGACTTCAAACATCAAAGATAAAAATTCTTTCAATAGAAAGCTCCATCTGCATGATGTTGAAGCCCAGATCACTAACTACTCCACTGATTCAAATCAACTGGCTAATGCAGATCAGTCAGTCAAGGTGATTTACTCAAGCTGAGGCACTATCCCAGAATGTCTTTCTGGAGGACAAGCATAAGCAGACATAATATTAAACATGATATCTAGAGCAGTGCTCCCCAGAAGGATTAAGACTTTATTAGGGAAGTTAGAAAGGAAACTACTGTAGAAACAAGACATTCACCCTATTTACACTTACCTTAGTGTTTCAATCAGTCAGTCTTCTATAAAGATAAAACTGTAAGACTTCAGGACAAACTTGGAATAAAACTGCCAGAAGAAGAGAACCTGTGATTATTGTTGACATCAATGTATGAAAATGTTCTGTGTGAGTCCTCAGTGAAAGGACAGACATGGTACCTGAGTTCCAATGCATGCAATTATTCATAAATATAATCTTGAGGATGATTCTAAGCATTCAACCATAAGCCTGTCAACAGTTCCTCTAAAAGTGACCCAAGGTGATTTTCATACTTGGGTCGGTGTTCATTTTCAATAAGCAAAAGCATGAAATTACCTAAAATACACTCTTGAACAAATTTCAGAGGTTCAAATAAAAAGTAATGAAAAGTACTACCAGTAGAGGAGAGTTTTTATCTTTCTTAACCAAAACAAGGTCCTTCTCATCCAAAAGAAAGTTCAGTATTCTCAACATTTCAAAGTCATTTCTAAACCCCTGATGCTTTGATTTCAGAAATTTTCTTCCGATTTCCAGCTTAGCTGTAATAATGGCCTGGCTACACCCATTTGTTTTACGGCCAGTGTTGTCCATTAGATTAAATTGTTTTCTTTCCCCGGTCTGCACCGCCCTCACAGAAACAGTGACGATATCCCATTACAGCCTTCTATTTACTGGTCTAAATAATACAAGTTCTATTAGTCTCTCCTTATATGAAACACTTCCCATTCTTCTGATCAGATTTTAGGGCTTTATATTTAAACACAAGGAAGAGAAAGGACACTGATTCCCACAAACACACAATTAGGCTGAAAGAGCCTAATGATAGTGTCTTCATTCAATGAAATAATAACATAGAGCCTTTTCAGCATTTTGGTTTCATAAGATATTTGGATTTATGATGTCTTAGCTATTTTGTAGAGTGTTATAAATAATAATATTTCTGTGATAGAATTTGACAAGTTTAATGAAAAGAGTGATGAGGGGTTCATAGGGCTCTTTGTTAAGCAGCTTTCATTTATATGAAATATAAATAAACACAGAAATTAATAATTTTTCAGCATTGCCCTATGGATCAGTTGCATCCTAATACAGTGATCTAATGAATAGTAATGAAGTGCATTTTGTAAGATACTTTATCTCAAATTAGTCACCATGTCGGCTGGACTCCGTGTCTCAAAGTAAATAGTTTTAACCCATCTGTATGAGAAAACAGCTGCTATCAGCCATTGTAGGAGGGAGAACACGCCAGAAGCCAGTGTATGAGTGGTGCTTCTTGGCTATCTCAGGGGTATGATGCCTTCTCATTTAAATGCACATGTTCTGAATTGTTGCGAACACAGTGCCAACGTATAAAATACCGACACATTGGCCCCTTCCTCCCTCAATTCTGTGATGGATGGAGGTATCCAAGGGTAGTAATTTCAGAAATTGAAACACCATTTTGTATCAGATTTAGGAACAATTAGATTGTGACAAATCTGTTGACAACTTGCATGTTGTCCAAAAGTGAAACTTTCTAGAGGAGACAGTGTGCACGTACATGCAGCATATCTATAGAATAGGCAAAGCTTGAGAGCATCGTGCTTATACAGGCTCCCAGGAGAGAGGTGTGCCTATGGTAGAGGAACAGGAGAAACAGCAGATGCAACCCAAGATTAAGGCTCGCCCAAAATTGATTCCTCCAGTAGATTCTACCACATGGTTGGTGAAGCAGAAATCTGGAAAGGCAGCTATAGTTAGGTGTCAGTGCAATGAATGAATAGCCATTGAATTTTGTGTCTGACATCTGTCATGTTTTAACCTCAGCCAGCGACTAAGCACCACAGAGCTGCTCGCTTACTCCCTTGCTGGTGGGATGGAGGAGAGAACTAGAAGAGCAAAAATAAGAAAACTCATGGGTTGAGATAAAGACAGTTTAAGAGGTAAAGCAAAGGGTGCACACACAAGCAAAGCAAACCAAGGAATTAGTTCACTACTTCCCATTGGCAGGCAGGTGTTCAGCCATCTCCAGGAAAGCAGGGCTCCATCACATGTGATGGTTACCTGGGAAGACAAATGACATCAGTCCAAATGTGCCCCCTTCCTTCTTCTTCTCCCAGCTTTGTATGCTGAGCATGACTTCATACGGGACATCCCTTTGGTCGATTGGGCTCAGCTATCCCAGCTGTGTCCCCTCCCAAATACCAGCCTACTTGCTGGTGGGGTGAGGTGAGGAGCAGAAAAGGCCTTGACTCTGTGCAAGCCCTGCTCAGCAGTAACCGAAATGTCCCTGTGTTACCAACACTGTTCTCAGCACAAATCCAAAACATACCCCCATACCACCTACTGTGAAGAAAATTAACTCTACCCCAGCCAAAACCAGCACAACATCCTACGTAAGCAAGGTTTCACAAATTCTGCTGGCATCAAAAGGCACAGCTGATAAGCACATGATCTATAATGCCAGGTGAAATTGTAGGCATTAGTAACCAAGAATCAGAGTGACTGAAATGTCAGTAAGACAACTGGACGCCTTGATGCAGTAGCAGAATTGAGCTTACAAAATTGACCTTGTACCTGACAGATGACCTGTGACATTTTCTCACAGGTATGCTACCTGGCAGGGTCTTGCTGCACACATCCATCTACTGCTGAGCTGAGGAGACACAAAGACAGGACAAAATCTCTGCTTATACATGGCTTAAATTAACACACGTGCACAAGGTGGCTTTAGCCACTTGCAGGTTCTCCAATATTTTTTTCAGCATGATCCTATGCACTGTGTAGACAGTGGAGGAAAAGCCACTATCCCCCTGCAGACACATGTATATACTAGTTTTTACAAACTCACATGTGAAGTGCTGCATCCTGATTATCTGATTCTGCTGGAAGTCTTCCAGATTGCTTTTCTAATCCCTCTCTTAACATCAATGTTACATCAGTCTTATCACTGACGTACTTTATTTGTGCACAGAGACAGGACTCCAATATCCAAATAGGATAGAAGGGAAATATTGGAAAGGAATAGAATGTAATTTTTTTTTCTATAAATGCCATTGAAATTCCTACTCCAGGCTCAAGTAATAAAATTAATCCCAGTGTATGGGCTTTCCTCATTGCCCTGTTGTTCAATGCAATCCTATCAGAGAACACATAAAAGGAATGTCCAAGAAAATGTAAAGTTGTATAGGTTTCACGGGTTCCATGTCTTGTCCACAGCCGGGAAACATCTCTGTAGGCTTTCAAATTTATTCAAACGTTGCTATTTACTACTTAGTATTTTGTGATGCAGATAGCGAAAAAGTTCAAAAAGCATGCTAGCACATTTATATGTAAAATATGTGGTACACATGCAAGAGACCTTATATAAAACCAGTTGACACTTTTCAGGACTTACAAGTTGACTTTGGAACGTAAGCAATCCTCAAAACTGGTTTTATTCTAACTTTCAAACAATTCATTACATAGCAAGTAAGTTAAATATGCATGACTTCCACTTTCCCTCAGGGCATGGGATTTGATAGTCAGAAATAACCTCTCTTGGTTAGAATAATTTCTCAAGTGACTGTTCCGTGAATACAATTTTGATTTGAGATGTGATTAAAAAATTACAGTTCTATGCAGGTGGGGAGGTAAGAGACCATGAGAGCCAAAAATCAACATAGTTTGAAAACGTACTGTAGCTCTTCATAAATTATAAGGTTTGGTAATTCAGAATTGAGTTTGTCTTCTATGAGGTAGAGAATCCTAATGCTGCAGCTGGATGAAACAGAGCCAGCTCTCCAAATATCTGACGAGCTTTCCACCGTCATACGTCCACCTGGGTTTCCCATGACCTTTTTCCTAACTGGTCTACTACTAGCTATGAATTACAGAGAGATACAAACCCCAGTCAGACATATTAAGTGAATTAAATTCTAGCCATATTTACATAGAAGAGTTTTCCTTACTGCCTATATTGAAATCTCGTTATTTATATTTTTCTAATGCTGTATCTTCCAGGTCTTTTCCAGATATGTTTCTCTAGGTGCATATCAGGCCAAACATTTCTTACCAAAAATAAATGTCAGCAAGGTCTCCAGATAACGCAATTGGTTTTTTTTAAAGTGATTCTTAGTGAAAAATGGGATTTCTGCAACTTGATTTGCTCTTCTCCTGCAGTTTCTAAGATGATAGCATGAGCAACTCTTGCTTTCTTTCCCACTTCTGTGTTTTTCAGGGCCATGTAAAGTTAGTACAATCAGCTTTTTATTGCTTTAATGAGATGGGTGGCTGTCTCTTCTCCCAAGTAACAAGTGATACGATTAGAGGAAGTGGCCTCAAGTTACTCCAGCAGAGGTTTAGATTGGATATTAGGAAAAATTTCTTCACCAGAAGGATTGTAAAGCACTGGAACAGATGGCCCAGGGAAGTGGTAGACTCACCATCACTGGAGGGATTTAAAAGACATATAGACATGGTGCTTAGGGACATGGTTTAGTGGTGGAGTTGGCCATGTTAGGTTAGCAGCTGGACATGATGATCTTACAGGTCTTTTCCAATTTAAATGATTCTATGATTTGTGTTAAACTTTCATTGTTCATACGGTACCACAGTGTTCCAGAAGTACTTCTAGGGGCACAGAAAAACTGAGAGGCCTGGCAGAGACTGGTAAAATGAATGGCTCTACAGACAAGAGAAACAGTCTCCAAAACATCATGTAGGTCCTGGTAGAAAATGAATCTGAAGACTTGGCTTGGGTAGCAAAAATGAGGAAAATACTGAGTCATCAGACATTTAGGGCAGAGTTGGAACCAGCTTCTGGATGCTGGGGTTGGGATAGAAGTCCAAATTCTGGCAAGTTGGATGGTTGGAAATGCATTTAGGTTCAGGGATAAGTCTGTACATAAAATTGTTGTGCTGTTGAGATGATCTGTGCTGCCTATATAGAGAAGCTGAAAATGCTTCAGGCAGTCTATTACTTATTTTTGTATTTTCCTAGATAGTCGTAAAACAAAGCAGAAGTGCTGAAGAGTCACTTAATATTGTTGCAATTGCTTAGTGTCCATTTTCCTAAAACATAGTAAAAAACAAACTCAACTGAGATACACAAGGTTCTTAACTATTCTTGTTCATGGATTTTATTGTTTAGTTTTTAAAAGGCTGGTTTCCCAAATGGCATTTTTGATAGGTTACTTGTGCTTTTATTGTGTTATGTTGGATAATTCGGAGAGCATCTTGGGTAAAGTATTTCTGAGCTTTAAAACTTTAAGATGTTTTTTCCTATGGGTGTCTGAAATATACTGGCCTGTCAGCTACTAGTCATTGTTATTTAGCAAGTAGCCCAGAAAGCAGCAGGGCCTAGTTTGATAAAGCAATCAATTCCCTGAATCCAAATATGACAACAAGTAATTCTAAGCAGTATTCTTTCAGTTATATTGTGATCTCTTAATTTCACTGGAGAATAACTTTGATTTATTTGCAATGAACAGCCTTCATAAAACTCAGTCTGGCAGAGACAAGTAGCAATACTTTTACAGTACTATAACTCTTGTTCTGTGCTCTCTGAAAGAGAGATCAGCCAGTTGAGTATTCAAGACAGCAATCTTTACTCCTGAGAGCTGCATGAATTCCTGCCTAGGTTTTGGTAAGTTTGTAACATAGAAGTCCCACTGCTTGCTGGGGGTTTTTCTCTATTGTAAGTCGTATGATGTTTAAAAGCAGTTACGAGCAAGTTTATCTCAGTATGGCAGTAGCTTGTTACTGCTGTAAATTCAAAGAAAACCCTCTATGGACAATAACAGTGCAGAAAGCAAGGTGAAAGACAAGGAGCTCTGCAATTGTCTGCTTTACGTGTAGAAGAAATGGATGAAGAACTAGGGAATATTGAATTTTAAACTGATTCATACAGGAAAACCAGTTCTGCACATCATATGCAGATTCACAGTCCATATATAAAGACATAAATCCATTTAGATTAGTGGTTTTACAAAAAAATTCGTAATTGCAATATTTGGAGCCACTTTATCTAGGTCATCATAAACTTTATGTTTGGGATTGAGCAAACGGCTTCAGAAGAATTCATCTTAATGTCAGTGCCTGCCTGGCTCCTCTGAGGAATATACAGTGGAATAAAGAAATAAGAACTTTCTTCATTCCCTTCAGTTACCATCTGACAGTAACCTAAAATGTGTGGACTAAATATCTTCGCGTATCTGCTTTTCACAGAGGGAAGTATTTGCATTGAAGTGTGCACTGACAGGGACAGACAGACTGAAGGGATAATTATTATTGATGGCCAATAAATAAAGAACTTCAAGTCAAGCAAGACCCTTCGCTTACACACGTAAAGCCAACTCATAGAGTATGGGGCACTTTCCATACCATAATCACTATTGTGATGGAAGGCCAAGTTTCCTCATCTTTATCACCTACTAAATTTAGTGGAAAGCTAGTGCATCATTCTTTTCAAGACCTTCTGGAAAAGCCAGAACAAATGCTGTGCAGCCATCCTTGTGGCGACATTGTAAATACATCTACCACTTTTGCACTTGAGGCAAATGTTCTGTGAGACAAAACGCATACAACTGACAGATGAGGTCATTTCATTCCTTTTGGACAGTCAGTTACCTAAAATTGAAGAGGTCTTTCACGTAACATGCAGTAAAGAATGAGAAACATGTCTTAGCCATCTTTCCAGATGCATGATTCAAAGACACCAGTCAAGTAGACACTCTTATAGATAATTCTGACAGCCACGAGTCTGGAATGATTAGTGGAAAACAGGGTAACTTTGGCCGCTGATATTAGAGGACAGCTGAAGGAGAATGCAAAGAAAGAGCTACTATTTTGTTAAGATTTGTGTCAGGAGTTTCTGCTGCTTACCAGAAAAGTTATTGTAACGACAGTTTCTTGGGGTTTTTTTGCTCAGGAATACAATGTTTTCCCACAGAACCTGGGCACATATTTATGTCTCTAAAATAACATCACTCAGTCTGGAAGACAGGGTATGGACAGCAAAGTTAGGCATGCTTTCCCTTCAAAATGATGAACGCATATATGAAAATGCAATGATATTTCATAGAAAATGATGTATTACTACAAATATAGGCAAAGAAGGAACTGAATTGGAACATACTTCTGTCAGTCTCATCTACTTTTGATGCATTTCTAATGGTCTTCCGTGCAAAAGAAGCCTTGCCATAATGAAAGCTTCGCTTCATACAAAGCCTGGACAGTGTTTTTGTGAAGTACACAGTGAGCCTTCCTGTGCATGTTTGTCTTTATGTAAACCAGAAAATTAAATTTTAAGAAGAAATGATATGGAATAAAGTGAAAAATTTCCCACTGTATGGTAATTCTGCCCAAGTACTACGAACCTGTACACATTTATGGATTACTAGAAGAAGACCTAATAGATGAACACCTCCAGATACTGATGGAAGACAAACACCTTACCTCTATTAACATGGGGGGTTAATATTCTTATAAAGGTTCTTTCTTTCAGACTTCAGTTTATCAGCCTCCCTATATTTTAGTAGGATAAAGAGCCTTGAGCTCCTAGATATTTTCTCTGCCTTCTGTTCTTTTGAAAAGTAGGAAAAGCTAGGAAGGTACTTTGAATTTATGAAAAAGATTATTAAGATTCAGATGGAACTATGTAGGTATTTGTGTTCGGTTTTACCACAGACGTTGATTCTTCTCAGGTTATAGCATGACCAATAATATCTAGTAACGCTTCAAATTCTACCACTTCTGTATATCAGTATTTGAATCAGTAATATTCAAGAACCAACAATATAGAACAAAGCTATGCATACTCCAAGCACATGTCATGCTGAGAGCCTCTTAAGTGTAAGTTCTTTATATGTCATAGAAGTTTTTGCAGCTCTGTACAAAAAAGTATAGTGATATGTATGGCTTGTGATTAGTCAGGCATACTGACCTCTCAGCTGTTGTTCGTGGGCACTGCGGATAATGGATGAAGTTACAGTTTCTTCTGTATATGCAGCTGAAATGGGGAAAAGGAGGATGACTTACTTGCTTTGGATTAATAATTGTCTCCAGGGCTCATTTATATAAGACAAGAGAAGGTACGAAGGTTATAAATGTTGCTTTATACCTTTTTAAGGGTACAGAGAATAAATTGACTTAGCCATATAGTTTAGTAATGTGTTTTGCTCAACTGCTACAATGAATATGAATGTGTCTATCAAGTATACAGCTTACAGTTTCTGAATGACAAAGCCAAGATAAGCAGCACTCAGAGATTGATAGGAGGCTGAGAAGATTTGAAAATGTCTCTTCCAGGGAAAAGAACACAAAAACAAAGCAATCATTTTCATATTAAAAGCAGAGCTACATTCTCCTTGATGCACATACTGAAGGGAATTAAGTAGTACTCTGCCATGTCTAAGCTAGCTTTAAATATTTACCTTATTTTTTTAAAGCATGTTAAATCAAGATCTCTAGTGGTTTTGTTGTTGAGTTTGTTGTTTGTTTGCTTTTTTTTTTTAAAAAAAAATTGAAAGTATAAGTGAAAAGCAGTGGTTTAAGGATGGACAGTGCCAGGTGTGTGGGAGGCTGACATGAAAAATTCAGAAATTAGAAGTATGCCAGGAAACTAGCTCTTCTTTAACCTCAGTGCCACTTTCTCTTTATATTTGCTAGTTACATAAACTCTTGAAAATCAGATTCTGGAATGGAAACCATCTAAATCTTAACAGCTTGCAGCATCACTGCTACAGGACTAAGCATAAAGACAATGCTGTGGTTTTTTCCACGCTTTTCCTTAAGGATATTTCAGGTATAAAATATTGGCTAAGCTCCTGAAAGAAGTAACTGAATAATTTTAAATAACCTTTCACCTGTACTTAGAGAAATCTCTCTGAAATAAAACCATGATTACCAATAATGGATTCCTCTCAGCTTTATGTTTTCTCTCCTGTTAATAGTTCCCAATATATAACTTGCCTCTTATGACAGCATTTTAGTGCAGCCAGAACTACCGCCAATTTCTGATCCACTGCTAACTCCACATCCTCTCCTGCTATGCTAATGGCTAGACAGTTAGTCTCTATTTTGTATTTATTAATTTTCATTCTCTTCTTTAAATGTAGAGCTTTTTCCTTCTCCCTCTCTCTCTCCTTCCCTCTCTTGCTCCAATGCATCAAGATAATTTTGAATTCTGATCCTGTCCCACATATTGCTTGCCATTCATCCTGTCTTGGAGCTGTCAGCAGATTTCATAAGCAGACTTCCTCTTCCATCATCCAGGTGGCTAAAGGAATTATCAGCTCTGGATGTATTCCCCTGTGACTCCACTTGAGACATCTTTTTGACGGCAAGCCTCTGACAATAACTTCCCAACTAACTGTGTGCCCTACCTGGCTGTGCTTCCATCCAGACCATGTTTCTCTGGTTTGGGGCAGGACTGTCAAGTGGAACAATGCCAAAGTTCTTTTTTAAGTTAAATTTTGCTCCCACCTTAGAGCAGTCATCCTTGTCACATTAGGAGATATATGTATTTTAACATTGCTTTTTCTTGATTGCTTTTTCCATTTTATCTTCTAAGAGCTTATAAATAGATGGTGTAATATTTTATTCAAGAACTAAAAGGTAGCTCTGGTGCCTAGTACATGACCAGTTTGTCTTGATTTTTGTAATATACTAATTTGTTCACTTACCATGGACAAAACCCAGCCATGTTCTCCCCATATTCTTCACCCCATAAGAACTGCTAAAGTCTAGTCACAGTATACATCAGCTTTGCATGCCAGTAAGATCTGTTTCATCACAGTTGACCTTTACTGTGAACCCATACTTTTTTTCTACATGTAAATCAATACGTATTGACATGGTTCGCTAATGGAATACAGAGGAAGCATATGATTAAAACCAAAATCAGAATCAAACATTGTCAGTATTTTTAGAGCTTGAATATGACTCACCTTATAAATGGGTCTTTCTCTGGAATTCAGTCTTTTCAATTAAGCTTTCATCAAGAAAAAAACCTCATCTGTAGGATGACATTTATAGTCAGTACAAAAATTAGAATGAGGGAAATGTCTGTTTCAGATCTGAGATTTAAAAAGCAGTTTGATTTTCAGTAGAGGATATTGACATAAATATTTAGGATTTTCTTCCCACTTACTTTGAAATCAAGACTGCTGGGCCACAGATACAACACAAGCCCGACTCTGACAAAGTATAAAAGCTACCATAAATGGGAAATAAAGAAAGTTATGAGAATCAAGTATGTTCAATGCTATCTGTACTTTCTTGTTCAGCTCAAGATGAAATCATGTTGACCAGAAAAAACCCTATCAAAACCCATTTATCTGGATTAGAATCAACCAGACAAGAAAAATCTGGTACATTCCATGTGCAGAAAATTAATAAATCCCTGAGGTACTTTCTGCTTTTCCAGCTAAACATTGACAGGGCACATAAGACAAAACCCTGACAAGCACATTTCTTTCTTGTGGAAGAACTCACAAATCTGTAATCACATCACCTTGGTGCTTTTTGCATTTTAACTGAGCCTGTACTTTAATCAGTACTGTAATGGGGCCTTCAGGATAGATCTGGCTGCAGGTGTTTGTTGATTTTGTACTGCCTTGTGCTGTCTCCCCCTTCAACTGGCAAAACACATGGAAAGTGTTCCACCTCTTTGTCAGTGCCAAGTTACACAGCGTATCTGAAATCACTGGTAAAGATATATGACAGGGGGAGTTCTGTGTTTGTATGTGGAAGCAATCAGACTTCAAAAAAGTTTGTAAACTATTTTTGTCTTTTAAAATGCAGATGCTCAAATGTTTACATTTGTGCTTGCGTGTCAGGAAGTGTTGAATCTCCTACATTTCACCTGGTGATCACCATTTTGAGAGCTCTACAAATGTTTCAAAAAGATATTTCTTCCAGGTGCTGCATTAGCAGGACCACCTTGAAAACTGTATACCCTCTTCAGAGGCCTCATCTTGCTGAGGGCAGAGAGGGGACGAATTCTGTTGTTCCTCCCATAGCATTCTCTCTGCAAGGGAGAACACAGCCTTCTTAATATCTGAGGATTGAACATAAGCAGGAACTTTTTGCATATCCTGGGCCTCTCTGTCCCTTGGAGACACACTTGCACATTTGGAGGTGAGCTGCATGGAGAAAAAAAGAATCCAGAATTCTTAGTAGGAATGGTTGCTTTGAAAAATTGGGAAAAACTGTATTCACAGCAGCAAGTCTCTTTTATGATTTAGTGAGAAGGCCACAGGCTCTGTTTTAATCCATTTCCGATAGACTAGAGCTTATATGACACTTCACTTTTTCATTCAAGTAATGCATTTTGCTGTCTGCTTACTGCTGAGCTCTTATAAGAAGACGCTGCTCACTGCAGACTGATAAATCTTGCTTTAGCTGGAGGTCTTAAGTAAAGTAATAAAATTTTAGAATTGCTTTAACTCTGCAGTCAAAATACTGGTTGCACCTTTTTTTTTTTGATCTGGCAGTATCTTTGGATACTGCCAGATCAAGGCTTTAGGATATCCAGAAACTCTATAATTGGAAAAGGTTTTCCCGATTAGACCAAAATGGGAGCTCAACATTACAGATTTTGAGAACAGCCTCCATGCTTTTGTGGGGCACCGTGCTGTTCTGGTCAAAGTCAGTAGTCAATACAAGCTCTCTGAAAAGGACAAACCATACCTGGTCTCCATCACAGCACAGCTCCCACCAAAGGAGCATACAACTCTCTGGGGAAAAGCACATTGCTGCAACTGCTGAAACCTCACCATCACAGACATTCACCTGTGAAGGAAGATAATGTGGCGACAGTATGGCATCAGTGGAGAAAGACATCCAGCCTTTGTTACAGCTCTTCAGGCTACTGACTGCGAAGTAAAAACTTCTTCTCTTCCCTTACCCATAGAAGCAGGCTTCAGGCTATTTAGTTTAATCAGTTACATAGCTACAGAGACAATAGATCACACCAGATCCAATCCAATGTCCTTTCTCTGGCAATAAGGAGATGTGGAATAATCTGCCCTAAGGCACGAGGACTTCTCAACCTTCATATTAAGGATGTCACCCTGATGCAGAATGACTATTATTTCTTTCACATTTTATTGGCCTTTACTGCAGCCAGCACAGTATGATCAGTCAGGTCCTTTTTGAACATTTTTTATCCCCCTGTCATTTCAGTGACTGTCCCTATGATTAGATGTGAAGAGGTGGAAACATTTGGACCATGTGCATGCAAGACGACTGAAAAGAGTTTTTTAGCAACAAGGTCAAGGTTACTCTATCCAGTTCAGCAATAAGTGAGCATAAGGTGCATATCAGATATTTTGATATCAGAACAGAGCACACAAATATAAAGTGAGCCTGTTCTAGCTCATCTCAGTTGTTGGCCTGATCCAGAGTTTTCCCACGTGCAAAGACTTCTTGACAGGTGAAAGCTACAGGTCCAGATTACAGCACAGATCGAATATTGGATTTAACTAAATAGTTTCCATAGCAGAAATTTGAAAACTTCATAGAGCTGACCTGCATGATGAATTTCCCCCCTGGCCATCACTGTGGCTCCTGTGGCCTCTGCAGTTGGAAACATTGCCTTGTTTAAAAGATGACCATAGGAAAACCTGCATCCCATTGACACTAGAGAATATTTTAACTATAGTTTAGAGGAAAATTATGTTCTGCGGCAACACAGACCAAAAAGCACCAAACAAAGTGAATATGCATGTGCATTATCACTTAAAATTAGAAAAGCTTGTCCACAGAGGAACTGTAAATGGTAGTTTTTCTCTCTATCAGAAAGATGCTAATATTTCAAATTGCAACAGAAACTGCAAAGTCCATAAGGACAACACAAACTGTCATAAGGTATGGCAATATAGGTTGTGAATAAAGCTAACTGAAAGACAATTATCAACAGACAGAGGAATCAAGAGATTCAGAATTATCTCAGAGTCTCTAAGAGCAGTGCAGCTTTTCCTTTACACTCAGTTCATCTTTCTGCGCTATTTTTCTTTACGTTGTATAATTTTACAACCCCTCCTCCCAAATAAGATTTCATGTTAGACATCAGATGGCATGGACTTCCATCAGGGTCTTCAGAACAGTTATGCCCAGAGGCCAGTTCTCTTACAACTGTTACACCTGATTTTCTCTGTCAGCCTGCCTGCATGGTTCTGCCTTCAAAGATAGTTAAATCAAGGACTGTATACAGAGATAATCCTTTTTCTTCTGTTTTGAACTTACGCCTCTTCAAAGACGATTCAAGATTACTTTTTTTTTTTTTTTTTTCCCCTGCATGTGATATTTACATTATTCAGTCCTGACAGGGGTAGTTTCGAGGGGCTGCCTTCCAGGCTGCTCTCTTATAAGAGTGCACATTTCTGCATGGTTTGCTATTCCTGGACAGCTGCACTCTTCCCAGATTAATACATTTTTTTTTTTTGTCATTTATGATAAATCAATCTAAGCTCCACAGATTTCCATACATACATTTGCTTTACAGCATTTCCCAGCTAGTTCATCTGTGAACTTCATTAATACATAATCCTGTACTCCATACATTCACTTTCCTTACCTGACAAGAAGAGAGTGAAAGATAGGACTTGCATTAAAACTTATAGACTCACTGCATACAGAAGCTCTGCTTTATAACTACAGTCCTTAATTTAAGTCTACCAGGGAGACAAAAACAACACTAACAACAAAAAAACTCAACAACACAACCTATTTAATGAGCAGGTTGATAAACTTAACATACAACATCACAGATCAACAGAACAACTTTTAATTAAAGCTAATTACCTTTCAATTGCTGTCAGAGGTATTTTAATATATTTCAAAAAGGCTGGGAACTATTATCTCAGTGAGTTGTATTTTTCCTGCAGCCTCATGTGTTAGAGAGTTAGCATTTTCCCTGCCAGCCTTTAATACTACATCATCTAGTATATAACTAATAATGAATTTTTCATTTTCATTTTTCATAATAATGAAAAAAGTATGATGATTTTGCCAGTTGAGTATTATAAAATGCCTGGGACTGCACACTTCATCTTCTCTAGCACTGTTTACCAACATCTGCATGAAGGTAGTTTTCAGTTAACACAGATCTAACTTAGTTAACTTACTTTTAAAGTTTTCATGTTTGAAATAAATAAGTTGTTGAGGTTTTGTGCAATTTTGTGCAATTTTGTGCAATGATGAACATGACGTAAGGTCACTAATAATTAATCTCAGTTGCTTTAGAAATATGACTTCTAACATTGACGTCTTAGCCTGATTACGGTCTCCACTGCATCTTACTTTCTTTTCAGATTTTCATTCATGTTTCTAAAATATTACTCATTTTGACAAATTGCCTGTGTAGGGTCAAGAATTACATAGAAATGAAAAATGAAAAAGAAGCATTAAAATATTCTAGGGATATGATATCATTTATCACTTTAGTCTTAAATTTTATTAATTCTGTTTAGGCCTGTGGTGCATAGACACAAAAGGTATTACCTCTCGGACCCAGGAACTTACCCTATTTCCTTGCCATCCTAAAGGATTATAGAGCTTATAGTGGAAAAAATATATTATACTATCAGGCTCTAGCTGTATTCTGACAATACAGAAAACCTTAAATGTAGTAGTGATACTTAGTTGAGTTTAGCCAAAGAAATGCATTTTATTTACTAGTGCAAATAATACAACATTGATCAAAGTCAGCTGTCAAACTTGCTAGAATACAAATACAGCAGGAACATGCTTTTCCTGTGTTTTAACTCTTCTTGTTTGCCTGTGATGAATTATATATTAAAATAAGAATCAACAAGTTTTGAACAATAATGAGATTATTCAAGACAAAAAATGCCATTTTATTCTTTTTTTTCAGTACTTCGTTTTTATTTGACTTCTGTTTTGTCCTTTTCATCTGTGTCTCTACTCAGCATAGGAGATGATTCAGAGGTGGTAAATGAATATGAACTTAAGACTCAAAAGATTATCATTGGGGTCTATCTTGTCTCCCCTAAGATGTAGTGATCCAATTATAGCTAAAATTGCTGAGCTGCCTGGCACTTCCTGCGCTTGTTGAGTACAAGAGATTGTACACAGGTTCTGCAAAGGACAGCTAACCCACCTGCTATGCTTTGTTACTTTGATTGTTTTGTTCTTGCAGTGAAGTTAATACTGATGGAAAGGTGTCAGGTCTGGAAAGCAGCACTTCTGGGAATGTGCACAGCCTGCAGAGCTCCAGGGTGGGATCCTGCACTCTAAACTCGACTGTAGGTTGCCTGTGGTCTGGGAGGTATGCTCACAACTGCCAGTTTGAAACATAGTCTTTTGGTCCCCAAAACACAATTTATGGGTTTGCAACATGGCACAGACCCATTTTCACATGCTGCAATGCCATTTCTCTATGCATTTGGTTGACAAATCTGTGATGTCCTAGACAGAAATCAAATGAGGCTGCATTTGTAGCTCAAGTGTTAAAGGCAATCCTGTGCCACAGAAACACAAGCTTCCCCTCACATCCCTCACTGGCATGACATGAGGATGTCTGACTCATTGTGGATGGTGAGCCTTCATTTATAATACATCCTGCTACCAACAGTGACCCAGCAAACAAGCATTGGATATCCAGTAGTTTGAGAAGTTGTGGAAAGGTGAGACTGATCCAGATGTACCTGGTGGCCCCTAGTTTCACAGGCTAAAACTCCTACCTACTTAAAAAGAGACTGAATTCCCAAATTCATTTCTCACAGACAATGAACACCAATTAGATGCTAAGAGAAGATTTCATTCACTCCTTGTGCAGTCTGGATTTGACCTACTGCGCTAAACACAACAAACCGATGGCCACAGCCTTCATCAGAGTAGTCCCTTTGCTTTTCCACCAACTTTGATATGTTATTTATTTCTCTTCTACCACCCTAACTTTTGATTACCAAATATTTAACTGCTACCATATCTTCCAACAGTATACAAAAGTCCTGACTGGCACCAATTTTTTGCACTGTCTAAAGGAACAGCTTATATGTGGCAAATACTATCATTGTAGCTAAAAATTTGAAACTCAACCTTCTTATTTTTACTATATGCAAAACTTCTCTTATGTGGCTATATGGTATGTTTCATCCAATTATTTTAACTATATTCCTTCTTTGTGGAAATGATGGGTGTAAACAGAAGAAAAAAGTACTGAAAGCCATCAGAAAGAGTATCAGTTTTGTGAGCATCATTATATGCACTTTGCTAACAGCAAGCTGGAGAATAATTGTATTAGCCTCAGTGAAAATCTCTTCAACGAGCAGGCAGGTACACAGAATCAGACATATGGCAAGCTCTATAGGCAAGCTCTATTTAGACATAGAAAAACCCCACTGAAACCAGTGAGTCCACATCAGCCTCTGAATCTCAGCAGCCCAGAGCAGTGTTCACAAAGACCATCTATGTACCAACCTGGAAATATCAACAGGAGCAAAGCAGGTATTCTTTCATTATTAGGAACTGGAAGTTTCCAGTTCTTTTCCTCATTCCTGTGGGAAAGAAAAAAAACAAGAAAGCTGTGATAAGACATAAAACTCCAAAGTATGTTTAAGCTGATACCCTTATTTTGGCTCTCTAAGAACACTGTTGTGAAAACACAGGTTCTGTTTTCTGAAAAATTTCCAGAACTCATAATTTATTTTAAATCTGCCACATAACAACACTGAGACCTTGCAAAAGTTTTAGCAAGAGAATAAACAAAAGAAAGACAAAAGAGTATGAGTCACTCTCCTGCTTAGCTAACACTGCAGTGATTAGAAAATACTTCTGGAAGGAAGAAATTCTAGTGGAAGCCCACACCTCACAAGATTCAGAGCAGGGAGCAGACTGCAGGACTCCTGTGTCCCAAGAGATATGCTCAATTGGCTCCAGGACCACGGCAACTCTGAGCAAAGACTTAGTACCTACATACTATGAGGGTTTAGGCATCTTGACCCTGGAGTTGTCACATAGCTCCCTGTCAAGAAGGAGCACCCAAAGTCACAAGAAGTATTAGTCAAAACTAGCACTCAGTCACCAAGGCGAGTGGCTCCAGTGCTGGCAGGATCCACTGCGGAGTGCTCCAGTGCCATGCACAGGGAGGTTTCCCAGACTGGAGGGACCTCAGCAGTAGCTGAGAGCTGCCAGGAGCCCTCAGCCAAGATTAATGGTAGCCAAGCCCACCTCACCTTTCCTCTATAAAAGAAGTCTTTAAGGAGCACAAGAGACCAGGAGCACCATAAACAAGGTAGGCAAACAGGGAGTGGTGTGTCAGCAAGGGCTCAGCATGGCAGTTCACACAACAGTGTGTGCAGGAAGGGCACTGCCAGCTTGAACAGGAAGCAATAGTATCCACCCAGAAGAAAGCCACGGCTTGTGGAATAAGCTTTGCACCCACCACAATTGATGGAGCAGCCCAAAGCTGTAGTGGGAACAGGCAACCACTCTGGCATCAAGCTGCAGGGTGCACCCTAAATACTGTGTTCAGTTTTGGGACCCTCACTACAAGAAAGATATTGAGGTGCTGGAGTGTGTCCAAAGAAGGGCCATGAAGCTGGTGAAGGGCCTAGAGCACAAGTCTTATGAGGAGCAGCTGAGTGAACTGGGTTTGTTTAGCTTGGAGAAAAACGAGGCTCGGGGAAGACCTTACCACTCTCTATAGCTCCCTGAAAGGAGGTTTGTCTTGGCTTTGGTTCAGGTGGGAGGGGCCAGGATAGACAATGGAACCAGCCAATGGGATATTTGATACCACACTGAGCCATGCCCCTATATAAGGAGAAGGCTAGGCCAGGGTGGGGCTGCTTGTTTTCAACTTGCTTCAGCATGTAGTTTCAGTGCAGTCAGAGCAAGGAGAATTGGCATCTCAGGCACAGGTAGAGTCCTCCTGGTTTCTGTTACTCACTTTGTATATCATTTCATTTAGTGATATTGTTAGTACTGTTTTTTAATTCTCTCTTTGTAGTGTTTTATTGAACTGTCCTTATCTCAGCCCCTGGAGTTTCACCTTTTTTTTCCTCCTGACTCTCATTTTCATCCCTCTGAAGGGGGTGGGGGGGAAGTGATGGGTGAGTGGCTGCATGATGTTTAGCTGCCAGCAGATGTTACAGCATGATAAGGTTGTAGCTAGGTGGAGGTTGATCCATACTCCCAAGTAGCAAGCAGTAGGACATGAGGAAGTGGTCTCTAGTTGCACCAGGGGAAGTTTAAGTTTGCTGTTAAGAGAAATTTTCTTCCCTGAAAGGGTCATAAAACTCTTGAACAAACTGCCCAGGGAAGTGGTTGAGTCACCATCTCTGAAGGATTTTGAAAGACATGCAGATGTAGTACTTAGTGATGTGGTTTAGTGGTGTAGTTGGCAATGCTGGGTTAACAGTCAGACTCAAGGATCTTAAGGGTCTTTTCCAAACAAACCTATGATTCTAAAAGCAAGCAGTAATCATTAAGGTTTTTCTATTACCACCTCCCTGAAATGAGTAGGAACATTTTCAACTAGACCAGGTTGCTCAGAGCCCTGTCTGACCTGACTTTGAATGTTTCCTGGGACAGGGCATCTACCACCTCTCTGAGCAACTTGTTCCAGTGTTTTACTACCTTCATTGTGTCTACCCTATGTCTCTTCTAAATCTGTCCCCTTCTGGTTTAAAACCATTACCCCTTGTTCTATCACAACAGTCCCTACTGAAAAGTTTGTCTGCATCTTTCTTACAAGCCCCCTTTAATTATTGAAAGGCTGCAGTAAGGCCTTCCTAAAGGGGACCTATTACAAGAGTGTGGTTTACAGTGCTTACCTAGTAAATTAGGAGATCCACATTCAGTGTTGTCCTTGAGAAGCATTCACCAAATCGTCAATTTTAGGTGGTTTTGGAATGGGGAAGGCACTGCCCTTCTTTTATGACTCTGCTGCTATGTAGAAGAAATGTAAGTGTTGGGAGGGAGAAAAAAGATAACAAAACCAAAATATATAAATAGAAGGAGATCTGGAAAATTTCTAACTGCCTGCATCTTTACTGAATGGTGACGCCAAGGCTCAAAGTGCCCTCAGTGGAGCATTGCAGGAGGTGCTGCTGACTGGAAGTGTCCAGCGAGAGGGTCTATTCCCACCTGAGATCAAAGAGTGAAATACCTTACTGAGTAACTGGCCTTTATGGAGGGCCATGTACATTTTTGTCTTTATAATGATGTGTACATTCATTCTCAGTGTCTTGCTGGAAACTGCAACAATTAAGACTTCATCAGCAATTCAAAATCTTTACTTTCTCAAGATTCAGGCAGCCCCAGACTGACTGTCTGCTGGTGGGTTGACTGGCTTTTTAGTGTGAAAGGCCTGACAGACATCTTAGTGCAAGTGTTTCAGTAGGGTGGAATGTGACTAAGCATATACAAATTCTATACAGAAACTGAAGATGACTTTTAGAAAAATAAGCCAAACTGATAAATATAACATCAAAACCTTGAGGTTGTCCATTCTTTTTTAGAGACATTAGAGAAGCATTTTATTACTTTGAGATATACCAGGAAAATATTACCCTGAATTTATCCACCTATTTTCCATTACAGAGGAAGATATTCTAGAAATTCAAACTCTACACAGTACCACACAGGTTAATGGCTAGTGTACATGAAACAGATGCCCCTACAATGAAGAGTTATTATTGAGAAAAAAAATCATTAACATTTCAGGGTTAATGATCTAGAAAAGAACTTTAAAACTGACCAACATTAGGTCCTGCTACTATCGAAGTTATGCAGCCAGCACTGCAACAGAGTAAACAGCAGTAAAGATAGTGCAATAGTGCTACTGACTTTCTCCTGAACCATGTCCTCAGGTTCTTGTAGCCCACAAAGTCCATCTTGGGAAACAGTGCTGGAGGGCAGAGCAGCTGCTCAGCTCAGCCTCTCCTGTTGAGATTAGGACACAGCTATGCTGCTCTGCAGAAGGCCCTGATGATGCTTTACTTTCACTTGGTAACAGCTGCACATATAACAAATCCCATGGCCATCAATGAACCTTGACCACTGTGAGGGAACTGGCATCAATGTTGTACTAGGCAAGCTGTAGGTTAAGAGAAGTGATCCAGGGGCACAGGGAGCTCACTGAGGATCCTCTAAGCATGCAGATGTTCTGACAAAAGACCTTTCCGAACTCCTCTCAGAATCTAAAATTGTGGGATCTGTCCTGCCTTCAGAGAAATTGCTTCTTTGTAAATAAATCTTCATAATGAAGTGATGCAGTGCACTTAACTAGCACAGACTGGGAATGAGTTGGCAGAGTGCTATGGATGCATCTCTTTCTTGGTCTCCTAAGAGATGATATATTGAAGAATAGTCTGGAAATTGTATTTGAGACCATGGTGAACGAATACAGAATAAGTAAGGCACCCTGCCCTCAAAGATGTGTTCCTTACCAGCTTTAGGTCCTTACCAGCATCAGACATAAGTGGTGTCTCTAGAGAGTGGTATCTGGAATATCTGTGTAAGTATATTTCATGTTGGCACATATGCCAACAGCCTGCTATTAAGATCTTAGTTCTGACCAAAATAATCCATAAAGGCAGGAGCTGAGCTATGCTACAGCCTGATGAAATGCATTTCGTAAGCCATTGCTACTGCAGACTCCCATGGCCGTTAATCTCTTCCAAATGGGACTTGTCGTAGGCTGACATTTGCAGACAAATAAGATGTGTCAGAAACAGGGCTTGTGATCTCAGGTTTCTTTGCCAGCAATATATAACCTTAAAGTACACTATGTTCTTTAATGCCTCTGCAAAGTGTCCTGGCAAGAAAATAACTGAATGCAGAAGACGTCCATGTTACTGACATTGGTACAGACTCATGTTTGGGTATAGCTCCAAAAAGTAATGTGGTGCTACGTGAAGATATTCGTGGTAATCTTGAATATGTTAGCACAAGCTAGTATCATTGGAAAGTATGGTACTCAGACTTAGCTAATTAGTGTTACTTACAGAAAAGTCTAATACCTTTGGTAATGTACTGCGATAATAAGGCTATTCCATTACAACTGTCTGAGATAGCTCAGAAGGTTCTCCTAGTGCTGCCTTGCCTTTTGCAGAGTATCCCAAAGGGTTATATTCTCTAGATAAGTGTAACTTTGTGGATAAAAAAAAAAAAAATCCAATAAATACTTTTTACTTCAGTAAAAAGACCCTAAACTGTGACAAATGGCCAGCTCAAATTCAAACTGCATCCTAAAATAAAGATAAATGTTCTGTAAGGTGTCTTTAAGTTCATCCAAGATACCCACTTAGAGATGATATATTCTTTACAAAGTTTCCAAATGCCAAAACATATCTAAAGCTCTGAAAACTATTGAGAACTGATGGCGAGAGCAGTTTTGTGTGACCTTTCGCAGACTTGCTTTGTCTGAATGTGCTATTTCAAAGTGTAATCCATTTAAGAGATGACTGCCTTCAGTAAAACAAAATTAGCACACTGAGGTGAACCCTATTTAAAATGCATGCTCTTGCTAAATCCTGGAGTTTGTTACCCTAAGCTGTTGATTGAAGATTTTCTAACACCAGTAGGCTAGGAATGAGCAAGGATTTGGGAGAGGATATAGTCACAACAGCTGACCCAAACTGACCAAAGAAATACTCCATACCATGTGATATCATCATGCCCCACAATAAAAACTAAGAGAAATGAGGAGAGGGAAGGGGACCATTCATCGTTAGAGTGTTTGTCTTCTAAAGCAACTATTTGATGTACTGAGGCCCTACAGCCCAGGAAGTGGTTGGATATCACCTACTGATGGGAAGTAGAGAATAAATCTTTCTCGTTTTCTTCACTTTTGCATGAAGCCTTTGCTTTTTCTTTATTAAACTTCCTTTATCTCAACTCACAAGTTCATTTTTTTCACTTTATTTTCTTCCCCACTGTGCTGTTGAGGAGGAGGAGTGATAGAGCATCTGAGTGGGCACCTGGTGACCAGCCAAGGTCAACTGAACACAAAGGCCATACTGCCCCACCCATCTATCGCATGCCTGGGGCCAGACCACACGTACAAGGCCACACTTTCCCGCCCCTGGCAGATGCTGTCCCTGCTCCTGTGTGGTGAAGGGAGGTAGTGGCAGACAAGGGGTCAAGGGGCTGCTCCCCCTCGAAGTCAAAGTGAATGCAACTGGTGGTGACTGCTGGCAACAGTGTTCTGTGGTCGATGGCCCATTCCCCGTGCTTTTAGCCATGAGGAAGGACAGTGCAGACTGGAAACCTGCACAACTGCCCCTTGCCCTGCCAGGGCCTGACACAGACTCTCGGCTGCTGTGTGCAAAAGGAGGAAGGACAGTGAGAGCTGGAGCTGTGGTGGGCTGAGCTGGAGGGTGAGTGTCTGCTCCAATGAGCTGTGCCGCAGCGTCTGAAAGCCCTCTGGGCTCTGGGGCTCTCAGGAGATGCAGAGCTCCTGCTCCTAGGAGGGATATGGGCCCTGGCAGTGGCCAGCCACCAGACCAAGCCTCAGTCTTTCTGGTTGGCACTACAGGAGAGACCCCCCAAAGGCCAGAGCACTGGGCAGCAGACAACTGCCAGCCTGTGGCAGATGCTCTGGTTCAGGCGTCAGAGCCTATAGGGGAAGACTTGGTGCTTCCTAAGAGCACCTGCAGCTGGCTGCTGTAGAGCTCCTGCCTGCAGTGGGCCCTGCAGTACCTAGAGAGGCAACATGGTGCCCTTGAGGTGGAGAATCACCTCCTGAGAAAGAGAAGCTCTCCAGAAGTGTGTGAGGAAGAAGAGAGGCTCCACCAGAAAAATGTTGATCTAACTGCCCTCACCAAACATTTGAAAGTAAGGTGCAGGCATCTCCAGGAGACCATTGAGCACCCAGTGAACACTTTGGTGCTACTGCTTATCCAAAGATCCACTGAGAAACTGCACATGAATTCATCTTTTCAGCAGAGGAGTGGAGAAAGGAGACAGCCTGCCAGAGCTTTGCTGGCACAGGACAAGCAGATAATTTCTGTCCATGGGGGGATCTACCATTAGTAGACTGTAGTTGCCATAATGCTACACCCAAGGATGCCAGTATCCCCCAGAGGACTAGGGGATACCCCCAAATGCCATCTTGATTGAGCAAATCACAAATGCCTGTGCTTCATTGTAGTTTCATGCTGCTCGACCGTGACACTGTGCTAGTTTTGACTGGGGTTAATTTTCTTCACAGTAGCTGGTATGGGGCTACGTTTTGGATTTGTGCTGAGAACAGTGTTGACAACACAGGAATGTTTTAGTTACTGCTGAGTGCACCAGAACCTCCTGAGCTGCTACTCCATCCCTCCCTTGGGTTTTTATGAAACTGATCGCCCAGGGAACATAATTTGAGTAAGGCAGATAGGTGATGGTCTCCTGCTCCTGAGCTATGACCATGCTAAGGCCAGGGAGTGTGGTCAGCAATTTCCTCTTTCACTCTCCTTATATCCTAAGATTGAGGGCAGGTGTGTGTCTTCCTCTGTAGAGTTGGGGGAGTCAGGGTCTGGTCCAGTGTCAAAAATATGTCTACTCCAATTATCATCATTATTATCATCTTGGTAGATGGTGGCTCTAACTGGCTGTTGCAACAGAACGATTGTGCTGTGCCTTGAGGGCCTGTTCAGCAAATTGGGCTAGCGTATTCCAACATTGATGCCTTGGTTTAAGACACCGGACAGCTGGATTGCCATGTTTCTATGTCCCTCTTGGCCCCTTGCTTAGCTTCTCTTGCCCTTCTGAGGTTATGCTGCCCAGTGATTTCAGTCCAGACTGCATATATAGCACAACTCGTGACACTGATGAAGGCAGCTTTGCCCTTAACTGTTTGCAATGGCTGACCTTACGTCACCATTCAGATTCATCCATGATAGCTTGCAGGTTCATCCTATTTTCTTGGACCCAATTCATTTCCCATTGAGGCAAGCTCCAACCTTGCTCTTTTCCTAAAGCCTCCAGCAGGTGCTGGACAGACTTGATCCTGTGTGTGACACCAATTAAAGTGGTCCAAACAGTAATGGAGTCTGACAATATGTTGTAAACCAAACTTTACTAAGCAGTAAGAAACATAAGTAACCACATGCCTACGTGGCAACTCACCCTATCACTGATAGTAAACATGGGATCATGCATGATATGATAAGCAGATGCTCGTGTGTTTTTCTTTATTACAGACTGTCCTGATCTGCTTTTTAAACAGTGACTGACGTAATTTGTATGCATTTCGTAGTCTGATGACCCCAACACAGCAGTTCTGAATTCAGTCACCTCCCTGAACTGAGGAAAGTGATCTGTTGTTTGGATTGTTGCAGTTTATGTCACTGTTGGCTTTCAGTTGCCTTATATATTTAAGTAGTAAATTCAGTTCTCACCATAAGAAAGAGTAGTTTCCCCATTCTGTTCATTTTCTTCATAGCTGAGGTTCTCTGTCTCCTCTGTTTTGGGATCAATCATCTTGCCAAAACTTCTCTGCCTTGATGAGCCTGGGAAGGGCAGGATGCGCAGGTTCCTTGCTTAAAGCACAAGCTAATTTCTCCCACTGTTGAGAGCTTCCACTTTACAGATAATACGGAGTCACTAGTTGTGATGTTACTACCTCCATGCTCCTTAGGACAGAGGCACAACTTGCTGACTTGTATCAACTGCCAGTGTGAGACTCTGGGCAAGAGTGCAAGAGCTGTCAGGCTTCAACATCTCTTCTGGGCATTAAAGCATAATAATGACATTTCCTGCATATAACTTGCCCAGGTTAATCTTCTGTTTAATACGAATGTTTTCTACCGGATTAAATTTGTACTTAGGCTTTTTCTTTCTTTTTTTTTTTTTTTCCTGCATTACAGGAATAATGCAATGACATCAAAGCTGCACATATGGAAGACAAAAAGGTAATGTTTCATTTTTTATATATATTCTTGAACACCACTGGATCATTAGTTTCTATAAATGACAGGAGAAAGTGACTCTGTCCATAACAAACAAGCAACTAAAAAACTATATCCTCTCATTGCAACAGCAGTGTTGCTTTATTGTAGAGTCCACAATGAAGAGCTTTAATCTAGAGGAAACTTGATTATAAAAGAATCTTTTGTTATAAACTGAAAGGCTGAATTTGATATTTAAATATTGCTATTAGGCTTCCCCTTGTAGATGTGTTAGATACCAACAGTCGTCTATTGTATTGTACTGTCCTCCATTATGATATTTTAATGAAGGTTTGTTCGCTGCAATTAATCTCCATCTATACTTGTCAGAAAAATGTCAACTGTGCAACATGAATTTATGCAGTCCCTCTGACATGCTCGACCCAAGCGCTTTGCTTTTTGTTTGCCATCTTTCCAGCCTTCCTTCAAGGTTCAACCAAAGCGTAGTAGCACCATCTCGTGGGTACCTGAAATAATTACAGTGGCAAAATCATCAAAGTAAAAAGTCAAGCAGGCAGATTTCTCGTTTTGAGGACTAGCTGGCTCTGCGTGCTCAGGGCAGCGGTCCCACTGCAGAGTCAACTAGGAAAACTGCCTGCAGAAGTGAGGCTTTGTGAGATGGACTCCTTCACAAAGTATCCAAACCCCAGAGACTGGAGTTGACTTAACATCAGCCATAACAATATTATTCTGGGCTATGGGGGAACATCTGGATGCCACAGTCAGGAATGGAAAAGATTCTGTGGAGTTAAAAATGCAAAGTTAAAATAACTGTTTTGAGTACAGGGCACATAGACACCATATAAGATTTTTCTTATGCTGTTGTTCATCAAGTGGTTTTTCTCTTTACTATTGCCAGCTGCATATGTTTATACTTTAATTGTAGCAGCCAAGCCAAGTGACTGATGTCAGCTCTGTGTTTAAGAGTGTGCTTTGGGTGCTTTTCCCAATAACCTGGGAGAAAAAAAAAAAGCAAGCTTGAATTCTTGCAGTGTTTTAGCACAAGTTTACAGCATACAAGCAACACCATGGATGGCACCAGTACAGCTACCTCCGTATGTGCTTGGTCTGTAATCCATATTGAGCATAATCCATGGAGTTATAGATGGAAAAATACTTTGTTTGTCTCCTTTCCTAGACAGCTTGCCCTCATTTGCATTGAGGCAGTAGGAGAGAGGAGATAGGGAAGGTTTCTGTGCTGAAGGAGCAGCAAAAGCAGGATGAGGGCAGCTTGCCTGAGCTACAGGTGAGGAGGCCTGGCATGAAGGTCAGGGAGTGAATCATGCCCTAGCTTGTGCTTCTGCAAGCGAGGCAAACACAAGCAGTATTTCAGCCACGTTGAGCCAGTTTTTATATTAGGCTTTGCAATAGGACTGCTTTTCAAACGCTTCATGAAAGCTTCTTTTCACCTCTTAATCCTAACTGAAAAAGCTGCCTCTCACATAACTTTCTTTTTAAATTTCATTAAAATTAAGTTAATTTAGTCACAATCAAGACTGTAATGAAGTCATGCATCTTTTCATTTTGTTGTTGTAGACTTATAATTAGTTTATTATTTTAATAAATCCTGTTATTTATTTCAATAAAATTTGTAATACAATATAGGGTAGGAAAATAAATATTTAAACATAGACATAAATTAAGTCACATATCCTTTGCCAAACACCACATGAATCATTGAACTAAATCAATGGCAGTACAAGAATACCCCAACAAAGCATCTTCATAGTATTGCGCGTGTGCTTGCTATATATGATTTGTAACTTAAAAGGGAAGAAGCAAATTTTGTAAAGTTGCTATCGATCTATACATAACTTGAGAAATATATATGAAAAAAAAGTTCATCTGCAACTTGTCTAGAAATTACGTTATGCTACACTCAGAGCACCCCATCACAGTAACTCACAATACAGAAGAGGAGAGAATGAAGCCAGTTATTGTGGCTGATATTTGTCGGTACAGCTCCTTCCTTTTTTCACATCAGAGGCTGAAGTTTCAGCACAGTGCGTTGAGCTGCTGCCCTCCTGTGGCTGAAGGTTTGCTGTAGCTGAAGCTGAGACTCGGCAAGAGCATGTGCTTTGTCACCCGTGAGCAAGTATTTTATAAACTTACTTGAGTGCATGAATTAAGAACGAAACAGCAAACCCTGTGTATTCACAGTTACTTCAGAAGACGTGCAAAAGGTGTTAGATACGTGCTTGACCAGATGAGCATTGGACAGCATTTCTTGAAATTGTAATACTTGTGCTGTCTCCCGATATCAAATTATTTGTTTAGTGTTTGCTGTTCACCATGTAATGGAGTCTTCGCCAAGAAACTATTTCTTCAAACCCAAAAGGGATAGCTCACATTCGGTGGAGGAGATGCTCATCCAGTCTGGGGAGTGGAAATAGATGCTGCATGGGTACAAGATTTGCAGTGTTCCAAAATCATCTATCAACCAGCAATCAGGTCTGATGTCTTTTGACAGTGAAGGACAGCGATGGGGACCCTGCTGTGTAAATCAGTTCTTCCCAAAAGCATGACAGTATGAGTCATTTCAAATTGGAGCACACACCAGAATTTCAAATATAACCAGTTCTCTTTGCATCTAGCCCCTTTGTGCAGTTGTTTATTTTGTAATTCCTTCTTGCTTGAAATTTGGGTCTGAGCTTTCCCAGCTTTTAACAGCTGGGGCATTTAGCCCCTTTCCTTTATGAGCCAACTCTCCATATAGCTTGGCTGACCTTCCTCAGCAATGAATGTCGACTGGCAGGATTTTGAACCCCTTGTCCCACTCTAAAAGCCGACCATATTCAGTAGGGGGCACCCAACAAGACAGGTCTCAGTCTCTGCAAGCTGAGCCCCTGCCCAGCCTAGGAAGAGCTGGGTGTGCCTTCCAGTGCCAGGAACCCTACAGATCTCCTGCTCCTTTCTCCCACAAGTTAACCCATAAGCAAGAGATTGAATCGCACTGAGGTGTTACAAAAATTCAGATTAAAAAACAAAGTTACAAGATGGAAAAATACAAATAAAAATTCTAAATAGTCTACTTACCTTATGAACACAATTAATTTTATTATATTAAGTACCATGTCATAAAGAAGCCAGGATCTTAAAGAAAATTCCCCTAATTTTTACACATGAAGTTTTCATATTTTCTTTGAAAATAGTTACTTATTATAAGTGCACCAGAATAGCAAATAAGGTTTTCCCCACTAGAGGAATCTATAAAAAGTATTTTAAAATGGTCCTAGACATGCTCTAGCTTTAATTTTTGTAATTCAAAAAAACCTGAAAAATCCTCACAGAATTTTCATTTTTTCCATTAATGTTTTTGTCTCAAAGAAAAATGTTATAACTGTTGAACAAAAGTTTGACCAATTCTTGTAACAGTCTCATATTCAGGAAATAGGAACAGACATGCAAGACAAACTGAACATATCTATTAATGGTCCACTCTTCAAATGCAAATGGAAGGAAATGTTTTTTACTATAGTTCTCATCTGAAAAGCTGATACCAGCAGGTCTAACAACAGCATAGAGCTGCAAACCTGGTTAAGAAATGTTGTTTGTTCACAGTGCAAGGCACAGTTTTCCTCCAGAACGGAATCCCCTGCTCATTGTTACCATTTATGGTGGCGCTCAAGCTCTTGATCACGTAATCCTGGAGAAGCAGCCTTTAGGAAACAGTAAATGGTACCACAGCTAGAAACAACTGTTCACCTGTACAGACACAAGGTAGAAATGACTGGTTTAATGGTAATTCATAAAAAGGTTTGCCTTACAATGGATTAAAACGTAGCTCAATGAAGCCATGCTGTTGTAGAAAATATGTTGTGTTTACCTGCACAAAAAAGAGCATGGACCACAAGATGCAGAGAGTCAATCTTCTTGATCTCAACACTGTTACGACCTCATCTGGATTATCTGTATAGTTTAATGCATATCTTTAAAAAAGGTTAGAGAAAATCAGGAGAAATCAAAGGGGAGAAAAAAAATCAGAAATTTAGAAAAGATTACTTTTATCAGGCATTGAATACATTGGATTTACTTAGTCTGAAGAAAAGAAGACTGATGGGAACAGGTTAACAAGAACACAGAGGTTGCTTTAGTATGGAAAGGAATAAATCTGTTTTTCATGCCCATTGTAAACAGGATAGAAAGGAATTGGCATGAATTACAGCAAGAATTGCTAAATATTAAGAAAAATTTTCTAATGGTGAAGATGCTGGAATAGATTGGTGAGAAAGGTCAGTGTTTTTAGCACTAGTATCCTAGTGCTAGTATTCTCTTATGGATAACATGGAAAGTGGATCTATTCTGGGACAGCAGGAAGGATGAGATGGTCTCTGGTGAGGCCAGTTAGCCCCATGATTCTGCACTCCGATGGCAAAGTTGCTGCGGATGCAAGAGCCCTCTCCCATTCAGTCTGGGGCTGCACCTTACATGTATGCTGCAAATCCCTCACCAGGCAGCCAACTGGGAACCTCACAACATGATGAATCTGGAAGAAAATAAAAGTGAGCGTTCTGTTCAAAATCAGTGCTTCAAATGAAAAATAACTCGGAGGAATTTTCTGTCGTCTTTCTTCTACAAAAGCCAAAGCCAAATTTATGAAGTCAGTCTGGAAAGCAACATCAAAGGCTGTTGGTAACTTTGACAAAACCTGCCAAAGAACACACTTGAGCAATTTCCATACTATGCCTCTGAAACTGGAAGGAAGAGCATCAGGAAGTCAGTACTTCCAGGCGTGAAAATACCTATATTGGCACACTTTCTTTTTATTAAAAAAAAGTGGGACTTGGAGCAGAGAATATAATCAGGCAATAATTTGTTTTGGTTTTTTTTTTTTTCCTTGGAAAGCTACTCAAAATGTCTCACATGAAGGTTATCTGCAAACTCCAGTAAGAGATATTAGTACTATAATATAGTGTTCAAATTTTGGCAGGATTTGGCAGGCGTTCAGTCAACCTGTAAGTTCATACTGTGTTGGGAAGATAGCCCATACAGAGTTCATGGCAGTGGTCATACAGCTCTTCTGCCTCCACCGTATCCAGTTCCCAGTTCCAAAGGCATTTGTAGCATATTCATCAGCAAAAAACATGCAAATGCAAGGTCTGTCTTTCTTCAATAATAAATCTCAAATAAAATCCACTTATCCCTAACACTCTTCCACTTACCAAACAAACATATCCTCCTTTGCTGTACATAACTGGAAAACCCCCCAATCCTCATTAGTGTAAGGATATACTAATCCAGTCCTGGATTTGCTATTGTTAAGATGGTAACAAGGAAAAGAGAAATAAGTGGAAAAAACCCCAATGTAGTACTCATACAGATCAATAAATTTTCCATCAGGTCAGTACTTTTTTTCCTGTGGTCACCAGGACTAGTGAAGTGATTGTCTACCTGTACGCAACACTGGTGAGGCTGCACTTCAAATACTGTGTTCAGTTTTGGGCCCATCAGTACAAGAAGGACATGGAGGTGCTGGAGTGTGTCCAAAGAAGGGTGATGAAGCTGGTGAGCAGTCTAGAGAACAAGTCTTACAAGTAAGCGGCTGAGTGAACTGGAGTTGTTTAGCCTTAAGAAAAGGAGGCTCAGGGGAGACCTTATCACTCTTTACAACTATTTGATAGGAGGTTCTAGTGAGGTGGGGGTTGGTCACTTCTCTCAGGTAACAAGCGATAAGACAAGAGGAAATGGCCTCAAGTTGCGCCAGGGGAGATTTAGATTGGATATTAAGAAAAACTTCTTCCCCAAAAGGGTTGTTAAGCAGTGGAACAGAATGCCCAGGGAGGTGGTAGAGTCACCATCCCTGAAGGTATTTAATAGATGTGTAGATAAGGTGCTTAGAGACATGGTTTAGTGGTGGGATTGATAGTGTTATGTTAATGGTTGGACTCAACGATCTTAAAGGTCTTTTCCACTGAAACAATTCTATAATTCTATAGCTATTTCCCTGAGAGGACAGGAATAAACATGAACAAAAAAAAATTATGAAAGGATCCCTATAATAAAAAAGATGACAAGGCTGATTCTTGTCAAGTCGCATTGAACACGCTGCCCAAAGAAACACATATGTAAGTTATCGTCATCCTAATGAAAATACTTCGCAATAGCTTTTGCACATGGGTTGTCCGTAGTAGATGGACAACAAATGTGTTTCTTGAATAGTAAAAGCATGTTGCTATGCTATGAACTTTAAAAATAGATCATTCCCATTAAGTCTGATCATTCCTCATCCTATCTTCTAACTTAGGTCAAAAATATTTCTCAGTGCTAGTGCCCTACTGTGGACTATCCTTTTAATCCCTCTTTCAAACATTGTATTTCCTGAAATGTGCATTGTACCAGCAAATGCCTGCTGTGTGGATACATATCACAGACACATACAGGAAAAATCTCTCTCTGTCACCTTCTTTCTTAATTTTTGAGCTTAAAACAACTAAATGAATTTACATTTAAATAATTTCAAAGTCTCAAAAGTACATGCACAGAAGGCAGACTAGGCAAAGTTAAGAACCTTGAGGGAGGACTTAAAAGAGCAGAAAACTGTGTAGAGGTATGGTTTGTACACTCAAATATTTCATTGTTGGGAATGGAGGGAAATGTATTCTGTATTAAATGTTTGACAAGAGAGGGGGTGAAAAATAAAATGCAAAGTGTGCTTGTGAATTCCTGTAGTAGAAGTTTATTGGTAAAGTCTGCTCAATCCGTATGTTTCAAAATCTGCATTGCACTACAAACTTCAGCTGGACTCTCCTCTTTCTGGGGATTCCCAAGAATATTTTTTTTTTGTATTTTCTTATTTTGCTGTCTGTATTCACTCCATACTTTAGTTTCTGTGTTTATTAAAACAGTGAAAGTAAGCGATTCATTTCAGGTTTATTAGGCATTTATGCTGTTGGGGTTTTCTTTCCCAAGGTGTATTTTAAAACTTGCAATAGCTCATATAGGAGCGAAGTAAGATGTCTAGCTAGGCGGCTGATATATATTAAAAGAATAGCAAACACACTGTGATTGAGGAGAAGTCATTGTTTCTCATGAGGCAGCCATTCCAACATGCACTCTTTCTGATATGTTTTTGTTCCAATCAGTGTGAGGCATCTGTTCAGAATCCCTTTCTCAAGGATTTACAACTTTGACTGTAAACTGACTTTTCTCCCAAAAAGCAGTTAAAAACATTCCCAGCAGCACAAGTACATTTGAGAGGAATCTGTTGATAATATGCTCTCAATAGAAGCGAGCAGGTGAGTATGGTGCACTTTAGTCCAAGCAGTTGTGTTAATACAATTTTTCCATGTCTTAGTCCATTTCCTGAAGCCACATTGCAGTAAAGCTCTGAGGCATGTGCTTAACTAAAGCATATGGGCAGTGATTATTTTCCTGGACTTACTTAAGTACTGTCCAACCCATATTTTATTTCTGAGTGGTGGAAGGTGCTTAAAATTTGTACTGATTAGTCTGAGCTGTTGTAAAAATGTGCAACTCCCACAGTGCTCGTCCTGGTGGGCCAAAAAAGACTGGGAGTTCTGTGCTGATCCTCAGCCTTTTCATGCAGGCGAAAACACTGCCTTTCCCTGGTTACAGTGCTGGGGATTTCATTGCAAGAAGAGCCTTGAAGGATATGTGTGTATTAGCAGACTTGAGATAGCTCCCCAGTTCTCAGGACTGTTTCCCCAGCCTGCATGCATATTGCTATATGTAGTCATACACTCACTCCATCTCCCAGGAGAGAGCTAAGGCTTATCCCAAGCAGCTATCAGTCAGGACTAGGCTGACTAGATGATATGGACCTTCCTATTGGGCACCTAAAAAAGTAAGCTTACCTGCAGCTATAAGGATTTATTCTTCATTGGCATTTTTCCATTTTTTTTTTTTTTCTCAAAAGGTGATGACTGTGTACACTTGCCTTGTAGAAACAGCAAACCTCCATGAGTTGCATTTAAAAAAAATCTTTAAAATCTTCCAAACTGTGCATCTAGTTTCTGTAGTTCTCAAAGGAAAAAGCTGTTTTTGAAGAGAGGTACTTTTGTCATATTTATAGTTCTTCTATGTAAAGGAGTAGTGTATCCATTAGTGTAAAGGAGTAAGAAACAAAAATTAATAAATATGGCAGCAGCAGACTAGAAAGCAGCCTACACTGGATCTTCAGGCCTTTCTGAGTCCTCCTGAAGGACATATATACACCTCTGTGTCCAATGAGACATATTTTGCCATAGTCTGCCACTGATCTTTGCACCTCCTGGCAGTGCTTTTCAGGCAGTGTGTCAGGTTGACGCGTCAGCCCATGGTGGTGGTGTGGGGGCCCATCATCCACGCACTCCTGGAGGTGACTGCAGCAGACCCTTGAGCTCACTCCTGAGCCCTGGTCTCCCACGGAAGCGCAGTGTGTGCTGCCAGCAAGCTGCAGGGCCAGCTATAGACAGATTTTTCATTTAAATTTTGGCACCATCTGAAGTAATTCCTGTTACTTCCAAGGACTGTTGCCATTGTATTAAAAAGAGTAAATTTGCTGCTGAGTTACTTACTGCCCAGAAAAATCCAGCTGAAACCTGCTACTGCCAAATCTGAGGATTCAATATTGGGCCAGGGACTTTAAATAGCTTCTGCTACTGAGGATTTTCTGCTGTCTATGCTGTTTAGAGAGGAAAAAAAAAAAAAAAAATGGGATTGATAAAGCCTCAGTTTGAGGGATTGGACATGGACTGTTAGAAACTGAAAATTGCCACTTCTGAGGTGGTTACTACCTATCCCGTTTTTTTGATTGAATCATCTGGTTTTTTAAGCCTAGGTTTGGTTGCCCAGAGTCCAAGATAAAAAGGACAAAACCAAACAAAAAACCTAATGTTGCTCTCTTAAACAAAGCAGAGGAAAGTCCTGTTTATGTAGGTTGGCTGCCTTTTGTAGATGCAACACATTACTAAAGGTGTTCATCATCACTGCCAGCAGCCCTTCCCCAGTCCTATTCACCATCATATTTTGCACTTTTATGGGGATGCAGTTACACTTACTCCCATCTTGCATCTAAGTATCACCTTTAATTGCAATCTGAAGTCTTTTAAACTGGGGGATCCAATTTTGGTATGCTACATTTCCTGTAGGACAACCAAATATGCACCCATCTATATAAAGGAAAACCTGTCATGATCCATCTATCTCCTTTTGTGTCTGTCCCACAATCCTATGAAAAGAAATAGCGCTGGAGGTCCCTAATGCAGAAGGTAGCCTTTTTTTTTTTTTTTCTGGTGGTGCGTTTTTTTTTAATCTCATCTGCTGTGTAGATAGGAGCATTGACCGCAACAGTGTATTGGAATCTGTGAGCCAGCCAGGAAACTGCTCGCTGCGATCACACTCAAACACTGAGGATACACTGGCAGATACTCAACATGAATACTCTTGCACGCTACAGTCTATGAATTTATTATGCACTCTGCTGTGTAGATAAAACCTTAGCAACAGCAACCACTGTACAATGAGCATGAGTTGGATTGCTGCTGACTCTTTAAAGGAGCTCTCCCTTATGGGTGATTTGTATAGAAAATGATGAGAATTGTCATGATTTAGCCTGAAACCATAGCAGAGACTGCAATATTTTCTCAGCAAACTCAGTGATTGTAGCGATGCAATGAACTGGCAACACAAGTGCTACCTAGCTTTATAATCAGATACTGCTTGGAAACTCTTTTCTCTTATTTCTTTTTCTCCCAAGAGAACTTTCTTTAATTGGATCTTTCTGGATATGTATAATCTCTTTCACATGCCACTTCATTTCTCCTGAGGTAAACTGAGAGTTTATTTCTAACCTATAGCATTGAGCATCTGGAACCTGGGGTTTCCCAGGAATGCACCAGAGAAGGAGAGCTGGAAAGGCTTGCTGCATCCCTTGGGTGCATTAGACCTCTTCCCCCTTGGTACAGAGCTGCAGGAGAAATCATCATCTTGGTGCAGCACTTACAAACTTTTATATATTGGAGGTTGTTTCTGGAAAGGAGTAAATTAATGAACAGATTGAAGTAGGTTTTGTGAGCTGCTACATGAAATGTGGCATGAAATGAAAGCTCCCTTCCTTCATGATATTGAACACCTTTTTTATTAATTCAACACTAACATCTGTATTAGAAACCATTTGGTTTGCAAAGAGGTTTAAGGCAAAAGTTGTGCATATTCATAGAAATATCTAATTGCATAAATAGTCATGCTGGGAATTTCCTTGAAGGCATACTGAAAGCTCCTTCTTGCAGCAGTTCATCATTGCCATTGTAGTATTTGCAATTCAGAAAACATTAAATCTGGAAAGGGCTCAACAGATTTTTTTGGTTTAAATATTCTGTATGCTGACAGAGTAAAATCTAAAAGGAATGTTTTTATATTCGATGGGAAGGCTAACAAATCTTAAATGATTGAAATAAGTAATGGAAGATAATTAGTCTTCAAGATATACTATGTTAGAAAGATATGGCTGTCGACGTAGAAGGAGAGGAGGTTATCATGGCCCCACTGATTTTGACTAGATGTTAAATTACATCACACAAATTACATTCACAGAAAAACAGGCACACTTGTATATTGACAATCTTTATAATCATGCATTTTGGTTTTGAACAACTACTGAATTTATCAATTTTACTTTAACTAAAAACTGCCATAAAAAGAAATAATAATATTAAATGAAAAATATTAATCTCTTTTTTTTTTTTTTTTATAAGGCTTTTCTCACTATCTGTAATGACCACAAAAATCCTTTTATCTGCTGTTTCTAGATGTTGTTGGGTTGTTTCTTAAACTGTATTCACCACCAGCATCCTGTGTCCCAATGGCATTACTTAAAAACAATGCAAACTTTGCATTTTAATTACTATGCGTATCCTGTTGACCTCCTATCTACTTTATGCCAGCTTCATTAATAACTCATACCCAAGTTGCTCATCAAATTCAGCAACGAGCTGGTTTAGAGTTTTTGAAATCAGTGTAGGGTATTTTTTTTTTCTATTTTTTGGCAAAAAAGATATGATGCCTCCCTTATTTCAAAGGCATAATGGAAAGTAAGTGTGGAAGAATGTACTTTCATGAAGGAGAAATCTATTTGTCAAGGTGTGACTATGTGTAAATTGGGCCACTTTTGTCTATGTTCGCCATATAAACTTTTATTGCTCTACATTGGCTTTTATATTCCATATAATGTGTAACTGGATGTGAAACTTCATACTGGAGTCTAAGCCTTATGGTTGGGTAGTGTCAGAGCCCAGAATAAAGAACTACATGTGTACCCATCAGACTAATCTCTGTTTCCCTATACAAAGCTATCATTAATTTGAAGAACTTATTTTAAGATCCCATGTGCTGGATTGCAGGTGTATATTTAACAGGTACACCTGAGCACTGGAGTCATTTGAACCCATGACTGCTCCAGAGACTGGCTGTGCTTTTTTATCCATCCCATGTTGAGTCTCAGCCCAGGCTGCTGACAGAGCTCACTTGTGCCCCTCGGCACAAAATCCAGGTGCTCCAGGGACGTGACCCCCTTTGCTTTGTCTACCTGGTGTTGCCTTTGAAAGGGATTGTGGGATACCCAAAGGAGAATACCAAAAAGAAGACAAATGTCACTCATATTTTAAGGGAGAGCAAGAGGGGGATCCAGTCAGCTATAAACTGGTCAGCTTCATCTTGATTCCTTGGAAGATGATGCAGCAAATAATCCTGAGAACCATTTTCAAACACATGAAGGAAAAGAGATGAATGTGAGTTGTCACCATGGATTTAAAAAGGGGAAATCATGCCTGAACCATCTGAAAGCCTTTTATAATCAGGTGATTACCTTGGTGGATAAGGGGAGAGGGGCAGCTACTGTTTGTCTTGAAGTTAATAAGGCTCTCAACACTGCCTCCTTTAACATCCTTATAGATATATTGATGGACCATGAGCTAGATAAATAGACAAGGATGTGGACTGAAAACTGGCTGAACAGCTGGGCTGAAAGGGCAGTGACCAGCAGCATAATGGGAAGAAGAAAAGGGTTGTCATCTTACGCAATTCTGCTACAAATGAGACACAAAGGTGCTAGAAAGTTGATTTTCCTTTGGCTTAAGTCCATGGAACTCATGGAGTTAATAATATATAAAATACCAATGGTATGATTTTATTGTTATTGTTCTATATAGCTCAGATGATTTTATGTTCCCCTTATTAAATCGTTTTAATGTATTAAAATCTTTCAGGAGGAAACCTATAGGTTTTATACTTAAATGGAGACGTGAAATGGATAGAAACAGTTGGCAGATATGTTTTAGCATTTATTTTATTTTTGAGGTGTTTAGAGTCCCTTGATGATGATAATTCCTGGGAAAATAAAAACATTTTCCTATGGCAGCAGAAAAGTCACTATCAACTACAGAGTCTGTACTTTGCTTTCCAGATTCTATCAGATGTACTGTACTTACAGTAATCATGTGGAAGATGTTACAGCAATCGTAATAGGTTAGGAGTGATTCCAGTTACAATGCCTGCACAGGATAAGAATTTTTAAAGGTTCTGTTTGAGACAGCAAGAGGCTGACATGAAAACTGAAGACATGAAGATGGTGATCGATAGACATGATACCATTTTCAGTGACAAGAGCAAAAAAAACCTTGTAAGGCAAGAAGAAAGAAGTGGATGACCTTGTAAAAAGGCACAGATAATAATCTATAATCTATAGTACCAGCTGCAATTGAGAGTGTGGGTCCTCAAGAGGTAGGCACAAGTATCATATATTTTCTGTTTAAGGGAGTAAGAAAGTCATTTGAACTGTAATTTCAAATTTCGTACACAGTGAGTGAGTTATAGTAAATAATTTTAGGGCCTGATTCTTGAAAGAACTTGAGAAAGAGGTTAGAATAGTTTTGGAAGGTAAAGAATAACACAGTCCTAAATGTAATCGAGGATCTTTTCACTGAGAGCTCTTATCAACCCATCCTGCTACCTGGAAAAATGTAAAACATATCTGTAAATTACCTGACAATCCAGACAGGAAAGATTTTGATCTAGTTTACATTTTTGATATCTTTTCATCAGTGAGATAGAAAAGAGTACCATTGTTCAACTGCTGCTAAAATTCCACCAATGTCAAAATAATGTCAAAAATCCATTAGAAGATGATATTTGCATTTCTATGTTGTTCTTCATTTGTGCACTTCTGCACATGATAGTTTAGGAACTTCCTTTTTTACTTGAATGTGCATTGCCCTTTGCTCCACGTTACTAAAGATGTATTTGAGTCTCCTTCACTGTCAAAAACATTATAGCTGGAGCTAAAGTAATGCTGTGTGTTAGTAACCAAGTTAAGTGGAGGTAGTTAACCTCTGTGAACTCTTCTAAGAAGGGCTTGATTCTTTTTAGTAACAGAATTAGTTGTGATAGACTAGGAGTTTCTTACAATAATACTCAGAAAGTATGGGATAGATGAGTGGACTGTGAGGTGGATTGAGAGTTGGCTGTGTGATAGAACTCAGAACTCAGAGGGTTATCATCAATGGAACATAGTCGAGTTGGAGGCCTATAGCCAGTGGTGTTCCCCAGGGATCAATACTTGGTCCAGTCTTGTTCAATATATTCATCAATGACCTGGATGAGGAGACAGAGTGTATCCTCAGCATGTTTGCTGATGATACAAAACTAGGGGGAGTGGCTGACACTCCAAAGGGCTGTGCTGTGATCCAGCATGACCTGGACAGGCTGGAGAGGTGGGCAGAAAAGAACCTAATGAGGTTCAACAAGTGCAGGTGTAGGGTCCTGCACCTGGGGAAGAAGAATGCCAGGCACCAGTACATGTTAGGGGGTGGACCTGCTGGAAATCAGTTCTGAGGAGAAAGATCTGAGAGTCCTGGTAGATAGTAAATTATCTATTTGTGCCCTTGCTGCCAAGAAGGCCAATGGAATCCTGGGGTGCATAAGGAAGAGTGTGGCCAGTAGGTCAAGGGAGGTCATTCTCCCCCTCTACTTTGCCCTGGTGAGGCCACATCTGGAATACTGCATCCAATTCTGGGCTCCCCAGTTCAAGAGAACCAGGGAACTACTGGAGAGAGCCTAGCAGAGGGCAACAGAGATGATTAGGGTATTGGAGCATCTCTCCTACGAAGAAAGGCTGAGTGAGCTGGGACTCTTTACCCTAGAGAAGAGAAGACTGAGGGGAGACCTTATTAATGCACACATGTGTCTTAAGGGTGAGTGCAAGGAGGATGGGACCAGACTCTTTTCAGTAATTCCCAGTGAGAGGACAAGAGGCAATGGGCACAAGCTGGAACAGAAGAAGTTCCATTTAAATATGAGAAGAAACTTCTTCACCATGAGGGCTGACAAAGCACTGGAATAGGTTGCCCAGAGAGGTTGTGGATTCCCCTTCTCTGGAGATATTCAAAAACCCACCTGGATGCAGTCCTGTGTCATGTGCTCTAGGCCATCCTGCTTTAGCAGGGGAGTTGGACTAGATGCTCTCTGGAGGTCCTTTCCAACTCTTGACAATTCTGTCATATAATATATACCGATTCTTGATTTTGTTATCACATCACTCATGGTTCTCTTCCGCTACATCAATAGCAGCACTACCACAAAGTATATCCTGAAGAGATAGAAGTATCTTTATGTGTCCTTCTGAAAACACTGAGGAAATGGTACAGAGCAGTTCACTCCAAAACTTCCTTGGCTCCTTGCTGAGCCTGGCATGTCAGATTTTTCCAGGAGTACCTGAACGAGATAAGGTGGTAAGGAGGACTTTGGGTGACAGGATCTTATTAGAAAGCATCTGGAGCACAGTCTGACATGTAAAATCCACAGGTTGGGCATGGCTGTGATTAGGAATATTGTAAAGCAAAACACAGTTGCATAATGCCTGGTTTTAAAAATTTCCAGTCATTAGGCTGACTTCTTCAGGTTAGAGGTGTGCATTGGCCATGTTCCTCACTTCACAGACAAAATCCTTCACTAGGATAAGCACAGAAGTTTCCAACTAAATCTTGGCTTTCAGCCTCAGAAGGGCTGCACCCGAGGGAGAGGAAAACTTGGGCCATAAACATGCAGGAAGGTATTGGTGGACGTCATCATGGAAGCCAAAGACACATATAACACTGAATCAGGCCAGAAGTCTATTAACCCTTAAACAAGTTGGGTTTGAGAAGGCAAAATGTTTCCTCTCTGCATGCTTGAAATTCAAATTGATATTTGAGTTGGAGAGGTTTAAAAGCAGACTCAGCTGGCTAACACAGTAAGAGGTATAGACCTGTTATGCTATGCCTTTGTGGTTTTATACAAACAATACATACTATATAATCATGACCTATCAACTATGAGGGTTCTATCCCAAAAGTAAAATATACATCTTTTCTTTGAATTACATGAATGTTTTACAGAATGCACTATTTTCTCATATGACCTTGTGACACATTAACACTCCAGCCCTTTAGTTCTGTAGCTCCACTGCAGAACTGCAGCAGCAAAGATTTTCAAAGCGAACTAGTATATTGTTTATATTTGGTTACAAAAAACAAATGGGATCTGGAGCTGCCATCTGCCAAAGCAGGGCATCGCCACCTGAATATTGGCTATGCATGATTAACAGGCAAATGTGGACACTGGGAATCATAAAAGGAGAACAGCAAATACCAGGAAAGAACATTTGCTGCATAAACCTCCATCAAAATCTGCCTTTGTAAAAGACTGAATGCAAACTAGTGTTTTCCTGTTGAAATCGTCTCCACAGCCCAGTGATTAAAGTACCTACAAATGTGAAGATGTTTTGCCTCCATTTTTAGCTACTTTCACAAAATACGGATTTTGCTTCTATATCTATTGGGAAGCGCATATTGATCAGATTGAATTGGTTATGCAAAATAAATGCCATATGGGACATTGCAGCATAACCTTTCACAAGCAACTCCACTGCAGACTGCAATCACACAATGGGTAAATTCTCACAACGTACTATTGGTAGTCCAATTTGGATCTAACACTAAAGAAATATGTCCAAATTTGCAGAAATACTGGGCACCTGTTTATCCACCCTGAACATTCCTGCCACTGCTCACGAAGCTCACAACCCTTGCCTTGCTTTACTGCGTTGCATCAGTAAATTAGAGACAGACTTGTCCATGAATAGCAAAACACAGGCTGAACCTCAGCAGATTCCTAATGCAAAGATACTCAGTTCCATTTTGGCCATAAACGTAAATCATGGATAAGAATTAATTTTTTTTTTTTTAAAAAAAGAGTAACTGCCAAACAACTCTTGGAAGCTACTAGATGGCCCTTGTTTTTACAGCAAACTCATTCCCAAATATCACTTATAAATAACCATGAAGTCATGTTGTATTTTAGCATTCATCTCTGATTTGCAGGCTTTTTCTGGGGGAAAAAAAAGTGTGTGTTTTCAAACTATGTGAGAATTATTGAGAGCTTTGCAATGTCTGAGCAGTAAAAACATTTTTACAGGACTCTTTGGAGGCACAGTGGTTGGTGCATGAACAGGTCCTCTCTGCACATCTGGTTTTATGCTAAAGCAAATCAGAACCAATTCCCACAACAACAGCTTACAAATCTAGAAGCACTTCTACTGCAGTTGAAGTCAGAGGAGCAGCTGTTTTCAAATGTTCATGTAACAAATTACGCTTTTTGTTTCAGTCACATTTGCAGCTTTTCAGGGTTTTCCTCCAAAGAGACTTACTCAGGTTAAGTTCTCTAAAATACTGTCAATACTATACAAAGGAAAACAAAATGAATCTTTTCTACATAACTCATATGAAAGTAGTCAAAAAGTTACAGCTACTCTATAGTTGATATGTCTAAACTTATTTTAAAATTTTCTATGTTTACATTTATATATTTGCTTAAGAATATGAGCCCAGTCCTTGTTTTCCCATGGCAACAAAAATTAAATAGTGAAATCCAGGCCTAACGGCACTATAGATACTTACTCCAGTAAACCTGAAGCTGCATGATTTGTCACTCATGCATTTATCTATATATGGTAAAGTGGGTAAACACTGCATAAAATATATTTTGTGCTTCCTCGGTCTTGGACAGATTAGCACAAATTAAATTTCACACTAATCTGCCCATGGTCATGAGCGCTACATTAGGAGAGAGTGGGATTCAGCTAATTGTGAAGAATATTTTGCTCTATTACAATGATCTATGAATAGAGCAAATATATCCTGGCGAGCTACCTTTATTGATATGCTTTATCAATACTGAATCAATAGCAGATGATAAATAATATCTGTGTGTAGAAATATATTATGTTTCTCAACATTTTTTTAATTTGTTCATCAAATTGAAGAAAGTTTCCTCTTTCTTTTCACTAACTGTTGTCTTATTGAGTGTTCAATATTCATCATTTAGGTTGCAGTGCTTAGTTATATGTTCGACCACCAAAGACACAAGGCATTTGAGTCACTTGACTGAAGAATATACTGAACTGCCAGAAGAGGGAAGTCCAGGATCAGAAATTTGTTCTTCAGAGCAAATGCGAAACACTATGTCAGGGATATGAAAACCTTACAAAATACCATCCTTTTAAAAGTGAAGTTTCCTAAAGCAGGACCATGCCATGCATTTAGGACAAAGTAGCATAGGTATAATACATAAAATACAGCTTGCTCCAACTCCAACATTCAAACTAATTTTTAAAAAAATCTGGATGGTTGCCTAAGGACAATGTTCTATCTCTTCAAAATAGCCAACAAAGTTCTGGTCAACTCGGTATTTGACTGAAGGACAAATTAAAATCCATGTGCAATAGCACTGGCCATACAGGAGGCAACGCTCTTTCTTTTAACTCAGTCAGGATCCATAGGCAACAATGTTGTACATGGTCGGGGAAATTGTAATGCTCCGTTACCCTGTTCTGGGAAAGACCCATGGGTATCTCAAGCGTGGCAGCAGCTAGACTGGAAGTAATGGACAAAAAAAATCATGCCTCATGGTTCAACCACAGGGCTGAAGTTCTAAATAATTTAAAAATCTGTATTTAAACATCCCAAATATATTTCTTTTAACTCAAGACTAAATACTTGGAAATATTTGTGCTACGCAGTAGGGGGACTGAGATAATATTATACTTTGTTTTGTAGACCTAACTTCCATGCAACAAAACTTAACTCTCTGTTCAATTACAAGCTAGGCTTTTTTATGACTTTTGAGAAAGTATTACACAGTTAAAAATCAGGAATGGTGGTATGTGAAACACTGATAAATAAATGTTAGCAACTCCCCATCCTCTTCAAAGAGAGAATTCTACAGTTTCTGAGTAAGCAAACATTGCATACCCATAGAAAACATTGTAAACAATATAAAACATTATGAAATGTATTTACAATGCTCTGAATAGCTTTAAACAAAAGTTGTTAGACTTAAAATATTCAGGCTTTCTTCATACAGACTCCCCTGCTTTTGTAGCAGTTAAATATTTAAATTTAAAGTCAAGAGTTTGGCATATTTACACTTCTATTTTAACACATTTATAGAAACACATTCTCTTCTCATCTTTGCTCAGAGATGACTTTTCCATCTTTTCAGAGCAATGGTAAGACGGTAGCTGGTCAGTTCTCTCCAGGCCCTGACGGAGGCTGGGGCTGTGAGCCTGGGACCACCATGCTAACACTGAGCCCTTCCAGCACCTGACAAGAAATGTCTGTGCATCCACCATAGGATCCAGGGAGGCCAGGAAAGGTACCGAGTTTTGATGCCTTTCTCTCTCAGTCAGGTCTCAGCTAGACAGACAGTGCACAGGACTCTTTTCACAGAATCACGGAATGTTAGGGGTTGGAAGGGACCTTGAAAGATCATCTAGTGCAAGCCCCCTTCTGGAGCAGGAACCTAGATTAGGTTACACAGGAACATGTCCAGGAGGGTTTTGAATGTGTACAGCAAAGGAGACTCCACAACCTCTTTGGGCAACCTGTTCCAGTGCTCTGTCACCCTGACTGTGAAAAACTTTTCCTTATGTTTACCTGGAACCTCCTATGCTCCAGGTTGCACCCCTTGTCCTATCACTGGACATCACTGGCTTCATCCCCCTGACACTTGCCCTTTACATATTTATAAACATTAATGAGGTCACCCTTCAGACTCCTCCAAGCTGAAGCGACCCAGCTCCCTCAGCATTTTCTCATAAGGGAGGTGTTCTACTTCCTTAAGCATCTTTGGAGCTCTGTGCTGGACTCTTTCAAGCACTTCCCTGTCCTTTCTGAACTGGACACAGTATTCCAGATGTGGTCTCACCAGGGTTGAGTAGAGGGGTGGGAGAATCTCTCTTGACCTACTACCTATGTCCCTTCTAATACATCCCAGGATGCCTTGGCCTTCTTGGCCACAATGGCACATTGCTGGCTCATGGTCATCCTGCTGTCCACCAGGACCCTCAGGTCCCTTTCCCCTGCGCTGCTCTCGAACAGGTCCATCCCCAACCTGTACTGGTACTTGATGTTGTTCTTTCCCAGATGCAAGACTCTACACTTGCCCGTGTTGTTTCGTTAAATTTCTCCCAGCCCAACTCTCCAGCCTGTTGAGGTCTTGCTGAATGACAGCACAGCCTTCTGGTGTGTCAGCCACTCCTCCCAGTTCTGTGTCATCAGCAAACTTGATGACAGTGCCCTCTGTTTCCTCATCCAGGTCACTGATGAATATATTGAATAGTACTGGTCCCAGTACCGACCCCTGAGGGACTCCACTAGATACAGGCCTCCATCTAGACTCTGTCCCATTGACCACAACTCTCTGACTTCTTTCCTTCAACCAGTTCACAATCCACCTCACTACCCAATCATCCAGACCACACTTCCTCAGTTTAGCTGCAAGGATGCTGTGGGAGACGTGTCCAATGCTTTACTGTAATCAAGATAAATCACATCCACTGCTCTGCCATCATCTATCCACCTGGTTATGTCCTCATAACCAGGTTGGTTAAACATGACTTCCCCTTAGCAAAACCATGTTGGCTGCTCCTAATGACCCTCTTATCCTTGATATGCTTAGAGACAGCACTGAGGATAAGTCTTTCCATCACTTTTCCAGGGATGGGAGTGAGGCTGACCGGTCTGTTACTCGGGTCCTCCTTTGTGCCCTTTTTGAAGACTGGAGTGACATTTGCTTTCCTCTAGTCCTCAGGCACTTCTCCTGTTCCCCATGACTTACCAAAGATGACAGAGTGGCCTAGCAACAACCTCTGCCATCTCCCTTAGCACTTGCGGGTGCATCCCATCAGGGCCCATGGACTTGTGGATGTGATCTCTGACCAAATCCTCTTCAACTGAGGCAAAATCTTCCTTCCTCCAGACTTCCTCTGTGGTCTTGAAAGTCTGGGGCTCCTGGGAGCTGCCCTTAGTGGTAAAGACCAAGGCAAAGGTGGCATTCAGTAACTTCACTTTCTCTGCATCCTCAGTCACCAGAGCACCCACTTCATTCAGCAGTGGACCCACATTCCCTCTGGACTTCCTTTTGCCTCCAAAGTACTTGAAAAAGCCTTTGTTGTTGTCCTTTACCTCCATCACCAGGTTTAGTTCTAAGGAGGCCTTAGTTTTCCTTGTCGCATCCCTACATTCTTTGACAACCTTCTCATATTCCTCCCAAGTGGTCAGCCCATTCTTCCATGTGCTACACATTTCCTTCTTACCCTTAAGTGTATTCATTAGCTCCCCGCTCAACCATACAGGTCTCCTAGCTCTCATGCTTGATTTCTTACTCTTCAGAATGCTCTGATCTTGAGCCTGGAGGAAATGGCGCTTGAATATTAGCCAGCTTGCTTGGGCCCCCTTACCATCTACAGCCCTCTCCCATGGGACTTTTCCAAGCAGTTCCCTGATGAGGCCAAAGTTAGCCCTTCTGAAGTCCAGGGTAGTGATCCTGCTTGTGGCCCTGTGCCTACTGCATATGATTCTAAACTCCACCATCTCATGGTCACTACAGCCAAGGGTGGCCCCTACCTTCACATCCTCAATCAGTCCCTCTTTGTTTACCAGTACAAGGTCCAGCAGCACTCCTCTCCTTGTTGGCTTTTCCACCACCTGCATCAAGAATTTGTTGTCAATGCACTGGAGGAATATACTGAACTGTGTGTGCCTGGCTGTGTAATTTTCCCAGCAACTGTCAGGGTAATTGAAGTCCCCCATGACAACCAGAGCCTGTGATTGTGAGGCTAGTTCCAGCTCCTTGTAGAAGGCCTCATCACTTTCCTTATGCTGATCAGGTGGACTGTAGTAAACACTCACAGCAATATTTCCCATACTAGTTCTCCCCTTAATCCTTACCCACAAGCTTTCAACTTGCTCTTCATCCCCCACCGAAGGAGAGCTCAATACATTCCAGTTGCTCTCTCACATAAAGAGCAACACCACCACCTCACCGTGCTGGCCTGTCTTTACTAAAAAGGACATAGCCATCCATGACAGTGTTCCAGTCACGTGAGCTATCCCACCATGTCTCAGTAATTGCAATGAGATCATGGTCCTGAGATTGTACACAGATCTCTAGTTCATCCTGTTTATTCCCCGTACTGCGTGTGTTAGTGTACAGGCATTTCGGAGAAGTGGCCAAGCATGCAGGTTTCCCTGGAGGAGAGTGCGAGGATATACCATGGTCATACACAGCTCCAGGATGGTTTGCGTTCTGGTTATGGTCTAAGGAGCCTTTGTGGCAAGTCAGGTTGCCCTGATTTATTCCCCAGGTGGATGCACTGACATGAGTATTTCCATTTTGGACACATGCTCTTCCCCCCGCCCCAGATCCTTCAGTTTAAAGCTCATTTCACTAAGTTGGCCAGCCTGCTAGCAAAGATTCTTCTGCCTCTCCCAGATAAGTGTATCCCATCCCTTCCCAACAAGTTATGCTCATTAAGAAATGTCCCATTGTCATAAAAACCAAAGCCAAAGCCAGTAAGTATTCCAGGTCTGCTCCAGGAAAAAAAATACAGGTCTAAAGTAGCAGTAAGTCAGCTTAACTGATTATCAGAACATTTGCAGAAGTCTGCTTGCCACCCAGTTGAATGGATGATATCATAAACCTCCTTGGGGAATGTCCCCTTTTAACTAGCAATGAATAACTGTTATTGCTCACATTTTGGTCGACAGGAGTACAGTATGAGTTTCCAAGCAAAGATCCATTTATTGCAGTTTCCCCTCTCATGCCTCATGAATGTAACGCCATTGCTTGCCAGTGTCCAGTGTTTATCCCTTAAAACTTTGTCCCTTCCTTTTTATGGACCAGTGCAGCATTATGCTGATGTGTTAGAAGAGACTGCATGAGTCGGTCATATTTTTCAGCAACAAGTCTTACTGAATTCATTAGAGGATGGCGAGATGTAGCCTGGAATGAACATTAAGGTATTAATGGAGTGTGTATGCTTGATTTCAAGTTTTTCATGCTGAGCTGCACTGGTGTTAACCTAGTTTGATTCCAAAGCCTAATGTAAATTCTTAGACAGATATTCTATTTTAGCTGAGAAACGAATGCTGACAGTTTACTGCAAAATGACAAATGAATGCTGACATTTTATTCTTACATGTTTATAAATCAGTGTAAAGGTTAAGAGTCGTTAATGCGGGCAATCTGAAGAATCCATATAAGTAAACAAAATATTCATTTTGGATAACTATATATGTCCAATGTCATTCACAGAAGATAAAAGTCAGATTAGAAAATGAGAGAGAAAATGCAAATTTATCAGTATTAGTTTATCTTTTAACTAGAAACTGAATTACCTGATGATAGGCCTCCTGATCAAACCCACAGTATACAACATTTGGGGTTTTCTTGACATTTACTTTAATAATAGAATATCTACATGATGATTTGTAAAAGAAAGTTTAACCCCTCCCTTTCCACATGACCCACTTTGTAACTGTAACAATCTTGCAGTTGCTCTGGAAAACAGCTAATCGGTATAGTTTGTGCTAGGACACACTGTGGGAATAATTTACATTCTTATTTTTATTCCAAATGTTCCTGATATTACCAGAGCTAAGAAATAGTCATGGCTTCCTCATATATTTCCAAGAAAAAGTCTAAGTAGTACTCTGAGAAGACCACAAATTCCAGTGGCAGTTTTTAACGACTGATGAGGGCAATCTCTAGGTGAGAAAGAGACCATGGAAATTAAAAATCATTTATGGATTTTACTGAAACTCTGGCAGAGATAAACCCTCTAGATAACCACAGCTTATACGCCATGTTAGAAACAACTATGGAGGACACAGAATCATAGAATTCATATAATCGTTGAGGCTGGAATAGACCTCTGAGATCATCAAGTCCAGCCTATGAACCCAACACCACAACACCTAGCTAGACCATGTCACTAAGAAGTGCCACATCCAATCTTTCCTTAAACACCTCCAGGGATGGCGACTCCACCACCTCCCTGGGCAAAACCACCTTCCTCATCATACTCTGACATTGCTTAAGTAATGTAAAGGGATTTCTCTGTAAATGGGAATTGAGGGCAATCCCAATTATTAAAACCATAAAGTGAAATTTGTTTTGTGAAATACAAGGCCAAAATCCTGGCATGACTTCTAGACAAGAAAATACAATGTATGTCAATACACTTGTCTCAGCGTAGCTTTTCCTGCGTAGACTACCTACACAGCACACTTTGCCACATATGGTCTAAGATTCCAATTGTTTTTCAGATGTTGATGAGATTTTCCTGATACAAATATAGTATCTCATATATTTTGCTACCCATTAGCTAATGAATGAGACTTACAGAGCTAAAATATATGGGTAGAATAATTTGATTTAAACAATTCTTATCTTCTCTCTTTCACTTAGGAACTGCAGCACACAACTACTTAGAAATTATAGTTGCATTTCCTAAATCATTAAACCACATTTGAGGCACACACAGAGTGCCCACTCTAGTCAAGGAACCCTGAGAGCAGAACTTTGGGTGTTCTTTGAGTGACTCATTCAATAATATCCTCGTTATTTCTCAACATTCTTGAATCAGTTTCCTAATCAAAATTACTCAAAATTTATTTAATTTTCACTTTCTGCTCTTTAATTATTTTATAAAGAATTGACTAGGGAAATAAATACCATTCAAAGACAGAAATCTATTTTATGTTAAGTAGGTCACAGGCTGCTTGGTGTTCACCAGCAAAGTATCTCCTGAGCTCATTAGTGCAGGACCAGCTTCCCTTCTTCAGAGAGACATTAGAAAATGGACTCTGGAACTTCTTAGGCTTAGAAAATATTCCAATTGCACATGATTATTACACAAAAATTGCATGTTCCAGTGTAAAACATTCAGAGGTCTGACAACAACAATGAAATATCCAGAGCATCACTAAACTGAAATTCACTTACAAATTCAAAACAGTCCTCACTGCTTTCTTCACAGCTCATTTATACTCCTGCTTGAGACGCCAGCTGGCATTCAGACTATCGTTAGGAAAAGTTTAGGGGATGAGCTATTGAGAGACAGACAATCTTGGTAAGTAAGGGCTTTAATTTCACCACTACAAGAACATCTTGTTTTTTCTTAAGCAATCACATGCAAAGCAATTTAAATGTAGTCCTTTTCCTGAACCCCAACAATATATATCCTACTTTATGCAGAGCTGCACTTTGTGTGACCGCTACATATGCACCTGCCAAAGATAATAAACACTTGCAGTACAGGTAAATCATTACATTTGTCCGCCAATTGATTAAATTGACCTATTGTTATTCAAAAGGCTGAACAGACATCTGGAATAGCACAGTGGTATGGCACACTTGTTCATTTTATATTGAAAATATTACAACCTTCTGAAAACTGTTACATAGAAGATTGAACCGTCACCTATATATGTTTGAAGTTTGTCTGTTGGTTTTTAATGATTATCTTTAAATACTCTGCACTGTAATAAAACCAAAATACCATTCATCAAAGAGAAACTACTTTTATGTTTCATGTTGAAAATAGATTATTTGCTTAGGAAGAAATATTCACCACCACCAAGTTTGGAAAGCAGCAATACTTTGCATTCTCATAATACTTCGTGCCTGAGGAATAATTTCTTTTTGTAACATGTCCACTGCTCAGTATCTGAACTGCTCATGGCTGAACCAGTGAGATCTCATCGGTTTGTCAGTGATTACATCCCCTAAAGCCAAGCTTCTTTATTTTGTGTGTTTCATATCTACAACTGCACAGCACATCACACAGTTATACTGCCCTATTGAATCTGAACTTAAATTTCCTGAGAGAACTGCTTTTTTGAGGAGATACTGAATGTTTTTTAGGGAACCTTTGTTAAATCTCAGAGCAGTGCAGAAGGGGACCATTTTTATTTATGAGTTCCCACAATTTTACAGGAATGTCACCTAGAAATTTTCAGATTGTGCATTACTTCTTAGGCCTTCTTCCAAACAGAGGCCAGAATACATATCACATCTCACTTTTTCCGCAACAAGAAGCATCAGTGGCGCTTCTGAAAAGATAGCTCTTAAGAAGCAAAAGAACTTTTCCAATGGTGACCAGACAACCATAGACCACCAGCTGGCAAAAATTTTATGTGAATGTTCCCAGACCTGTTAACCTAGAAGGCAGTTCCATGTTTTCCTAGAGCACAATTACTTATGTAGAAGAACCACTTCATCCATCTTTCAGACTGGGAAGGTAGTGGTCTTGAAACTTGAGGAAGCCTTTGGAAGCCAAACCAGCAGTTGCCATCAGGCAACATATGAAGGGGCACATTCTATATGATCTGAGGGGGAGTTAAACTGTTGGAGTTATAGACTGTGTTGATGCACTGATGGGGAGATGATACAACTTTTCCATCCATGCTCTATGCTTATCTAAGAGCCCACTAGATGGAGAGGACATACCAGCTGGGGAAACAGACCTGTGCAGACACTGGGATAAGCTTCTGTAGCTGCATTTTGCTTCCCAAAGAGTAAGTTTTTAGGATGCATCATGAAAACTGCTGCCATATATAAGCTTCACACCATACTAGTGTGAAGTCCCAGAGGCATATGCAGTCCTCTTGTGGTGGATAGCACTGCACCTCCACTGACAACAGCCCAGGGGTAAAAATAAATCTTATGTAGATCAAATACTGGTCTTACTAAACTCAGCTCAACAAAGTAATCGTCTTGATAGAAGCTAGGAACTGTTGTTCGGATGGGAGTTTCAGCTGTCATGTATATTTCAGAGAAGGAAGGAGTGAGATAATAGTATGACTCCTAAAGGAGTAATAATGGTGGTAATGGTATAAATAATTGGCCTTATCAACATATTGCAGATTATTTATTAGAAAAAATAGATGTAAATACGATGGTAGCTGGGCTTGACCCAAAATGCATGTAAAACCCAAGCTCTAAGTGCTTTAAAATTATCTTCATAATTAAGTTCTTATGAAGATGGTGATATAAGATAGGATTTAGACAAGGTAACTGCAGTTTCTGGGACACATTCTGTTCTCAATGACATTGGAAAAAATGTGGAGTAACTTGTTAAAATTTAGGATAAATTACTTTCTTCTGGTGGATTCGAAAGGAGAATCTAAATGAACAGCGTCACTATTTATTGCATCTATTTTCAGTGAAAAATTACTAGATCTACATGCATGCATTTGTAATATAAATGTGGATGGACAGAACTTCATTGTATTCCTAGTAATTTGTGTGGTGACCAGGCTGGTTCTGGTTTTGCTGCATTCCTATTAGGTCAGCACAACTCTGGAATAACTGTTTCAGCATAGATTTATATATGGTAAAAAAAAAATAAATGGTTTTTGATGAGCAGGTGGTACAGAAAAAAAGCAAACCAATTCATTGATAAGGGTCTGAATGAATATTTGCAAAACACCTGGATAAAAATCACTTTATCCTCACAGAGACAAAACAGCCTTTCTTCCAAAAAGAATGTCTTTATTTTGTCAGATGAGGCTTGAGGTATGATGACAAAGATAGGCTGAGGTCCTAGTCTGAATATAAATTCAAACTTTTCTGAGTTTAGCAATGTTCAGATCTGAAATTTTTGCTCACCTCACTGCAAATTTGTATTTTTCTTAACATACACATTTAAGGTCCCTTCCAACTCAAGCCATTCTATGATTCTATGATATGCATGTTCCACTGGGCTGAACAACCCCAACTCTCTCAACCTATCTTCAGAGGAGAGGCACTCCTGTGACCATTTTTGTGGCCCTCCTCCAGACTCACTCTAAGAGGTCCACTTACTGTACTGGGGACTCCAGAACACGAAGTAGTACTCCAGGTAGGGATCTTATGTGAGCAGAGTAAAGAGGGAGAATCACTTCTGTTGACCTGCTGGCCATGCCCTTCTTATGCAGCCCATGATATGATTGGACATCATGCATCTTCAATAAGTTTGCAGATGATACAAACTCATGAGGAGCGGTTGGCAGACCAGATGGCTGTTCTGCCTTTCAGAGGGATCTGGACAAGATTGAGAAATGGACCAAGATGAATCTGATGTAGTTCAGCAAAGGGAAGTGAGAAGTCCTGCACCTGAGAAGGAACAATCCCAGGCACTGGAACAAGTTGCCCAGAGAGGCTGTGGAATCCTGAGAGATATTCAAAACCTAACTGGACACAGCCCTGAGCAAGCTGTTGCAGCTGTTGAGCAGCGATGGTGTTGGGCTGAGTGATTTCCAGAGGTGCCCGCCAGCCTCAACCGTTCTGTGGCATTACCTTTGCCGGGACATGGTTCTACCTCTCTTAATTTAGAGGAGCTAGTGGCTCTACAGCCAATGGTATCACATACAAAAGAAGCTGTTTGTATAGTATATAAATGCAGCAGAAGCTGTATAAAGGTCACAAAGACATATTCTCTTTTTATCTATTCATAGACACTGCAACTGGAGTGAGTGCTTCCATAATTCATTTCAATGGGGGTTTTGTTAGCATTAGATGTAGGTTCTAAATGCCTGACCTGCATTTTTATGGGTGATTTGTTGGCAGTCATGGGTAATCCTGTAGAGAGAAGAGGTTTTGATACTCAGCAGAGTACTAACTTTACTTCGTCTCCATTTCTAAGAGAATTTTAGATAGCAGGGTAATTCATGTTTTCAGAATGCTGCATTTTGCATCAAACTGATTACTGTAATGAAAAAAGTAATTTACTTCTTTTATCTGAACCTGCATCACATCTCTCACTTCACTGCTGGTTATGAACATGAGTAGATGGTGTTTGAACTGTGTCTCTCCACACCAGTGACACATCCACAACAGGATCTTACACAGCCCAGGGTAATGGTTCAGAAGTGTCACTGGACAAAGTTGTACAACATTTCAATTTTTTCTTTTTAATCTTATCTAGTGATAAGAAAGATTAGGAATTCATTGCTTGGGAAAGAAAACTGGAATTTTTATCAGGTAAGAATGAATCCTACATTAACCTTGCTGGTTGTTGGTATTAATTATGTTTGTCATGATCTTAAAGCAAATGCAAAACCTAATAGTGTTACTTAACCATAACATGTGGTTGCCAAGTATTCACAGCAGTTTCATATCAGGAAGATATAATGGATATCTGCAAGCTGAATACTTTATATGTTTTGTTTTGTTTTTTTTTTTATTGTGAATATCAGTATCAAAGCTAATACAGCAGACATAAACTATGATATATTTTGATGTTGGAGGATAAAGAAACACAGCAGATTACCAGTGAGGGAGTTTCCTGTAGAGTAGAGAGTTTCTTCTGTGAAGTAGCTGTCAAAAAGTGACACTGGATCACTCTAACACTTAAAATTCAAGTAAGTGAAATCATGTCAACATCTCTTACATAATTACAACATTTAGTTCACTAAATGACATGAAAGCTTTGAATGTATTTTAGTGACACTATAGATTTCAGAAATGTTATAGTATGTTAACATATAAAAAAACCTCCTGTAAACATTGCCAATTTTTTTTTCCTAATATAAAAATTACTTACCAAGAAAAGACACTTCTCATAAAAGGGAAGGGATTACCAAAATAATTTACAAAAGCATACTGCATGTCAAGTTTTCTAACACTGAAGATAAGCCTCAGTTTCTGATAGACTATTTTCCCAATGTCTGCTCAATATATAAAGACAGAAACCACAATGAGGACAGAAACCTCAAATTCCTTCCGACATTATAATCCTTCAAGTCCCTCTTGTTCCTTTCTCTCTTTGCGGTCCTGTGGCTCTCTCTGTTTTGCAGAGTAACACAAGCGGGAGGAGAGTAGCAGTAAATGCTGACCTCTCCATCCCTGAAGCTGCTCTCACATTAGGCTTGGGATTGTCCTGACAGCACTAAGAAGAGCTGGCTAGACCCCAGCTGCTCAGAACCACAATGAATCCAGCCCCCACTTCGTGGATGGATGCTAGGTTATTATGTAAAGAGTGAGCATTAAAATTATCAATAATGTCATTCAGAGTGCATGGCCAACCCATTCTTCCATGGAGTTTTCTCGTGAGGAAATCTTAAAGCACATAACAGACCGAGGCTCTGGGTATGATGTCAAGCACTTAGAGAGGAATGAGTTTCAAGACCTGAAGAGGGATATAAGAGCCCTAAAAAAGGGACTTAACTGGAGGAGATGGGGATTAGCTGATGCATATAAACCTCTTTTGTAAGAGGAGAGTGCTGCCATGTCTCCAGTGATGGTAGGTTGCATAGGCTGGTATCTTTTAGAGCATGGACAAATATTCAGACTGAGGGGTAGAAGTCTGAAAGAGGACTATCCAGGAGATGGGACAAGCCATTGGTATATCCATTTTCCCTCAGTAGTTCTTGTGCTAAACTATGCTTCTTGCCTTGTAGGTATCCCTTCTCCTTCACAACACCTAAGCACTAAGAACCAAGCCATGCTTATGCAATAGCAAAAAGAGAAATCTTTCACTGCTGTATTTCTATATGTATTTGAGGCATAATTTGAAAAGGAACAAGGAAAAAAACTACTATTTTGAAAACCTAAAAAACATAAGTCCTACTCTTACTTTTATACCTTTCAATAGGTAGTTCTTTGCCTTTGAGATGCTTAATCAATCTTGCGTTTCTTACAAATCAAATGTGCAAGTTAGCTTGTGGGAGTAAGCTGTGCAGTGTCAGCTGGCCAGCAAAACATGTTGATATACTTACAGCTATACCTGGAAAGTTTGTGCCTCTTCCACCCGGTGCTGCTCCTATAGAGAACAATCCTGCTTCTGCTGGCAGCTAAGAGTGTCAATGAGCAGCTGCCAGAGCAGCTGTCCCAGGCTCAGAAAGGTCCTTGGCACCACATGGGATCTTACTCACCTGGCTGAGTCATGAGATCTGCTAGACCAGGGATGTGGGAAAAGAGGTGAAGCAAGTGCATGCAGGATAACCTTCATCACAGGTGATTGCATCCCAGAACCCTGCACTCTGCTTCTGCTGCATACACAGCCCTGATGTGAGTTGTGCTTTTGGTTTTAAGGGAGTGTAAGGGGGAGGAGTTTTAGGTTAATCTTCCCCAAATTACATTTGCAGAGTTTCCTTCCTTTGGTCTAGAAAAGAGTTCAAATATTATCCATCCAAACAGATTTGTTTTTCAAATTCTTCTTACTTGCTCTTTTTGTTGAAAGACATCATTTGAGGGGGTTCCTTCTCTATTCTGCTTTGAAAACTTGTGGCAGTAAACAAACATGTTCTCTTCTCTTTGCATACTTACCCTAATATATAAACTTCAGTCACAGGCTGAGATGACTTCTCTCTAAAACAATTTTCTTCCTTGATCAGTCTTTGAACCTACAGGTCTTTTATGAGTTTCCATAAACATATCTCTCAGGGGTAGCTTCATCAGAATTAGTACGAGATCAAAAATGTCGAAGCATCAAAGTGGCAGTCTGTTCGCCCTCAAGCCAAATGCCAACATAATCAGCCCACTGCTATTTTCCCCATATCCCTGTAAGACTCAAGTTGCAAGGTATTTAACAAGGCTTTCCCCCCCAAAAAAAAGAGAAAGCAAACAAATTGAAGGTGAATCTTCCCAAGCGACCGAATAAACCGGCCATGCAGGGACATTATTTTAGGGCTACATAGACTTCAAGCTATATTACCATTTCAGCTTCTCTGTTTACCACCCTTGAGGCTCATGCTTCAAACAGGACTGGGAGTGGCAGAGCTGCTTTTGGCACTCTGTAGGTTGAGGGCTGTGGCCTCCACAGTCTTGCTGGTATCAGCCTGTCACAATCACAGGACAGAACTTTTCTGACACACAGAAGTTTCTCTTCTTAAAGCAAGGGCATTGTCAATGCAAGTGAAAACGAGCAAAAACCTCTTTAATGACAGTTGGGATTTCAAAACAGTAGCAATCATCTGGTGGTTCTGAAAAGTGATGACATTTACATATCACTGCAAGATTGTATGAACCTGACCTCACAGTTTCAGTGAGAACACCTAGAACTCTGAAAGCCCAGATGACAACTACTTCTGAAGGTGTTCACACCTTTATCCAGTTCTACTCACTACACTTGTGGCTTTTCTTATTCAGCACCGTATCCAAAAGTTTGAATGGAACAACTGTTATCCATAGCCATATGCAACTGCAGACAAAAGTGATTGGTAAGTGAGCTATTGATTTTATTATTAATTGTACTGTGAAATGTTCCTGCCAGGCTGAGGTGTTTCAGGGAGTGGTGTGAATGTTGTAGGATTGGTGGTCTCCATGGGCTCATTCATGTCCTGCCCAACAGCTGAGTTGGCAGCACCTGCCTCTCACCACCTTGCTGTCAGAGATTACCAGCATTGAGCATATTGGTTTAAGAGACCAGAGAGGGATTTCTGGCTAGCTAAAGTGTTAGTGTTCATATTTTAAATGAGTAATGCAATAAAAAAAGTGAGAAACTAGAAAGCAGTGTGTAAAGTTATGGGAAAGGATGGTTCCTGACACCAGGTATGTGAGCAGCTATCTTTATTAAATGCTTTCTATTTTTAACAAACGTGTAAGAAATCAAATGTCAGTAATCTGTATTTTCTACACACCTAGCTACTGTAAACTTTTATTTTCAGTGTGATAGTGTAACTTTGGGGGTTAGCACGTGTCAGAGTTGCTAGGTGCTCCAATGAAGTGAGCAAAATGTGTAAAATATGTATACAAGTGAGTAACTCTGTACCCACAAACGAATACAGTGTGCTTGTTTTGAACTTGTAAAAACGGGACCAGAAAACTGAATAGGTGATTTATAAAGAGAAAATGCTACCAGCTATATTCTGTTGTGTGAAAGCAATTGGACTAGCCAGTGGGAAGAATATAATGAAGCATGGCAGGCTTTAATTTACCTCTGGAATATATCATGTACCCTCAGCCTTTCCAGATCAGAAATGTTTTGTGATAAGGCTTCTCCCTTTCGGCACCACTTTTCAGCTAGGTATTCCCTTTAACCCTGATATTTTCCTTTACTTTCTTATAGTCTCAATACATCCCTAGAGCTCAACAAATGTAAAGTACACTACCTGTGACTTTCTGACCAACTTCACCTAGAAGTTTTCATCTCTGCATATAGATCTGTCAGAATAAGCTTATTTCAATCCAGACATAATCAGTTATTTAAACCAATTTTGTATGATGGATAATCTTCAAAATAATGTTTGCCACCAAAAAGGTCAAAATGTACCATCTGTTTCAAATATTGTGGCGTTTTTCTATTTCAACTATTGTGGCATCTTACATACATCGGTGTGGTATTTTCTAATAAATGTTTAATTGATAATCATGAATGATTTGTCTGGTTTATTCTCCCTGTTTTTGTAATACTATTTCTCCCTCACAAGTCTTACTACACAAAGTATTTGCTACAGGACTAATTTTCACCTTACTGAAATTAATGTATACACCTGTTATCTTTGTCAAGAGTGAGAATTAGCAAAATTCTAAGTATTCTTGTTCTGCATTTAAATCCCAGCTAACTACTAGAGTTGTTCTTAGTCAGTTTTGAAGTGTTTACTGGTTTTGCTACTGCATCACGTGTACCTACACTTACAAATGAAGAAAGGACAAATTCAGTTCCAAAGTACACAGGGCTGGGGTTTGCTGGAAGTCAGTGGTATTGCATACTCTTCTGCTAGAGTCCAACTGGCTCCTTAGCTGAATTACCAGCCTTTTAAGTACTCTAGCCTGAGTTTGGCTTTTCTCAGTTGTTCTGTTTCTTTGGCTGATATAGGAACCAAATACAACTGTTCACGTAACTATTCATGTCACGGTTTCACTTTCAAATTTGTAGGATGAAAAATGCTTCAATAGGTCACTTTATTATATATATATTATTTCTCTTTTTTTTGAAAACAGTGTACAGGATACTGAGCAACTGCGAGTGAAGGTCATTAATTGTGCATCAGTTCAGATTTTAATATAACATAAATAGTATTTCTATATTGACTTAGTGGAGTAAACTGCTCATCTATTTAAATAAATGCTATTATTTTTCATATAAGACCACGGAACACAAAGAATCGTATCAGAGGCATTATGAAGCAGATTGTTCCACTGCTTTTGGTATATAGATGTATTGTCAGGGAAGTATGTCTTCCTTAGCTCCAATAATGAGAACAGCCTTCCTGGTTTCAGACTCTCACATGTTAAATTTTAGTTCACTAAGTTGTCTTAGACATAGTTGTACTAGTGACCTGTCAGCAAGGGCTCCCTCGAAGTGGAGGCATCCTTTGTACTCATTTTCTCTTTGAACACTTTGCTTTTACTGAAGAGGAGGCAATATTAAGTTGCTCCCAAGGGTTTCTTTACAGTTTCTGAGCTCTAAATCCTCTTTGGAAAACAAAATTTTTTTTAAAAAAAATAATTAAATAAAGTACTGCCAAACTTCTCCAATGATCTGGAATTTTATTCCATCCATATACATGCATAGTAACAACATTTGTTGAGAAATTATTTCTATCAGAAGTAGAACATTATCTTTGTGATCACCAGTTGCAGTATTGCTACTTTTATATTTAAATATATCTTATATATGAATTAGATTCATAATTGCAGCATTGAGTTTAGGGTTTTGTTTTAGACTGTGCCTTTCAAAAGATAAAACTGATTGATATGACGTCATTACTTACAATACTGCTTCCAGTAATTTTGTTCATTCTTTATAAAGTATTGCATTTAACAGCAAAGGTTTAAAAATTGAGACAAGAGATGCATCAGCAAAAGAAAATACAAGTACTATACAAGAAAAAAAATTGCCATCTTCATTTAACGTACGTTTCAGATTAAGAAAGTGGACAGAAACATACTGCTACATACAAATGCAAAGCCTAATGACTAAGGTACTGTATCTGCTAAAATATAAAGTGCAAACTGAGCCCAATTGTTCAAAAAAATTGAAATTTTAAGGCGAACTTTACAGCATAGTTGAAACTTCTTTGCAAGTTATATTTTAGCATATACATGTATCGGCAACAGCATATAAGAAAAAAATCAGGATACACAAGTGCTTTTGAAGCTATTTCTAAAATGCTTTTCTGTATTGTTTGCGACTATTTTCTTTAAAATCTACTATACAGTGCAAACCATATGTGCTACACAATAACTATACAATAACATTACAAATGACTTTAATATAAAGTTTTTAAATAAAAAATAACATAACTACAGCTATGAATACTGCTGGTAAAATAAATTAATATTTTTGAAAATGGCACCAATAATACACTTTACTAATGGCCTGTAATGAAATTACACCTTTAAGTCTTCAATTCAGCATTAGTGAAATCTCCTGATTGTCCAGATGTAATTCAAACAGCTTACTTCAGACTGTATGGAGCAATATGCTAAACACAGGTACCAAAGGTGAACGATTGTTTCATTTGACATGTTCTGCTGCATGTGACGAGCAATAAAACTTCTTATGAGTTATAAAGTTTGAAAGATTGTTGAACTGGATGTCACACAGTCGGCAATACTTTCCACTGGTTGGGGCCTGGGTAGAACCATTCACACCTTTAGCTATACTAGACAACTGTTCCTCTGCTGTAGGAATTGCAGGAGAGACATTTTCATTTGCAGTTAAGGGATTCTCAGAGATCCAAGAAGGAGACTTGTGGCCATCTTCATGCGGAGGATTCTGAGAAATGTTCTCTTGCTGTGGGTTTGCGGCAGGTCTTTCCTCCTGTTTTAGTCCCCCGTTAACTATTACCATGCCTCGATTTTTTGGCAATAGCGGAAGACACTCTTTCTTCTGCACGGCACATCCATTCGAAGGTGCCTGGCCTTTAGGAGATTCACCTTCTGTATTTGTGCTTTGATCTAAATCAGTATTATGAATGACGAGAGAACCAGAAATGTAATCACTTGGCTTTATTCCATAATATGGAGAAAGCTGATCTGCTCCTTTAGCTTTCTTTATTGCTCCAGGGTAAAGACATTGTGGAAGAAACAAATGTTTGTTTTCTTCTTTTGTAGCAATAAGCTGGGCCGCTTCACTAAAGACTTTTAGTCCTTGAAGTGTTGCTAAGTGTGTGGAAAATATGTTTCCATTAGGAGAGGACTGTTTCGAGTTGCCATTTTTCTCACATTTGATTATGCTTCTTTCATAACTGACATCTGGGCTGTTTCTTTCACTTTCTGGGTTTTGAAACACCTTACTGTCAAGTTGTCCCAGGTCGTTACGCTGATGGGCAGTGACAGGGCAAAAATTCTGCTTGTGAGCCAGGTAGTTCTCCACCTTGTTAAAACTGATCTTGCATACTGTACACTCATGGTAGTCCAGCAGCCTTTTGGGAGAAGTGGATGTCCTCTCTGATGGAGGTAAGCATTTTTTACTGAGATCTATTGGCACATCCATCTCCAAGCAAGACACAGTAGAGTGGGGCGTATCACACTTTGAAACTGGAACGCACTTGTTAATAGACAGTGATGTTTCCAGATGCTTCGAGACTATCCCTGGAAAGATATCACATCGTGGATGGTAACATTCTCCAAGCCCCTCTGTTGACTCTTGAGTAGATGTACAAGGATTGCCAAGATTAGCCACTTCTAGAAATCGCTGTTGAACTAGTGGTGGCCTTTGTTCCTGCTCTGGAAGGCACATCTCATACATCTTCCTTCGCTTCCGAGTACGCATTGTTCTCTGCATGGCAGGCACTTTGTTGGAAGCGGACCTCTTCAGTGGGGGATCATGACGAGTGGCACAGTAATACTGCTTGTGGACCATGTACGTTTCATGTCTGCTGAAAGTAATATTACAAGCTTCACAAGTGGTCTTGTTAGGATCACTCTCTCCTTCTACTAAAGGAGCATTGGGATTCTTCACGTCAGAAGGTTTTCCATTTATCTTCTCATCGCCATTGCTTGCTGTTGACAACTTCTTGGATTGTGCTGTGAAGTCTTTTTCATGACTTTTATTGTTGGGCCCGATCAAATCTAAAACATTGGAAGAGTTTATGCAAGATGTCTGCAGAAGTTGATTTTCTGGATCTGATGTGTGAGGAGCTGCATTAAGGATGTTTATAGAGCTTTGACCGTTACTGGGACTTACAGCTTCTGGCATTTTTTCTGGAACACTGGAAAAATCTGGTGACTTTGTCATCTGCTGCCATCGGCTACTGCAGTAATGCTTTTTGTGCACCAAATAGTTGTCCAAATTATTGAAAGTTATGTTACACTCAAAACATGTGGCCCCCTTGGGCATCAAAGGACTGTAAATTACAGGTGGATAATTGCTACTTCCATGCCTTAGTCTTCGATGGACCAGTTCAGACATTTTGGCTAATATCTCTGATGCCTGAGGAACCACAGTGATGTCTTGGGGAAAAGCAAACTGGGAAAGAAAAGGTCCCATTGGGAAAGAAGGACCAATATTAGGCTGAACTGGAGACGAAGCAAGTCTTGGACTGGATGGTTCAGATTTTATTTTAGTGTACGAAAAACTCTGCTTATTTGCTGCGGGCTGTGTTTCTGGCCTCTGGTTTGGAAGGAAAAGTGGAGCCTTTTTTTCACATTTATCAAGCTCTGTATCAGAACTTGCATCTTTAGTCTGCATGGTCTTCTGGCTCTGGGGAACATCATTTCTGCTCAACAGGTCTGTTGCTGGCTGTAAACCTTCTTCATTTCCACCCGGAGAGTGTTCAATGTCACTTTCTCTCTGAATTTTGTTGCCAGAGACATGTAACTCTTGGTGCTGCAGTAGCTCCCTCTGAGTTTGGAAGCCAAAATGGCAGTGATTGCATCTAAAGGCAGCTTGAGTAAGATGCGAGAACAGGTGCTGATGAAAGTTAATCACTGAGTCTGCAGTGTAAGTACAAACCGTGCATTTCAGACTAGCACCAGGCGGGAGAAATTCTTCCATTTTCACTCCTATAGAAAAGACAAATAAAATATAAAATAAAGCGACCATTTTGCCCTTCATGAAACATACTGGCAAATAAGCTGCACAGAAGATACAAACACAGTAAGAACAACTAATTTTGTTCTGATGGGATGGTATTAGTCACCCTGAAAATACTTGAATTGATTCTGAATTTCTTTCCTTGTACTGTTAGAGGATATTCCCAGACTTCTGCTCTGCTTTGGAGAGCCTTAGTATCTGCATGCATTCAGCAGAGATGAAGGGAAAGAAAGAACAAGAGGAAGGATAAAAATAGACCAGACTTATTCCAAATGGAAAGTTCTTAGAAATTAAAGTTTTAACTGAAGGAGACATAATGTTCCCCATACACAATCAGTAGAAATTTTGAATGCACAGAAAGAACATCAAGGTCAAGAGGCTCACGGTTATGATGTGGCTTGAGGTACAGCCCTCAAACTCAGAGTGCCTAGAAGCTAAAGGCAGCATTTTGAACATTATTGATGCTCAGCTCTTTGCCTGCATGAGTTGGCTGTAGTGTGTGAAGAGGATACAGATCACAGATCTATTCTCGTCTGAATGGACTGATGTTCTGCGATGGCTATGAAGAGGTGGAGTGAGTCATGGCTTCACCAACATTTTATCTTCCACATATAATGGCCGCAGACAACTACTGCTGTAATACTACAGCTTTTCCTCATGAAATCACTGCAGCTTTCCCTATCAAGAACAGTACATTCAAAGTCATCTTACAATCACTGCTAAAACAAAACAAAAAAACCTAAACAATGTTTTACAGTATTTTGAAACTGAAAATACTTTAAAAAGAGGTAAGACAAACTTTCTCAATTGCAACAACACATATTCTGATTACCTGTTAGGCAATAATTGGTAGGGATGATATTCAGAATGGATATTTGTTCTGACTAGACACACACAGACACATACACCATGCCTTGGTCAGGTAAACTAGGTTCATGGTAGTTGAACAATATAAAGCTGTAAGAATATTGGGGCTTAATCTGTGGGAAGTCATTCTGTTGTACCTGGAGGTCCTCACGTCTCCTATAGCATCAGTGCCTCCCACAATTGTGAGCAACCTTTGAATTTGAACTACTCTCAGCCTTAGAAGGCAGCCAAAGAGGTACACTGTACTTTAACCAGTGCTTGTTCCCTATCAGACATTTTTTTCACCAGGCGGCCATATGAAGCTTTAGCTCCTCCACTGTCGTGATATGATGTTTCACTTGCTTCCACATCATGTGATACAGTTACCATGCTGCAGTGGTGTAGGTCTACTACAGCCCCCAGTGGGAATCGTAACAGAAGTTGAAGCAAACACAGCACTAGTTTATAGGGCATTTGGAAAAGGAATGTTCCATTCCTACTGCAGAAACTCTTATAACTTGTAATAAACTGTAATTAAAGATTTACGGGATTTGAAAGAGAACAAAAATGGTTGAACTGTCTGGTTTGTGACTAAAAAGAACAGGAAGGTCTGACTTCTGGCCTTTGATCTAAGAAACTTTGCGATTCCTACTGGAAGTTCAGCAGGATCCCACACTCATGTCTATCAAGGAACACAGATGCATATCTCTAGATTGCAAGAAGACATGGTCACTCACAGCCCAAGGCTGAAAATCCTCTCAACACCTAAGCCAACAGTATGTCACTAAATGCAAAGAGCTGAAACAACCCTTTTACACAATGGCTCAGATTTCAGAATTTTCTTCTGCTTGCAGAGAAATGAATTAGTTATCTTCCAAGAGTACCTAGCTTTAATTACTAGGCTGTAAGACATGCTGGGCTGCATTCACCTGCTCTTGTTGAAGCTGCTCCTATTGTTCCATTGATTCACTGAACAGTGAAATATTTGCTAAGCAAGAGACAGAAAATGGCAATAGATTGATATTCAAAGTTAAGATCTGGAAACACAAAAAAATGGCTAAGTGTTGCGTTTTCTGCATAAGGAAGTTTCTCACTCAGCATTCTTCCACTCCTGTTCTGAGAGGTACCAAACTCTTCCAAGTCAGTACGATGCCTTCTAGATTTGTAATGGATGCCCAAGTATGGGAGGAACATTTTTTACTTCACCAAGTCCACAGAGTAGACTCCTACTCCCCCAGGAGTTTTTACACTGCAGCCGAATAAAGCTTTCTTCTATGAATAAAGCACACATTAGTGTCCTTTAGATGTCATCTATTTAGCAGGAGGATCAGGAACTCTCTGTTAGGGCCCTTGCCTCTTTCCAGACATAGCTCTGTATGCTAGAGAGACAACACACCCATAATCTGACACTGAAATCTTTCTTATTTGTAGGTTTTCTCTGATAGTGGAAACTCCAATGCAGAATGTTTTGCAAACTCTGAACTTACGTTTCCAGCCCTAATTCAAAACAAATTCAAACAGTACACTCAAAGGCCCTTCAGGGAGGGAGGTAAGATTACTGCCGAGTTCCAGATTTTTAGTGTCAGGAATTTTGTAATCCTACTTTCCGTGTATCTAGTATTATATTTTTAATAACATGGACAAAGAAAATACTATCCCCATTTTATATTTATAAGGAGGGAAAAAAATTTTGTTATGGAACAAGTTTTTATGAAACAAGTTTTCTGGGAAAAGCACACAGAGTTCTGGACCCTGGTCCTTAAAGCCTCCTGTCTAAGAAGCCAAGATCTATGACTCCAAGATCTTACATCAGAAGGACCTGCACTCTGGTGATGTGTATTTCTCCTCTGAGCATCAAAACAGGGTAGGTAGAGATTCTAGTCTAGCAGACTCACGTTTGGTGGATGGAATCCTGAAGAAATTGATTGAACCTCTCAGAGACTAGGCAGCTGCTGTCTGTGTCTAGATTCCTGAGCACAGCTTCATCAGAAAAGAAATGCTGCTGCTATGCATGTATACACATATTAAGAGTGAGACAGTATTCAAATGAAAATTACCAGGTAAGAGAAATTACACTGGTTAGCTGGGAGAGGTGCTTGTTGTAGAATACAGGTCAGAAACTGCTGACATTTTCATAGTATCTACACCCAATGCTTGCATAAATTTGGAGAAATATTGATCCACTGAATGTCTATAGTGAGCAATTCTTCAATTAGCTGAATCTAGAGGATGACACAGAAAAATACATGGTACTTACCACTGTGAGAATTTAGGTGCATTTCCAGAGCTCTTGCATTAGAAAAACTTTTGGTACACTGTGGAAAGGGGCAGACACTGGATATCTGCTGAGCACTGTCTTCATTCTCTTCTGACAGCTGAGGCCCCTCTCTTTGTCTCCCACTGCAGTAATACATGAGATGGGCCTGCAGGTTCCGCTCACTTCGATACCAAATGCCACAGGATTTGCAAGGGAATATGTCCTCTACAAATAAATATAACAACGTGTGGGTTAGTCATGGTGGAGTCAGTGCCAACCAACGAACACAGCTGGATTAATTCCCCTGACTTCTCCATTAAATACATGCTTATTTAATAAGATATTGAAAACAGAGCCATGGGTCTATGAAACTGTCACTTGCAGGTGAGGAGACATCTTCTTTCAAAAGGGGATTTTAAAAGTGGTCACTGAAAAAAAAAAAGCTAGAAGTTTTTCATATGCTCATTTAAAAAAAAAAAAAGAAATTAAATTAATCGTTTGTTGTGAATATGCAGTACTAATTCAAGAACTAAGCTGTATTTTCAATACATTCAATAGGTGACATTTTCAGTTGTGGAGTTGTTTTCTTCCTGTGCACAGAAGTCCTTCCAGCATAGGGCCTTGGAATTTTTGAGTGCTAACTGCAGATCATTCTGAAGAATGGATATTTTCAGAATGCTAATGCAGTTATTACTGTAAAATCCTGTTGCTCTGTTATCCAGGAGGCCAGACTAGATTATGTTTCCTTAAGATCCTAGTGTTGAATGTAATATTATAGTAAGTAGCATGTTTATTTCCTGGGTTCCTGTTGTTATTAATATTACAAGCTAAAATTTCCAAGGTACTTTTGTTCTTTTGTTTTCAGTAACTGTTACTGTTCCACTTTTAACTATGCAGAACAGATATTTGCTAAGAATAATGCAATTTTTCATTGTCTTCTATCCCAGAGCACCAGTACTTCTCAGGGGAAGACAACGCAGAGGTTGCACAGAGTGCTTGCCAGCAGCAGAGGGAGTAGGTATTTTGATCATGTATTGAAGGCTACATGCTTTACTCATGTGAAGAGTAATAATGAATACTGTGTAATTACTCAAAGCAGACAGATAATTGGTTGTTAATATCCCGTCAGAAGGATACCTACACAGTACATGCTGTGTGCCCGTCTCAGAAGGACAAAAGACCCGTCTGATCTTTCTGAAAGCTGAACTTTTCAGCCTATCGGTAAAAACAAGAAAGAAACCCCAGCCCTTTAGGATACATCTATACCAGTAAATTAAACAGTGACAAGATCCAGACTAGAGCACTGGAACTTCTTGTTTGTATTGTTAAATCATGAGAATGGTCCCTTCCACACTTTTGGCTTAAGTTAGTTAACACCTCCTCTACTCCTGCATACAGTTCAGAAGTTACCATGAGCCTAGGATCATTGCCTGCCACTGTTTGGGCATTTCTTGCCTATTTTTGAGACTAAGAGAAGACAAAACTATGAGTGCAGACTGTGACAGCTGACCTTGGGATCAGAGAATGGACAATTGTAGTTAGCATCAGAACACATCTTGATGAACATCAAAATTCCCACTGAATTCAGAATGCAAAGTACTGGTCATGATTGTACCTGATCTTGAAGAAAGGCTGGTTGCTCTGAAAGCATAGTAGTTGTAGCTGATGTAAGTCATTATCATTCAGGACAATTTATGTCTAAGTTCAAATATGGATGTGTATAGGACAATTGCTCTGTTCCAGTTCTTTTGGGAGAACAAAGTTGAAGACTCCAACCCACTGAAATGGATGAGTCTTTTATTTGTTAAATATTTACAAATGCTGCCAAAATTTACATTGCTTACTTTGCGTCTCTGACCACACCGCTAATGCTTGTCTGTTTTTCTGCTCATGAATATGTGTAAAATATTTTCACCACTACCAGTTTCTACTTTTCCCATTGCCACTGAACAATTGTGTAAGAATTCATGACATTTAATGGAGCAGTGAGTATTCCAATATATACCACTACTAAAAACACTACTGATACAGCTTGCATCATTTGAAATGTCCATTTCAGCATTTGGGTTTGGCTTCAAATGGTTTTTAAAATTGAACTGTTGAGATATCCACAGAAGAGAAAGTCCACAGGAAATTCCGAAATGGGCAACATGCCTTATTTGAATTAATTTGACTGCATTCTATCACAGAATTTAACTTTATGACTATTTTAACAAATTTGACTTCCAGACATCTTTATTTCCTATGAGTTAGGTGGCCTGGAGAGTCTGTAGCTCCAGTTATTCACGGTTACTATGTGACTCCCATTATGTGTCATACAGAGGAAATACATTTGAGGACTTTTGCACAGTGAGAGGATGGGATTCCAGGGAGAATAATGTATAGGGATGGAATCTGAAACTATTACTGTCCTAAAGGGATGCAAAATAGGTAAAGACTACTTGAAGTTAATGTTTTAATTTCTTAAAAGCAAAATATTTCAATTAGTTTCAATTGATAGTTTTCAAATATTTCAATGGATCCATCAGGAAATGAAACATTCAAGTTCAAGCTGAATGAGCCAAAGGTGATACTCTAAATTTGATTTTTCAAATAGAAAATGTTAGGAAACATTAAAAAAACCAAACACCTGCAACACTTAATTTTTCTAGAAACTGTTTTGTTTTGGTTTTTTTTTCCAGACATCTAGCAAAGGTATGGTTAAGAGGTGTCTCACTACAAATCTAGAGATGCATTCAACATATTACTGGGCCTGCATCTAGCTCATGACTTTACTGAAGAAAATGAATTTCACCAAGTCAACAATGAAATGTGGAAACAGCCCCATCCAGTTAGAGGCAGAGACAGAACTAAGGTGGAACATTCACTTGCTATTCTAGCAGCCTTCTGGAGCTAAGGGTACATAGATTACTCTGAGTTGCTGCTAAGCCTGTATAGCAGGAGCTGATGAACCGTAAACTTAAGACTCCTCTTAGCAGCAGAAGTAGCAATGATCAGCAAGGCTTTCCAGGACTCTGAAAGAGGCCGTGTTGGCAGCAAAGGCGTTTCCAGAAATTTGAGGCTGTAGAAAATGGACTACTTTGACAAAATCCAGAGTTTGCTTCATGTAAATTTGTGAAAAAATATATCCTCAGCTGAAACAAGCAGTGAATGAGTCTTTGTCCTTTAGGCCAGGCAACTCCCTCCCTGGGTGTTCCCTTGTATCTGTTGGCTATGAACACTGGTCTGCCTTAGCTGTGGTAACTTTGGTGGTCAGAAACTGATTTACCATGTCCTCAAGTCCCTACTCTTCAAGGACAGCACTTAATTACATGCCATATATTGATCTATTGATGGTCTATTGATGTCCAGAGGACATAAAAAACATCCTTGGGTAGCCACATTGAGTGGCAATACTGCAATAAATCAGGGCTGCTATAAGGTATGATCTCTGCTGCATTTTGAAACAGCCACTGAAGAGATGTGTTCTTTCTTTCCACTGAATATCATTATTACCAGAAGCTGCAGCTGTAAGCAACAAGCTTACTTGAGCAGCAAAGGCCTGACTTTGTGAGCTAACAGGCCTACCTCATCTGTTTTTTTCAACAGTTTCTGATACTCTTGCCTCTGGGAACAGACCACAGAACCTCCACACGAGGGTAAGTCAGACACTCCGGGTGAGGTTCTTGCAGAGCACAGCCACCAAACCGATGCTCTTCCTCCTTTTATGCCTGTGGGTTCATCGGAGATGATGGGGGAACAAAAGCAGGCTTCGAGCTGTGGGGTTTAAGTGTGTGGTTTCTGTGGTCTTGAATTCACTATCACTGTATCAGCTCTTCATATGTGCCTTAAAGTACTGCTGTTTAAAAAAAAAAAAAAAAAGGCCAGAGAATACTTTTTAACACTTACTGTTCACAATAGCTGTGGGCAAAATAGATGCCATTGCAGCTTGTTGAGGGAGCAATTGTATTGAGTCCAGCAGGCGTGCAGGATACATCCCTTCTGTGAGAGTCATCTGACTAGCAGCTTGCAGCCTTGAGTCAAAATCTACAACAAAGGCAATCAGCTCTTCACCCTCTGAGATGGCCTTGGTTGTGGTACACCAAAGCTGCCCTCCTACAGGAAACATAAAAGCAGAAAGATTTAATTGATGATAGCAGATTCCAGAACTTAAAATATCAGTGCCATATCTTCACACTCTTTTTTTTAAAAGAAGATTCAATGGCTTCTTCAAGGTAAAGAGACATTTTTTTTACTTTTACTGTCTTCCTTCTACCTATATACAAATTGTCAGCTTATAAGGATAACAGTTTTAGGAACTTTTCGTAAGTATTTGCAGCAGGAATATACATTTCAATTGTTCATTTTGTTTCCTAAAAGGTCACATTATGAAAATCAAGATATAGGTGAAAATATTTTATGTGGCACTTCTGTCATCATTACTTTTCACCAATATTTTTTCGTAACTCCAAGTTTGTTTTATTCTGAACAACAAATCACAGCACAATAAAACCAAACAGCTGCAAGAAAGAAATCAGATATCCTCTTAAGGGTGTTCTTCCCCTCCCTTATGTTCATCACTCGTCTTTCTCTAAAAAATCTTCCCTTATGTAATATTCTTTGTAACACGACTGCTTTATCTCTGCTTACACTGACTGAACTTCCTGAAAAGAAGATATGCCAAAGATCTGTTTCATAAAGGCTTATTCAAATAAAGGTTTGTTTAAAGGGGGGGGAGGTGGAAGAACTTTCATCAAACAGTAAGATACACTATAGCTCTGTGCTGCAAATGTCACGTGTAGTGCATTAAAAAGAAAATTAACTATGCGAGTACATCTACTAATGTATTTGAATGCGATAGTGAATGCTCATTTATTTAACATGTTTAGACAGGCAAAGCACTTATATTGTGTTATCTACACTCTCAGGCCTAGATACATATCCAATACAGTTATGCCTGAAATAATGTTGCATACTTTATGTGTTATAAAGATTTTTTTTCCTCAGGTTTTGTATATATAGAAAAAGCTATAGGTTGTATTCATTAGGCAAGCAAAAACTGTACTCGTTTTGATAAGTAATATTGCTGTGTTTATCTTTCGGCATAACTGCCTTTTCAACTGCACTTCATTTTTTCCCCTCAAAGAGATTATAGTTTTAAAACAACTTGTTGCAAAAATCTGGTAGAGGAGATAACAACAGTGTATGATATGCCACAGCTAAATGGAAGAATTAGGACATTGTTTTAGAGAAATCTTGGACAATTAATTAAACCAGTCTATTAGCTTTCAAAGATGAGCAAACAAAACAGCATCAGTGACAATGTGTTTCAGTGGCAAAATAAAGCTAAGCTTCCAGACCTCAAAGTGGTATAAAAGTTTCAAAGCAGAAAAGTGTCTTTGTATTCACCCTTCGGTAATACAACAGTGGGAGGTGGCTCCAAAGCCCACAAACAATATACTGTGATGGGACCAGAGCTTACTAACGTTTACTACCCTCCAAAATTACAGCATTAAATGGTGCAAATCTGAGTAATTTCCTCTAGAGAATAAGGTGATGAAATATGAGGACAGTGCTATAAATGTCTGCATATACACAGAGTCCTAATGCACAAGGAGGAATTCAAACATTTGAAAAGCAGAGTCTGAATTATTGCCTGGTAAAAGACAGAAGTAAATATACAGATGACTTCAGAGTTAAACTGGTATAAAACCTGTTCAAGAGAGAACCAGGCTAAATTCCTAAAGTGTACTTAATTGGTATCATAGATAAAAATGGTATACATGCTGCAATTTGAGAACCTACAACTGGGTACTCTCACTGCAAACACCGTGCATTTGGTTTTCTTGGGAGGAACAGGGCTTCCATTATTAACATCCGTTTTTGTTTATATATAGAAGGTGCAATAATCCACTGATACTTTAAAATATATTTTAGTACACACTAAGAGCTCTTATTTTACTGTATTATTCACTGGACTGCTTAATAAAATAAAAATGAGTCACTGAAGAAGAACCAACTGAGACTTCCTCTATCCCAGCAAACATCTTGATGTGCTGTACCCTTGGGGAAGAAAAGAAGGAAAGTGTAGTTGATTACTGGGTCTCCAGCTGCAATCAGTCTGGATCAGCTAGAAGGCTGACTCAGTCTCCTGGTGTTAGAGCTCCTCAGGCTGTTGACTCATGTCCAGCAGCAGATTAAACTCGGACAGCTGAAGTGAGCAGTGACCTCAGCTGCCTGCTCCATCCAGCTCCTGGAGGCTGTCACACCTACAGCAGGCACAGCTGAGCGGGATGTGTGACAGCTCTGGAAGCAAAACAATCTCTATTTTGGCTTATTAAAGGAAATCAGAACTACATAAGTTTAATCCACTCCTGCATTTGAATACAAACCTTCAGCCCAGCATGATTCAGATCCAAGAATTACACTGTTATTTTGTTGTCTTTCATCCCACTCTATAGAAAATGAAGCATTTAAGTGATCATGCCACGTACGTACGTGTTTTCAGCAGTACGTGATATCACGCTTAGTTAAATCCCCAGATGAACTCCTGAAAGATGCGTTAGTACAGCTACTGGAAATGTAGTATGCTTCCTCTGCGGCAACAGTCACCCACAGGGACAGGACACAGTGCAGTTCCCTCTTGTCCCTTTCTATCCTTGCTTGCACGGGGTAAGGCAATAGCTGCTGTTTTGAAAGATGCAAACACTTTTATTCCCCGTAATACAGTGAATGCAAACATGATGGCCTTCATACACAGGGGGAAAACAGTGGAACAGAAGTCTTTTTGAGCCTTCTACTTCACAGTCAGGGAAATGGCATGAAGAGAAACTGGCTTCCATATTTAGCAGGAAGTAACAATCATGGCTATCCCATGAACTATTATGCTGTCTAGACATCTGTTGGGGATCAGCACTTCTTTACAGGTAGTGATTATGAAACAGTAAAAGAGCTCTCACTTCGCACAAACATTTCTACAAGCAAACACACAATTGACATATACGATGTAATTTCTCAGGCGCACAACATTTTTTCATAAAGCAAAGGGCAGTGTTAATGACAGACTTTCAAAAGGATAATATGGAAGTCTTTACCAAGTGCCAGCGGCAACGAAGAAGGAAATAAGATGTTTGCTTGAAGTATTTGAAAAGACATGAAGATTTCATAATGAAACATAAAGGTCTATTATTTATGTGAGATGAAGTTCTGACTAAGCTGGCTAAAAAATTTTTAACCAACTGTTCCTTTTGTCAGAAGAAGCTTATGGGGGTGAGATGATTCTCAAGTTTCTCACTCCTAAGACAGATACAGGCATCAGAAGGAGAGAAACAAAGAACCTCAGATAAGCCCTAACAGGTAGGAGTGACAGTCCCTCAGAAATGAAGCTGTGGTTATACTATTTGGTTAGGAAGTAAAACAACGGTAGATTGGTGATTCTGGCCCTCTTGTCACCTGTCATGAGTAGACTGGTCACATATTTTCACTGAAAAGGGTCTTACTGTTTTTGCATGGTGGGTAAGAAAAGTCTTACTCTTGTTCCAGTGTCGAGGGGAAGTTTTTTAAATACTAGAAGGCTTCGTGATACTGCAAAGCTGTTTTCTCTGTAAGTCTAGTTCTGACTCTGTGAAATTGAAAATAAGCTTCTGGAGCCTGCAATTTATTGTTTTATGTCTATAGTTCAACCAAAGAAATTTATGTGATATATATCTTACATACATGTCAAGCAGAAGAAGAGAATAAAAATGTCTGTAAATACTATTTATTTATTTGAACTTTTTTTCTAATTCACATTGCAAGGAATTAGAAATGCTCATTTAATCATAGAAAGTTGGGAAAGTTAAAGAGTATCTTGTTGTGCAAACTACAGCAAAAAATTACATTCCAATTGCATTGGCATGAGTTCTTTTATCAAATGACATCAGGCACTGAAGCAGCTATCTGATACTTTCAGAGTCTTCACCAAATTGAAAGGTTATTTCAGGATTCTCTTCTTTGTCTGCATCTTTCACTACAAACATTCTTGCTGCTTGAAAAAAAAAACCAACCCAACAACCCAGCACCCTTAAAAACCCCCAACAAACTAACTTGCTATGCAAAGGAAAAAGTAAGGTCCTGATGTCCCTGAAAAACTGTGGACTTACTGTTCCTTGTAATGTTTATGATCAAGATTCTTGTGCAAACAGATCTGGTTCCTAACAGGAAGCTTATAAATCATACTCATAATTGCTGTCAAAACTGCAGTGGAGTGTACTGCAAGTTTTGATAATAAAGAATAGAGTCACAGTTCAAACTTGATTACATTTTGGAAATTCATGCTGCTCTTACAAGAATCAGTGGTCTTAAATATCTTCTCCTCCTGCCAAATTTTTCACTTGCACTTTTTATTATTTATGAAATCAGTGTCTGCACAATGTCATGCAGACCTCTGCTGATAAACTCTAATTAAGATTAAGACAAGCCTTTTGGAAAGGATCCCATCATTAGCAGACATGATAAACACAAAAATACTCCCTACTTGTCAACCAGGAGCAATTCAGTAACCCAACAGTATTATCTGTTGCTAGGCTACAAAGCTGACAAAGCTTCAATTATATTGTATGGCCATACCTATAGAATACTGTATGAGCAAACTGTATCTAATATAAAAGCATTTAACTTCATCCATGCTATCTGTAATTCATGGCTTCTTTCAATGGCAAAAATCAGGTTAATAATTACATAGCACGCTGGAAAAAAATCTTAGCTATGTGTCATGTTCTCACAGTTTTTTCTAATTTATCTCTATGACTGATAGACATTTGCTTCGTAAAAATAATAAACTGCAAGCAATGAGATGTTGTAGACCACAAACACAACTACATCTGGGCTCATCAAAATATGGAACCACAGTTAGTATAAAATATATATATAGTAAATTGAACCAATCAAATCATATTTAGATGCAGTAAAACTCTATATTTTGCATTCAGAATAAGGACTACTGTGGTGATAGATTGCATGCTAATAACAAACTTTATTTTATGTAGGACAGACATCTAAAATACAAGAGAAACTTGCTTTGGTTTTGGTTTTTTTTTTTTAAATGGGCCCTCATTTTTTCCTTCTACATTTGGGTTTTTTTAAACAAAACAATCTCTATTATCCTATTTGGAATCAGCAATCTGCACTGAAGATTTAACCGAAGCCACGGCCCTTCACCCGTTCTGTTTGTCAGAACCCTACAACACCTCCAGGGAAGACACAGACCCCAGCACAGTGAGCCTTCTGATAGTGAGCTGCTTTTTTTTCCACTTATCCTTTGCAGACCTTAATGAGCGATCATTTGCAGTATGTGGGTCACAATTTGAAAAAAAAAGATACATTTAAGGACAGACTCCCCCTTTAACTCCACTGGGAGAAAAGAGCCTCAAAATGGATGGAACCATAAAGCCTCTTGATTCATACCGTTGCTTCCAGGAAAAGTGACTTAAGAAAGGAAATAGCTAAAACCAATGTTTCCATCAAGTACAGATATTTCATAGAAGGAAGTGGCTTTTTTTTTTTTTTTTTACAGATGAAGCGGCACGACAACTACATAAACACATATTCTCAGTTTCCTTGTCTTTAGTATCTATCAGTTTTCCTCACTGAACCGTTTGAGTCTAGATTTTTGACCCAGAAATGGCAAACATCTTTCATAGAAATCTAGGAAATTAACGCCAATTTCTATCATAACCAATTTTCAGTGCCAGTTAATTCAGAAGTACTCATTTTGTTTAGTAAAATTTGTGCTTACTGGATTTGTGTTGCTGTAACAACATAATAGCCCATTTCCTGTACACACATCTTCTTGCAAGAATGGTCAAAAGACTATCAGAATATATTTAAACAACAGACTGGTGCAACTTCCAGGCACCAACAACTGAATTCAACCTTCCTCAACCAATGAAACATTCCTGTATGTAAAAAATGATGCTTTTTTTTGCTAATGGCAATGGAGGTTGGGTTTAATTTATTATCTTCCCTCCTTTATTGCACAGGTTAAGCATTTAAGGAGAATTTGCACATCACAATAGGATGGGATCTTCATATTTGGGTTCCCCGTACTTCTCACCCATGGGGTTGTGACGACTCGGCGTAATGAATGCCGTTTTAGTGTGACACCAGTTACTGGCTAGATCTCTAATTTTTGACATGAACAAAGTACATATATCTATATGTAGACACATTGTTTAATAAAAAATTATAATTAATTCAAATCCAATACTGTTGAAATTTTTGACAGTAGAGTGGTACAAGGAACAGAACTTATAAATTATGTGTGCCCCTTCTTTGAAAAATGCTTTGGAGGTTTCTTTGTGCATTGGCAAATACAGTAGGAATATGAGGTATTGTGTGGATCCTCCTGCACAGCACCTGATAAAAGAATAAAGAGCTGTGACATATTCTTAAAACAATAGAGGAATTAAAGAGAAACAATGGGCCAGCTGCTTCATTAATACAATCAAAAGAGAGCCCAGCACAGAGGAGTCCAGATAATTAAGCACTACTCTTTTAGACCTTTTTTTCTATAATAAAATTGCTAAAAAATTATTAACTACTTCATAGTTGTTAGATAGATCTATGCACTTGTTTATTTAGGTTGATTAATGCCTTTTCAGTATTCTACAACATGCCAACTCATGGTTCATACAAGTTTTAGAATAAAATAATGTAAGAATAAATGATATGGATCTGTGGTATATACAGCAATAAATCAAATACACTTTGTGAACAGTCTTTCCAGTTGCTAAATAATTCTTTGCATTTTTCACATGCGTACACAAAATATGTAGTTTGCACAGCATTTTTCCTATTTATGGATTTTAATGTGAGGGTTCCAACCATCCCTCTGTGAAGTGTCTCAAAAATCACCCCTGCAAATTCAGACTTCTCGAACTCTCACAAATAACAGTTTTGGTGCTACATTAAGATTAATGAGATGATATCCTAGTGTCTTCTATAATTTTTCCATGTTAACTGATCAAAGGAGATTGCCAAAAGATACTTGACCTTTAATTTTAAATAAACCAAAGCATATTATAAGCCTGCAGTGTACTGACTGCAAAAAATATGAAATCTATTACACTCTATAAAATTAGACCAATACAGTGGATGAAACAGTTCTGTTGCACTTCTACTATTAACTTTATGTTCAGCATAAAACATGGACCCTGCTTCATTTTCAACTCACTGAACAAACTGCAAAATAAAGGAATTGCAGCAACATTTTTCAGAAGAAAACAACAGAATATTCAGCTTAAAGGCACTAGACAAATTGAAGAAGGCTGCTTTAAAATCCCTGCATTTTGAGATATAAAATGTCTGACCAGAAACAGGGAAGAAAAATAGTCCTTCAGAACATAGCTCTTACTTCTGCACCCGAGTCAAGCTGAGCTTTGGGCATGACTTCAGCTTAGTCATATGCTGATAGCTGACAGTGTTTTTATCTGAGTAGATGATTTTATAGTTAAAACTGTCAGGAATTACACAGCTGATAAAGAGAAAAATACAAATATTAAAGGAACTTGCCAGTGAACTCTCAGACCTGGCATCTCTGTATCAGTGTAAGGGGCAGGTCCTTCCCTTGCTGCAGTACGACGACTACTAACATCACAATCCGTATTGCAGCAGCTCACAAATTAATACTGCAAAAAGCTTGATAAGCTGAACCCCAAATGAAGCACAGTGTTTCTAAAGAGCAAGAAGCATAACAAACACTTAGATCTGACCTCTTATTTTTCCCACTGTTGTCTGCCTCCTCTTTGTTAGTTTAAGGATTTCTATGTGTTTCCTCCAATTAAATGTCTGTGTATAACACTCAACACATATTAGGTAAAGAGGCAAAATAGATTAGTGCTCTGAAAATATTCACAGGAAAATAATGTGGTAATTTTATTTGCCATTTTCCCCCCTGATAGAGCTGTCACAGCTTATTTACCACAGGGGGAGACAGTTAAACCCATATCCTTAGAAGTTCTATGCATTTAAGAGGCTTATATATCTCTTCTGGGACCCTCGTTCAAATCCTGGGCTAATCAGAGTGAATACGTATCTTTCTATTAGATGTCTCTAAAAAGTCTTAGGTGATAACAGTTCCTGGTGGACGACAGTCCACAGCATAAAACTATTAAATGTTTGGCACAAATGGCAATACTTATGGAATGAAGCTGAAAACTGTAATATCCTACCACATCACAAGAAGTTAAGTCTGCTGCTCAGAGGTTGAAATTAAAGCCTGCCACAAATGCTAAACCTGTTATATTTCCTTAATTCAGCATAAACTCAAACAAGGAAGTTGAAGGAGTTCTTTCACAAGTTTAACAATTTCTTCCTTTTTTCCCCCCCCTTTTATTTTCAAATTCTTATTTTGAATTGAGTGCCACACCTTTTTTACATTTAAGTTGGGTCTCACTTGAATGTTATTTCAAAATTTACTAATCCTTCAGAAAAGAAATGATAAATAGTTTGGAAAAAAAATGATAAAACCTCGCTGACATTGCCCACGTTGTACTCCCCTCACCACAGCAAAGGAGATAGGACTTATTGTTACAGCAAACTCATCTCCCGTTTTACTTTTTACAGTATCAGTGAATGGGCACTGTTCAAAGAGCTTCCCGGGAGACTTTCCCAGGTGATCCCCACTGCTTCCCCCAGCTTCTGTGAATGCATCCGGTTTCAGAGAGAGAGAGAAAATGGACCACTGAAACCACCTACTCTGAAGCAGGGCTTTGGATACACACATTCCTACAATCTCTGCCTCCCTAACAGCACAGCTGTAAGGTGACCTTTTTGTAGCCTTACAAACACAATCATGCCTGTGGATTGTCTTTTCAGAGTTATTTTGTGAGACTGGAGTGTATGAAATAGGCGGTGATTAAATGAGACAATAGATATGCTTTAATGGCACCTCTTTCTTACAGAGAAAGCAGAGTACGCTACATCTTATCAACGGATTTTCTGCTGTCTTGCACCTGCTGCTGTAGGGCTCTTTTCTTGCCCCTGGACAAATGCAGAGTGAATGGCAAAGGTACCTGGGCGGGAGGAAGGATTATATAGAGGGAGTTGGATTGATAGGTTGCATTTGTAAAGGAAATAAACACATCGAAGGACAAATGGGCAAGTTATAGAATGGCAAAGCCAAACCAAGAAATAAATATTGCCTATGTGACCTGGTTGCTTATTCAAATACAGAGGCCATGCTCCAGAAGAAGCTCAAGGCTGTACATGAAACAAAAGCCACCTTTTATAATGAACAGAAGCTGAAGCATTCAGCTGTGTGCACTGTAACCCTGGGAAAACAGTTGCTATTGTTGCTAGTTATCTCGGACCTTTCCTGACGGTAACGTTCAGCTCGCAGGTTGAAGTTCAGGAACTAGTTTACCTCAGCTGTAACAACCGCAGAAGCAAAGTAGCACTTCTTGATTCAAAAACGCTCTCACTCCCACTTAAGCCATTAGAACATTTTACATTGGTTGCAGTGGAAACAAGACTGTGACAAATCGATAGCTCTCTTACTAAACAAACAAAAGGCACTAAAAGTAGATCTGTACGTTTAGTATGTTCTAAAATGTAAATGCCATAGAAGGCACAATAAGCATCTAACCCAGTCTTTTTTATTTAAGAAGTATCTCATTTAAAAAAAACAACCAACCACCACACGCAAGCAAAACCCACACCAAAACCTCAGATTTCCTCCACGTGTTAAACCCCAGGTATTCTAGTTCTGCCTTTTGAAGCCGAAACTAGAAATAACAAGGACTGAAAACTCTCAATGATCAAAAGCATTTCCACCTTCCAAGCAGTATAGAATGTCCAAAGTAAACAAGCACTGTAAATCACTGCCAGTCTGCCAGTTCATCTAATAATAGAAACTGTTAACAGCAGAAAGCAAATCCTGTAATGGTAACAGCAAGACTGAACTACTGCTCACAATTGAAATAAAAAAAAGATTATGACTGAGCAAATAGTTAACACTCTTGCTGTACGCACTAACGTGGATTAGCAATTAAAGAGGATTCTGTACTTGATTTCTTCCAAAACAGGCTTAATAAGAAATACCAGTTTACTGAGCATCATACAGGTGCACAGGAGCTGCCATTCAGCATGCCTGGTCAGCATGATTTCTAAATGGCCGGGAAAGAAGTGACTCTATACCCAAAGGCAAGCTGTCAAAATTCAGGCTGCAGCTGATAAACTGATTACAAAGCTGCTTAAGACTTTGCTTGTAAACAAAAGCATTTATCAACTAATAATTTGCAATAAACTGATGTAACTCCCAGCTGAGCCCCAAACTGTAATTGTCTTTACCATCTGCCTATTAAACTACCAGTCTTCATCACCAAGCAGGAGCAGAAGGGAAAGAATCTCCAACAACTACATAACTTACATGCTTATAAATAATCTGTGAGCATTTCACTCGTTCATTATGATTGCCAGGTTTTGTATACTTCATTTTCTCTTTTTGAAAGGCAAAGAGGTGCTGTAAAGTGGCAAAAAATAATTTAATAAATACCGCTTGGTGCAAGAAAAAATTATATAAGTTCGTGGCTCTCTGCAGTTTCTTTTTTTTTTTTCTCTCTTTTTTTTTCTTTTTTTGCGGCTCCATAGGAATATCATGACGGAAGCCCCCTCAAGCACAACTTCGCAGATTAAACTCTCAATTTCTTTTCAACTTGTCAGTTTTCATTACCTTCCTTTCTTATGCTTTCATTTCTTACAACTGCTTCAATGGGAAGCCAGTTAAAGTATGTTGGATCCCCAGGGGGGAGTCTGCCAGAGTCTGAGGGATCTGCAAACTCCATGAACCTCTACAGGGTCACTCTTAAATGCATTTTGCCTATCTCATTGAGAGGTTTTCTGAAAATTTAGTGAATGTACATGGTTTATTTTCTATCTATTGACAGCCTTAGTCCTGAGAAAGGTGGTAGAGTTTATACACAGTTAAAAATGAACCAATTCAGATGTTTTAAAGCTGATACATCCTGAAGGAAAAAGCACTTTGTTAAATGCCTAAAAATACTGAGGTATGTGGGGAAGAAAACAGGAGAGAATTGATACTATGCTGAGAATGGCAGCCCCTCAAGATGGGTCTGCATTAAAAATTGAATTTAACAGAGAATCCCACTGTGACTTGGTGTAATGCACTTGACCAAGTATTTCTGCAGTTTGCACTCTTGACCACCCACTGTGGCTAAATGCAAGGCTGTGACCAGACACCTACAATTAGTTTACCTCTTCAGAAATATCTGTATAAAATGCACAGATGCTTTAAAGACAACTTGATTTCTCATTGGATTTCTAGATTCTGACTAAAATGATCTGTTTAGATGAAGTGAGGCTTTTCCTGTGTACAGAAAACATTTTAGGTCATCACTGGGAGGAAAATGGGGATCTAAAAGAGGAAGGTTCCACCTGTTACTTGACTGTTGACCTGTTAATTGTATCGAAATACAAGAAGCTAAAGGATCACCCATGCCCACAGAATCAGTCTCATTTCCTTCGGTGACATCTTTCTCTGTCTCATAGTGCCTTTGCCTGACCCTTTGTCACCACTAGTGTTGCCTGTAGAACATCACCCCATTCCCCAGAAAGGAAAAAAAAAAAAAAGAAATCAAACCTCAAACCAATTTGAGGTCCATGGACTTAATTGAGATACATTCTACTCAAGACAGTTATGCTTGTAAACTAAGGGACTTTTACAAGTATATAATGACACCTCCTCATGAATATGCTGGCTGAACTGGGTCTCTGTAGCACCGTTAGTATCCACAGTACAGGGGCAGGATCCAAATAGGGAAAGTAGAGGTAAAAGTGAACGGCAGCTTGCATAGATACAGAAAGCACAGGTATGAATTTTGACTTTTTTAACGTCGTAAAGAAAAGATTTTGTTAAACACCAAGACATGGTGATAAAAAAGGACCTTTCAAACCTCTGTAGCTAAAACCCATCATGTGAATTATGTAAGAAGTCAATAATTTGGTAGGGTGAGATCCTTAGTGTAATAACGCCGAGATATATTATAAAGTTACAACACTCACAGTTTTAAAGACTTGTGTAAGCAGGTTTTGTTTGTTTGTTTATAAATGAACATTAAAAAAAAGGTAAAATTAGAAAAGATTAGAAGACACCAAGATGGAATTTTAATTTCTTGTGGCTGCCACACAAAAGGCAACGTTAAATGAATTTGCCACTCAATAGTGCTTGCAATGTGCAGGACCTTATTTGGTATGGATTTGTCAAGTTCCTTAATTGCTATAGATACAAAGACATCCGAAGGAGCCCGATAAAGCCGGTTGAGCAGAACAGGGCATCCCCAATACCACTGAAATACTTCCNGGGACGGGGGAGGGCCGGCGCCGTTATTTATTTAATTTTACACAAGGCTGCACATCGCGCCGCCGTGGCTGATAAAGCCGGGAGGTGTCAGGAAGTTTGATTAAACCCTTTCCACGCGACCCCCTCGTGCCTGCTGCGTTCCTGACAGCCGCCGCGTGCCGCTTCTGTCACGACAGAGCGAGACGTTTGCGCTCCCGCGAGGCAGGAGGCTGAGGGGGGAGGGCGGGGAGCGCGGCACTGCCCCGGTGAGGCAAGGGGGATGTGCCCCCGGACGGGGGACGCCGAGCCATGTGGCGGCTGGCAGTGACGGAGATTGAAATAAACTGCCGGATCGATGTGCAAAACAACCAACCAACCAGACGGGATGTCTGCAATTTTTGTCAGCTCATTTAAGGAGATACTCAGGAGAACAATCAGGTTACCTTCCGAATCCTGTACCTCTCTGCTCTTAAAAGAGCATAAAAGCCCAACAGGGCATTATTCTACTTGCTGATCTAGGGAATAGCACCCGTGGCAAACCACAAACAGCCGTGGCGGGCCTCTTTGGTCCGCTCCAGTGAGACAAAAACTTCCAGAAAAAAAAATCATGCTGTAAATAGCGCATCTGACTGAACGTATTTGACTGTCGTGGTTGTGGAAGCCCTCAGGAAAGTGGGCCATGACATGCTGGTACTAGTGTCTATGTCAGGATGGCAGGGACTCCAGCATGAACCCCCCCCGCCCCCACCCGTTTTCCCAAATCCACAGCCAAAGCGCTCCTTCAACCAGACAGCAAATGCACTGCACGGTGACCTTTTTCCACCCCTGCCTATCAGAAGATGTTCATCAAAATCATCTTTACTTACCTATAACCAAGCGGATGCTTATTTCTGCTTAAATCATTCTCCTGCGAAGCTGAATAGTGAAAACATGCAGCTAAGACTGGAAATTACCCAACACTAGCCACTTCGTAATATTTCTGTTGCTGAGCAAAAATATTCCAGGGCACATGACTCCCACTGAAACACGTGGGGATCGTGATGCTAAAAGTTTGTGGAAACCTTTGAACACTTATCTCTGTCTTGTGAGAGAGTAATGAAGAAATTCGATGTCAGGCATGCAGTGATCCCAGAAGAACTATCTGGCTTTTGGAGGCACAGGGATTACACACCAAGGTGAAATTCTGCTAGCCGCACAGTGCTGGCATGAACCCCTGTGTCCCAGCTGGCCTCTTCTTAGAACTACACAAAATCTTAAGAGGAATGGTATGAGGCTACTCTTAGTAAAGGGGTCACAGAGATTAAAGAAAAGTTCTATTAAATGTTCGGGATGCTCCTGGGAATAGAAGATTTTTACAAAGCAGAACAGAAGAACTGGCAGCAATTACCTATCAAGCCTCCCAGTCTGCTTGGAAATCTGCCCTGCTGGTAAGGCTGTTCTCATGATCACCCCCCCCCCCCCCCCCCCCCCGCCCGCCCCCGC